>VXAD01009146.1:1517102-1567665 GCA_013399195.1 Dicrurus megarhynchus
GGGGACACGGCCGGGGGCGGCGGGAGAGCCTCCGCCGAGGGCCGCGGGTGCCGAGGGGTGTCCGTCGGTCCTCTGTCTCCTTGCTCCTCGGTCTGGTTTGCTCCGTGGCTTTGGGGAAAGTCACCGGGCCCCGCGTTCTCCCGCGCGGCAGGCGCTCCTCCCCGCGGGCATCTCGCGGGGACCGCCCTGGCGGCGGGGACACTCGCCGTGTCCCGGCTTATCTGGCGGCGGCCCTCCTTCAGAGGTGAAGTGTCCGCCGCATTGTCCTCTCCTAAGAACAGAAAAAAAACCTTGTTGCGCCTTTTTTTTTTATTTTTTAATTCTTTCAAATGGCGGGGGGGTTTGGGGGGGATAGTGATTCCTACCAATTCATGGAGACTTATGTGGGAATAGGGTGGTTGAGGCTACCGCTCCAGTGGAGTGTGCTCGTACGGATCATTCCCTAACCTGCTTCAGTTCATGTTACATAATTTTTAAAAGCAACTTCACCTTTAAAGCTACTTTTAAAGCACTGTACTGAAAACTGCAGTAGTCGTGATGTTGAACAGCACAGTAGTTCAAATAGTAGAGACTAGAGATTTTTTGCTGTATTATTTGATTAGACATGACAAAATAGTATCCCTACTTCCAACTGTGCAACATAAACATACTGTATGCAGTCTGCAGTGTGAGTAGAAATGGTCATTTAAAACAATGTAGAATTAGATTAAACCTTGTGATTGTTTGCTCCTTTGCTTAGTTAACAAATAGAAGTGTTTCTGTTGGTTATATTGACCCATTAATAGCAAAGTAGCAGTTTGCTGCTTCAGACATGTTTAGCACATATGTCAGACTGCACTTTTAATGGATTCTGTCCAAAACAAATGTTCTAGGCTGTATATATGCTGCTTTAGCTAACAAACATGCCGTAATAGATCTAATCCTTGTTCCTCCATTAATATAAAAACTTTGTAGAATCCTTTGGTAGAGCTGACAGAAAGCAACTAAATTAACTCTGTTTTGGGTTGGGGGTTTTTTTTGTTTGTTTGTTTTTTTGGGTTTGTTTTGGTTTGGTTTTTTGTTTGTTTCTTTATCTACAGAGTGAAAAAAATGGAGCTGTCAAGAAGAGAAGATCAAATCAGGCAGATATTCCTGACAGCCTTTGCCAAGAAGCAGAAACATGCTATCGGCTTAGACTGCCTGAGGACTTCTACCAGTTTTGGAAGTTTTGTGAGGAGCTAGATCCTGAGAAACCAAGTGGTGAGGTTTTAAATTTTGCCTCTTCTGACTTTCACTCCCAAAACCAGCATGAAGGTGGGCAAACCAGATGCATTTTAATGAAGCTTCAGTTTTTCAGTTGAGATGGAGGATATTTACATGAGTGTAAACTAAAATACTGGTTATAATCACCAAGATGTACACTTCAAGCTTTCTGAAATGTAACTACTTAAGTTGTGCAATGTAAAGGGACTAAATGTGGTCTAAATCTGCCTTTCTTGCAGGTGTATTTAAAATGTTTAGTATGGAACTCAAGTTTCCTCATGTATCATGGTTTAATCCCAGCCAACAGCTAAGCACCACCCAGGCACTTGCTCCCTCCCCCTTGGTGAGACAGGGGAGAGAATCAAAAGGGGGAGAGAAAACATATGGGTTGAGCTGAAGACAGTTTAATAGGGAAAGCAAAAGCCACAAGCAAAGCAAAACAAGAAATTAATTCAGCACGTCCCATGTGCAAGCAGGTGTTCCACCATCTCCAAGAAAGCAGGTCTGTGTCATGCTGAGCATGATGTCACATGCTACGGAATATCCCTTTGGTCAGTCGGGATCAGCTGTCCCAGCTGTCTCCCCTCTCAGCTTCTTGTGCACCTACAGCCTCCTCACTGGTGGGATGAGAGGTTGAAAAGACTTAAACTCAGTATAAGCACTACTAAATCTGGATTTCAACCTCTTCAAGTTTATGGTATAACAGAATGTGGCATCCCTGTGTGCTCTAGAAGTGACAGTATCTTTCAGAGTCACAGAGTGGTTTGGGTTTGAAGGGACTTTCAAAGGTGATCTAGTCCAACCCCTTACAATGAGCAGGGACATCTTCAACAAGGCCAGGTTGCTCAGAGCTGAGTCCAATCCAGCCTTAAGTGTTTCAAGGTCATCTACCATGTCTCTGGGCAACCTGGTCCAGTGTTTCACTACATGCATCATAAGACACTTCTTATATCTAATCTGACTCTACCCTGTTTTAACTCAAACCCCTTGTCCTCTTGCTGCAGGCCCTGCTAAAATACCTACCTTCAATACCTAAAGTACTGAAAGACTGCAGTCAAGTCCCTGGAGCCTTTTCTTCTCCACACTGAACAGCCCCAACCCTCTCAGCCTGTCTTCATAGGAGAGGTGCTCTAGGCTCTGATCATCTTCATGAGCCTGCTCAGAACCCTCTCCAACAGGTCCATGTCCTCCTTCCTGTGCTGACAACCCGGGAGCTGGATGCAGCACTGCAGGTGGGGTCTCACCAGAGTGGGGCAGAGGGGCAGAATCCCCTCCCTCTCCCTGCTGCCCACACTGCTTTGGATGCAGCCCAGGATGTGTTTGACTTTCTGCGCTGCAAGTGCACATGGCCAGGTCATGTCCAGCCTCTCGTCCACCAACACCCCCCAGTCCATCTCCCCTGAGCTGCTCTCAATCTGTTCACCCTCCCAGCCTGTGTTGGTACCGGGGCTTGCCCCAACCCAGGTGCAGAACCTCACACTTGGTCTTGTAAACCTCAAGAGATTCCCATGGGCCCTTCTGGAGCTTGTCCAGGTCCCTCTGGATGGCACTCTGTCCTTCAGGTGTGTCAACAGCACCCCTCAGCTTGGTGTCATCTGCAGGTTTACTGATCCCCTGTCTTGTGTAATTGCTAAAGATTAATATTAAGCAATACTGGTCCCAGTACAGAGCCCTGAGGGACACCACCCATCGCTGATCTCCATCCAGACATTGGACTGTTGATGCCTACTTCTTCTGAGATGTGTAATAACTCCTGAATGAAAGCTATCTGGCCAAAACAATGTCTTAGTTTTCCTTGTCTAGTGAACAGGGTGTTTGACTGAATTTATGGAAACTTTTGATACCTGAGCAACACAGGAGCTTCCTGGTCTAGACATGCACCTGAATGTAAATCAACTCATGGTTTGCTTTTCAGATGCACTTGTGTCAAGTGTTGGACTTAAGCTGGTTGGACCATATGATATTCTTGCTGGGAAACATAAAAAAGCAAAATCAACAGATGTGAACTTCAATCTTCATTGGAGATTCTTCTATGATCCCCCAGAGTTTCAGACTATACTTGTTGGGGATAGCAGAACACAGTATCACATAGGATATTTCAGGTATTTTATTTCCTGTGTGCTCTTGCTCCACTATAACTATGCATAGCTTTTGTCCTCTTTTTTTTTTTTTTTTTCTTGTGCATGAAATGTAATTTGAGAATTCTGCACTATCACCAAACAAGAATCTTTCTTTTTTGTTGTAGGATATTGACACATGGCTTTATCTTTTTATTAAAAAAGATCACAGGAACAGGAGTTGAAGGCTAGATTTAAATATTTATTGAACTACCTCCTCCAGCCATCCACCTTCACTCACTAATCTTTAACTTTTGCCATGATACTGGGAAGTAAATCAAATGACCAGAAGGGAATGTGTATTTTCTCTGCATGTATGGCTATGGGCTCTTTTCAAGGCTTGCTGTAAGATTTAGAGTTTTAGATCTAAGGGCATTCTTGGAAGGTTTCTGAAGGAGATGCCAGCATGGTAAGGAGGCAGATTTAGTTTTACTTTGAAATAGGAGCAGTGGACACAGCTTGACTATTTTGTGTGTACTTTTCCATCAATAGGGATGTGCCAGATGAGCTCCCAGTGTGGGTTGGTGCAAATGAAGCTAAGAAGGGTTGTGTGATTTCACAAGTTGGTGATAATGTCTTTGCTGCAGTCAAGTAAGGTTCATATTTACTTTTATTTATAAAGAGCAGTATAGAGAGAAATTGTTAATTGGGAGGTGGGATGTGGAATAATGAAGCTTAACTGATTATATGTCTTTCTTAAGAAACCCTCACTTGTTTTCTGCCCCTGCTGGCAAGTTTTAAGATTCTCTCAAAAGCCTTTGTAGGCTTTTTGACTGTGTTTTCCTTTCAGAAGTGAAATAGATAAGTGTTAATTATGTCATCCTTTAAATATATTGGCAGTGACAGGCTCTAAATTGGAAAAAAATACCCACTGGGTATGTTAAAATACTTTATAAGCAGAGAAAGGGCATCTCAAACTGTGGTGAAGGAAATCTGAGTATCATAGTAGATGAGTAGCATCTGTCTCTTGTTCTTGCCTACATAAAAATACCTTATGTTTGTATATAATTAATATCTACAAGAAGTACCATTTCTGACCTGTGGCAGGATAACACTCACATGGATATGTAGTTCAGTCTGATTCATGGAGCTTTGCATGTTCCTGCGTCAGGAATGTAAACAACTGATCTCATCCCTGCCATTAAAAATGGAAAGCTCTCTAAGGACAGACATGTGTCAGTCAGTGAAAGCAGACTGAAGAAAGGCTTCTGCAAAAGAACACTTGTGCAGTGCAGAGTTAAACGAGGACATTTGTTTTGAAAGTATCATGGGGAAGCTCATAAATGCATATTTGTGTGCATGACTTGGATGACAAATGGTGTATATGGCACAGAAGCAGCAAGCTGAATTCTGAAGGATAGAAAGATGAACAGCTACTGAGGCTGGGAGAGCCTTCAGCACCTGCAGATTGCATAAACTAGATTGTAAAGCAGATACAGATAAGAAAAGCCCAAGTACTAGCTGTGCCAAACTATTTTCTTTCCTCTTGTTAAGAGGCTTGTATTTTGAAATCTCTGTATAAATAAACTCAGGATTGCTAATCTTCGTTGTTAAGATCTGGAGTTTTAATGTTTAAAAGGCTATTAGTTTTTTTTGTTTTCTTGATATGTTTCTTCTCTTTGCAGATTATTTTTGTCAAAAAAACTTAAGGAAGTGGCTGATAAAAAGAAAAATGCTGTTTTGAAAGACATAGATGAAAAGCTAACAAGAACAGCAAAAGAATTGGGTTATTCTCTGGAACAAAAAACCCTGAAGATGAAACAGAGAGATAAGAAAGTATGACTTTCCTCATCCACTGGAGAGAACTAAGTTCTGTTAAATTTTTTTCATTTACTTCCTGTTTGTGTTTTTTCATCCTTCTAGTCAGTAAGGATGCCTCACTTAGGAATTTGCAGTGGTAATCAGCTCTCTATAAAACTTCAGGAGAGGGAAGATTACTACAAGTGTGTTCCAAATCATAGGATTAAATTAAAATACTTTACTCTAGTAAATCATAGCTTGGCATTCAATTAAAAACAAAAGAAAAAGAACAAACCACCACCAAAAAAACCCAGTAAGCACAGTAGTCTAAAACCTGAAACAAATAGAGGGCATGGAGAAAACCGCTTTAAATGGAAGATTCTTGTAAACAGTTGGGTTGGATCTGTTAGAAACAGGACCATTAAGGATGATATGGATGATAATAACAGAGGTTTTTCACATACCTATCAAAAATTATTAGGGTAGGAGGGGACTAAACAAATGTGGTACAATGCTACACAAGTGACTACAAGAGTTCCTAGATTTCAGAATCTGACTGAAATGGAGTTTCCAGCTATTTCAAACTTCAGTACTTGAAAGTAACTGCAATACAATTTGAAATAATATAGGGTGATGTCCTGGAGCCAGGACACTATATTAGGTTTGACCACTAGCAGTCAGGTGTTAGTATTTAATGAGGTGAGGTTTTTTTAGGTCACAGTACTGTCTTATGGTGCTATGTTCCATTCTCTGTCTCTTTATTCAGGTGGTGACCAAAGCATTTCATGGAGCAGGCCTAGTTGTTCCTGTAGACAAAAATGATGTTGGATACAGAGAACTTCCTGAAACTAATGGTAAACATCTTGTTGACTATATCCTTCTGCTTTTTTGAAGTAAACAACTCTAAGTAAAAAACAAACTGCATTCACATTTTCTACTTAAAGAATTTGAGTGGTGGGAGTAAAAGGTAGAAGTCGTAACCATCACACTTGAGCTCAAAGTACTGTCTTTAAAGGAACCAGATGAGAATCAACAAAACCATGCTAAATCTGAGAAGAATTCCTGAAGTAGGAGTTTAGATGAGCTTTCCTTTTGTATTGGCAAAGCCATGCAGGAAGTAGATCCAAAAAGCTGATATGCATTCAGGGATTTGTGGGTTTCTTTCTTATCCACCCTCTTCTCCCAGTGTCATTTTTACCAGAATCAGTTCCTTGATGCAATTTCACCACACAAGTGCTTGGGCATGGGGCAAGAATGAGCTTCCAAGGAAATGGGGAAGCTTCACCAACAGTTCAGGGTGTGTCCACTTAGCTTACACATAAGCATGACACATGGGTATAGTTTCACCACAGAATACTTCTGTGCAATATTAAATTTCTTTATTTAGACATCTAAATATCTGCTTTTGGTTTTTTGCAGCTAATCTTAAAAAAATTTGCAAGGCCATTGTTGATGCTCCAACTGATGAGGAGAGGGTGAAGGCCTTTGCACCCATTCAAGAAATGCTGACCTTTGTTCAGTTTGCTAACGATGAATGTGACTATGGAATGGGGTACGAACTGGGCATGGACCTGTTTTGCTATGGATCACATGTGAGTACTACAACAATCATACTTCACAAAATTATGCATTGTTTTTACATGGGCTAGAATTGTTCTGCTGTAGATTAATTATCCCTAGGAATCGTAGAGGTCTGCAAGAATATTTTTAATTCACGAAGATTGTTAAAAAGTCACACATCATCATTCCACGTTGAATTTAAAATTGTGTGTCTGAAAGCCCAATCCTGCAATCCAGAAGCAGAGTGCAAAGTGTCTGATCCAAATGCAATGAATAGCTGGAGTCCTCTGTCCCCAGCCACTTGTATAGGCACCCATATTCAACCAGACCAAGAAACAGCCTGATGTTTGTAGTAACCCCAGCTTGGAAGAACATGAACCCAGGTCAGCTGCCTGGCTGTCCTGCCTCCTCGTGTGGCTGCACAGGGCACCTCCCACATGGAGTCTCTTCCCTAGTTCTCTGCTAACAGTGAATATCATCAGTAAGGGGATTGAATTAATAGCACTTAGTTACACATAAACATTATACTTAATGCTTTTTGTTCTGTATTAGCCACTGGCCTGTTGATGAAAAGGGTCATGGCTGTAACTAATCTATGGCTAGAAAACAACACACGAAGTTTCAACATCAACCTGATATGAATGGATGGTCATAGAAACACCCCTGCAAAACAGCTGCTTCTAGCAAAACTAGTATTGGCTAAGTGGTGCTCCAGAGCATCATGGGAAAGATAAGTCTTGGCAACACTAAATGTAGGCCCAAAGGAGCTGTGTGCTGAACACTGGTTAAAATATTTAGCCACTGAAATGAATGAAAACTGCCTGCTCTTGCCATATACTGTTAAATTACTAATGTGTTTCTTAGATTTCATGCCCTGCTCTCTTAAGTTCTGTACAGTGTCTGAAAATGTGTGGTATTTTCCTTTAACATCCTGCCCATTTAGAACCCTTCTTTCAGAGACTAGGCTGCTTTAGCTGCTTAAATCCTTTCTACAGCTGGAAGGGCAGCAAAGGAAATGGTTCCTCCCATTTTTCTGAGTAGCTGGAGGCAAGTACTCATCTTCCATGCTTTGTGCTTCTCAGCACATGAGACTAACCACTGACAAAGTCCTGCAGTGAAAAATTGTTGTTTATAGTACTGTCATGTGTCTTGTCTGGTCTTATGCTGCAGCTTGAAACACCTGTAACTTTGCAGCTGTTTTCTAGAATTAGAAACCTTAATCTTCTGTTTAGTAAACAGAAGAAACAGTGGCTTCACACATAAGTTATGCTACAGTTAGGTCCCTGCCTGTGTTGGAACTCCTACTTGGAGCTGTTTTCCAGTTCTGACTGGAGCCTTCCTGTCCCTTTGCTTACAGAGCCAGAGAAGCAGTGACACCTTATCTGTAGACACCTTATATGTAGACGTAGAAAAGAACTTGAATCTTGTCCCCTTCATTTGAGAGATACAATGGACTTACCTGTGCAGTAATGATTGAAAATGCTAAATATGCTCTGATGTTTATACATTTGAAGTGCTTAAATAGTTACTAGTTACTGTAACTAGTACTGCTGTAATCCTCTCGAATGGGGTGGGATGAGACATGGGACTGTGACAGGATCCTGCAGGCTGGAGCTTGGGATGCTGTAGGGAGTGGGGACCATCATCTCTTGCACTGCTAACTCTTGGTGTCTCTCTCACTGCGGCAGCTCCGGCACCCCTGCCTGCTGTCTGTGGCTGTCACAGGTGTAGCATGAGGATGTGCTCAGCCATTTTGGGAGGGGTTGAAGGGAGCATTGTGAATGGGGCAGAGCCAGGAGGTGGGGCTGCTCCCGGAAAAAACAAAGCCACTGAACTGAGGCCGAGGGCTGCTCAGCTTTTCCCTTCTCTCCTGCAGTACTTCCACAAGACGGTGGGCCAGCTGCTGCCCCTGGCTTACACCCTGCTGAAGAGGAACCTCTTTGCCGAGATCATCGAGCTGCACCTGGGCAATCGGCGGGAGGAGGACCTGGATCAGCTGGCGCCTTGAGCCGGGCACGGGGGCTGCAGCGGGGGGCGGCCCTGCGCGCCCGGGACCGGGCTTATCTTTGTGTGTGTGTTTGTGGGTCTTTTTGTACTCGGTGGCGGTGTCCCCTGCGGTCAGTAAAGGTTTTCTAAGGAACGCGCTGCTTCCCGGTGCTGGCGGCTCCCGGCGGGAGCGGGAGCGGGAGCGGGGCCCTGGTGAGGTGCAGCGGGGCGGAGCTGCCCGCGGGCGGAGCTGCGGCACCGACCCGCCCGCCTGGCCCTGCCCTGCCCGCCCCGGCAGCCAAACCTGGGCCGGGGCTGCTGCTCTGGGGCAGCACGGGAAGGGCTGCCCTGCATTGCTTGGAGCACCTGCGGGCACCGCGGCAGTGACTCGGCAGGGCGGGGCTGCTGTGCCTCGGTCACCGCCTGCCTGTGCCATACGCGTACCGAGCCCCACGTCCCTGCTCCGGGCGATGGCTCTGCTGTGCTGTTTCCTCAGCTGTGTCCCACCCCTCAGGTAAAGCATTCCCTTCTGTGGGAAAGCACTATCCCTGCTCCTACATTGCTGGAGCTGGCTCAAGTGGGAGGAAACTAATGGGATGAAGGAAATGCTAACTGACATTACAAGACAAATCCGTGATTCCAGTGCAGTTCCTACCTTGATAATCAGAAGAAGCCATCTCCAGTTTTTAAACATTTAAAAATTAAACCCAAGTGATTTTGTACAAGGTGCAAATTAATTGTTTTCAAGGTCGTTAGCCCCCAGTTCTGTGTTCTTGTTACTGCACTTGGAGGTTTACTCTCAGGCAATTGATTAAAGTAACAGTCCAGAAACAATGGAAAACAACATTTGCTCTTACTCAACAGACCTGCCACCAGTGACTTGACTTCCATTGTAGCAATTCACATCAGTACTAATGACAGCACTACTAATTACTACTGCTAAAGATTATTGGCCACTAGCACTATGGTCAAATGTAAGTAGTTCCTGCTTTTTTAAACAAAGGATTGACAGTTACCTGTTACTTCATGGTAAAAGGGAGCATTGCAGCTACAGTGTAGGTTGGAATGCTGCAAAAGTATCGTGAGTTTCAAATGCACAAGATAATCACATGCCACAGCTACTTCTGTAAATTTGACAACTTCACCCCTTTCACTTGGCATATAAATGTCCTGTTTATTCAAGCACAAAGATGCAGCCATTCTTTCATAGGCCTAGAGTTTTGTTTTATACATAAAAAGATACTTTCTGTCTCATTCCCCTTTTATGTTTCAAGTACAGGAGACCTTTATATTAATGCCCTGGAAATCATACAAGTACTAAAAAAGTAGAATCATGGAAAGGTTTGAGTTGGAGGGGACCTTAAAAATTCAACTTTTGAACTGTTACTTAATTATGAACTTAGATCTGCAAAAATGAGGACCTGAGACTGGACCCCCATACTCATCTATTAACCCCTGATGGAGAAGGAAATCTGTTACAGTAGCTGTAAAATGATCTACGTGCTGTGTATCATTAAACTGGGACAGACTTTTTAGCAGGACCTGCTGCATTAGGACAAGGAGTAATGGTTTTAACTAAAAGAGTCGATTTGGACTAGATAGGGGGAAGACATTTTTTATTATGAGAGGTGAAACTGTAATGGGCTGCCCAGAGGGGAGGTACATGCCCTATCCCTCCAAGTGTTCAATGGATGGGGCTCTGAGCACTGGGGTCTAGTGGAAGGTGTCCCTGCCTGTGGCAGAAGGGTTGGAATGAGATGATCTTTAAGGTCCCTTCCAACCCAGGCCATTCTATGAAGTGTACATCATCAACAGATGGCTTTTAGACAATAAAAGGATCATCCACTTTTAATTATTTTAAATCAGAAAACCAACTATTCTATAATTAAAATCTTAAATGTTTATTTTGGAAAAATACCCCACCAAAGCTGATCTGTTTGATGGGGTTGATTTGGCTACCAATTTGTAGCCATGTGCTAAGCAATGCAAATACTGCATCTCCTCAACTCCATTCTTTTCATCAAATCTTCTTACTAGTTTTATATGTAAAACTCCTATCTGTTAATTTTCTCTCAGGGAAAATAAGTGTAAAAATCAACACAAATCTTGCTTGTGAAAACAATGAGAAACCATGACAACAGTAAATGGTCATACAGAAGTTTTTAATGCTTGATTAAATCATCACAGTAATAAGAATTTTTACTGTAATGATATGCAGTTCTACCACACTATTATAAATAAAAACATTAAGGTCAATATTAAATACAGCTCTAGGCAACATCACAGATTAACAAAGAATGCATTCTTCATGAACCAGTATCTGATTTAAAAAATAAAAAAATGCTGACACTTTCCCCCTCCCATCCATCACCTTTTTCTTTTTTTTTTTAATTAGTAACTTGAGTAAGGCGCTGCAAGTTTCACATTAGAAATTTTTTGTTGCACAGCACAGGCACACATAATTCATTACCAGAACCTCTACTGTACGTTTAGCAGGTTAAGAAGAGTAAACAGAGATGCGTAGTTTATGTGCAGCACTCAGGATCCACACAGAAATGAAACACAGCAGGAGTGTGAACTGTATTTTAATTCAGACAGCAGAGTCTGTAGAATTAGGTGCAAGTTAATACAGTACACACAGCAGTGTTTTACAGTAACATCAGACATGGCAGAGATTTTAAACTAATTTACAGTGATTTTTGTATGTGTAGTGAATTTGTATCCTTCCACTGTAAAAAACAAAAAATGAGACAACAGAAATCAGTGTCACAGACAACTTCCAGAGCTGCCTTCTGTAAATGGGCCAAATCCTGCTCTTTGTGAAGCTTCCTCTTCTTCAGGCTTATGTAATGTAACAGACCAAATTTTTAACCACTAGCACTGACTTCACGTGGAAGAGTACAGCTCGTTGTTGCCATGCTCCCATTTTTACATAGCCCAAGTCCCTGTTTCATTTCCAAACCTGTTTTTTAATACAGGGCCTGATCCCTGTGATCCCCCGGCACATTTCACTTCCTACTGGTTCCAGCTGCTGCTAGAGATGAGATGATAAAAGGTAGATGGCAATTTTTTACTAAGAAAAACCAGTTAAAATTCAACAGTGCACTTACTTAAGCACAGCCATTTTTGTGCAGCTCACCAACAGTGCCAGAATTTTGGTTCATTGTGTTATTGTACTTAAGATAAAATCATACTGCCTACTTTGTGAAAAAGATGTTTGAGGTAACTGTGATGAATGCCTTAGAGATATTTAAGATTATTATGTTAGACTTCTAGTGTTTATATTCTTGCCATTTTTGCAGTCTTGTGAGCATAATTGTTAAAAGAAAGAAATTTTATCCAACCTCATTACAAAACATGATTTTTGTCAGCCAGATTTCTTAATTTTTTTCCTCCCTCATTTAGGCTTATAGTATATTGTCATTTTTCCTCTGCATGCAGTTCTGGTGGTGGTCTGATAAAATGAATAGGAAACAAAACAATGTACTGTAAAGAAGTTAGGGATCTGTCAATTCACCTCCAAGTGTGTGTGTGTTGCTGCTGAATTTTAAAGTCCTGCCGAAGTTTCAAGTACTGGATTCAATTCTGCCCTGCTGTTCAGGTGTGACTACATGTAATTTACACCTCTATATACTTGGGAGAAAAGAAAAAAAAAGAGTCAAAAGCAATCTAATACTTGCTTTCTCCTATTACTTTTAAAACCCTGCAGGTTTTTTTGTTAAATAAAACCTTACTATTACTGTTCCAGTTATCCGCTAGTAAAGAAAAAAGGAAATCCAAGGTAACGGCAGTGAAAGTTATATTTGAAAATGATCTTGTATGTATGTTGGATCATAAAGAAGCCATTTTCTTGAAACCCTTCATCTAGTTGTAAACATTTGCTAATCCTCCATTACTTACAGAGGATTATGAATTATTCTATAAAATCACATTAAAAAGGTAATTAGTTATGTGAGATATTAACTGATTCATATTTAATAGATTTTTTAATCCATACAAATATAAATAAAGAATGGTAAAACTTCAAGAAAAATAATATACATTTAGTGCAAATTATGAGTTACATTTCTTCCTACCATGTCAGCAGTGGAACGTCTTTTGTGGAGAAGAAAAAATAAAAATGACCATTCTCAAATTTTACAGGGGGGAAAAAGATCTCCAGTGTTGTAGCATGCATTTTTTACCAGATACACGTATACAGAATTGTTCCAGCTCTTAAACTAGTAGAATAGCAGTATTTTTCCCTATACTGCACAACATTGGTATATATCATAGTGTTTTCAATAATACAAAAAATTGCATAAGACCAGGTCACGTTATTGATATTTTCTGCAGCAAAACCAGTATTTTTCTTTGAAATACTGGTTTCATCTGGTTTTAGTTTTCTCATATCACGACAGCACACAGGTTGAAAGAAGTCTTGCATGGTTCTTGCAAAGTATTACCTGTTCAATCTGGTTTTGTTGCAGTGGATCTGCACTGCCCCAAGCATTTCATGATGTACGAACTTACACATGTAATGGCACAAGAAAAACCTCCCTTCTTGTGATCACACCTCAGTAACTCACAGTACATCTCAATATGAGAAACAACTGCTTCAAAAGGGCACACCAATTTTAAAGAGGCTTTGTTACGGCTCAGGAGAGAGAGAAATAAAGCTCTTCTGGAATGTAGAAAGGTGACGAGTAATAGTTAACACGTTTCATGAGTTAACACAACAGTTTTCAATGGTAAGAAGGGCAAGACCTTTCAGTCTCCACAAGATGGCTCAATTCAGAACAATCCCTCCAGAAACAGGGATTAATAACACATCTCTTCAATGCTGAAGTACCAGGCTGGGCTGGAGAATGGCACCACTTTGCACGGCTCACCCACTGCACTATCATGGCAGACCTGATGTCTCAGGACGCATCCAGTGCAGGACAGCAGCTTTCCCTTCCCACTCCCATCAGCCTTCCTCCTCGCCACATGCTCCCCCAGACTGACTCCTGATTGCCAGCAGCACTGTTACGTAAAAACCCAGCTCTCGTGTCTGATTTTAGAAGTTTTCCCCAGACTAAAGTGTTGTGCTATTCAACAAATGAACCTCCTCTTCCGTTTCCTCTCTCTCCTCAGCTATGGGTTTCAGTTGAACATTATGGAGGCGGGGTCTTGGTTTGCCGTCTGGGCCATATGACGGAGGATATCTTTTTTTGTTATAATGCCAAGGAGGCGCCTGAAAAGGATAAATGGAAGATTGATATTAATCCAAGCAGGAAAATAATGAAGTGGAACAAATCTGTAGCCAAGTCCTTTTTGTTGACAGGAATAGAGCAAAAGTAAACAGCCTGATTTTCTTATTTAAACAGAAACATTTTATTTATCAAAATGTTGAGGAACCACCAGTTTGATAAAACACAGCAATGCTGAGACACTGTATCAGATGGTCTCTGACAGCTGTAGTCCATTTTAATGAAATACAAGTCATACAAGAAGAGCCCATTACAATTTTTATTTAACTTTTTGTTTCTACAAAAATCAAATTTTGATTAGCATATGCCAACAAAAAAGTAACAAAGAGGGACAAAGAAAAGAGAGGTATGAAAAAGAAGTGATACTGATCCCATTTCATAAGGGAGGCATGTTGCAACCTAGCCATCAGAAGTGATGTACTGCTTGATGGCCCCAAATCAAGCAAATCAAACTCCCCTTCCCTCCTTTTTTAAACCAGAAGGATCCTTCCAGTCTGACACACTGGCTCAGATTGAACGTATTCATAGGAGCACACTGTACCAGCCATGAAACTTCTGTATAATAAACAACAGTTCATTAGTTTTTGGAGTTCATGGCTTTAGCAAAAAATAAACTGTGAATAATAAAAGAAAATTTTCATTTTCCAATTCAGATACTGTGCTCTTATGACAGGGTCTTTTAAAACTATAACTGCGAAACATCAAATAGAGTGAGACTGTCCAAAAGGATAATATCACAAGAGAAGCAAAGAGCAGAATGAATGAGCTGCTGCCCTTGTTATTCTGGTTAGTACATTTCAATTTGTCTTATTAAAGGACGCATGAAATACTTGTGAAATATTAGCATAAAATGAGAACATAATTAGCATATTTTGCACATAAGCAGCTAACCATGGTGGGTATGTTTAGTAGACATGTAACTAGCAACCCATGCCCAAATTAAGACAAAGTCTACCACCTATCTAAGGGGTTAGTTCACAACATCATGGTTAAAACCATATCTAGATTCTGAAGTCAACAGCCAACATAGTAGCAGGCCACTTGGTGGCTAAGGGTATCACTGCACATTCTGTAAAGGAGTACACTGACTGCTGTAGGTAACAGCGGCAGAATCACAGGATTTTACATAAAATCACAGGACTTCACTAAAAAATATTTTTTAAAATCATGTTGATAAAGGGGGATTACAGGGAATATCTAATGATGCAATTAAAACATGCTTGTCTTTGCTTCTCAAAAGATGTGATACTTTGCTATTTAACAGCTATTTAAAGCTGTCCAAATCAGAAAAATAAATTGGCATATATGAAAATCCTAATTTGCATTAGGCAGGGAAAAAATATTCCTAGCTGCGTGCCTTCCCACCTGGGGAATTCAAGAGATCAACCAGCTGGATCTATGTGATCTCAACAACACAAGTTTCAGAAAGTTTACTGTTTACTTTCCCTTAATGTTGTGACTAACAGTATGTTCACATTTACAGCTTCATTTCTACAAAAGGATTTTGCACATGTTGTTTTATGGTTTAATACAAATTTTGAGCATAAGAAGATATCATTGTTCAGCCGATGTTGTAAAAGCCCTGAACAGTTCACAAGTTTCATGCTTCCTGACTTCTAATGTGTCTAATTATGAGATCTGATATATCTAATCACCAAGGGTTCGACGTGCTGCTTTAGTTGCTCGAGATGCTCTAATATGTTCTTCTTTGTGATGATCCCCAAGACAATCCTGCAACAGATTATGTTATGCTAATAACTGTGTATGAAATCAAATGAAAAAAAAGTTCTAATCATAATGAAAAAGGATTAGAGAAAACTAGAAAAAGAAAGAAAAAGAGAGAAAAAGAGAGAAAGAGAGAGAAAGAGAGAGAAAAAGAGAGAAAAAGAGAGAAAAAGAGAGAAAAAGAGAGAAAAAGAGAGAAAAAGAGAGAAAAAGAATGGTTGCGGGAAAGCCAATGAGATAATTAAATGAAAATCTACTTGAAAGTCAGTATTCTTTCCCAGATTTTGCTTTTTTCCCTTTTCTCCCAAAATGCTGAACACAATTGGCTCTTTAACCACACCAGAGCAGTATGCTACTCGTATCAGGTACACATCAGGATAGCAAATTTTATCCCTTCACCCTAAATTCACATATTTTTGGGCTTTAAAGGCACTGAAACTAAAATCTACTTTGTATTTCCTTTGCTTAATAGTTACTTCTCCTCACACTTAGAGATAATTATTCACATTTTAACAAGCTGCAGTAGATGAACAAAGTAATAACTAAAGTCATAGCAAATGAGGTTTGACGCTGCCCTACAGAGCTGGGCTATCTGGTGTCCTTAGAAACAGACAAATTCAGACAAATTTCTCGTTCATGACAGGACAAATCAAGAGCAACTTCCTGGAATGGATATTCTGGTACAGATTTGGAGGAGTGAGGCTCAGTTTTCTCTCTGTCATCTGCACCAATTTCTGCACAATCCAATCTGGATTGGAACCAGCCTGTTGACACGAGTCTTTAAACAGGTATATTCCGTTTGCAGGAAATTTGCCAGCCAAAATATAAAGTAGTCCTTGATGGCCACAAGGCTATATGCCATGGCTAAATACCACCAGCACTGGTATTTATGATCTGGTCTTCTTGTAATGGACAGTGTGCTCATGGAATGTCACAAATTTGTAAACTGAAGTAGGATAAAATAAAAATTAAAGCCACCCATACTTCCTGCTACTTTATCATAAAATAGTTAAAAATTTATAGTAGAGCTTGACATAGCTTTGAATGATCAAGCTTTCTTTAGAGGACATTTTAGCATCAATGTCAATGTTTGAGCACTCAACCACAACAGAAACTATGAAAAAAATTATCATAGGAAATATTTTTCAGTGAGGTTCTATCGATTCCAATTTCCCCTCCCAAGAATGAGAATAACTTCATGCCTGCACTAACTTCTAAGTGTCAGATCATTATGTCCTTTCCCTACCAGAGAAAGGCTTCTGGAAACAGTACTTGCCATTCGCTACAGAGATGCATTGGAGGAAAAAAAAAAGCAAGCAGAACATTTAAAAGAAATTTGTTTCAAAATACATCTGAAAAAAAACAACTTGGAAACCAATGCAATATTTAAACATTCACCACATACAGCAGCAGTCCTTTTGCCCACAGAAAAACTAAGAAAGTCCCAGTCATTTCAGATTTCTTGTCCCAAGGACATTGATCAATCCTAAACATGTGGATGAGCAGACAACATTTCACTTCCCAGGTGCCTTAAAAGACATGCTAAAAGGAAAGCAAGATACTATGGTAGGAGCTTCGATGTTGCATATCAAGTGTTTAATGCAAGAGATACAGGAAAGCAGAATGTTAAAGGAACAGCTGCACAGAAAAAGATAATGTAAAAAAACAAGGAGCAGTTTAGATAAGAGGCAATTACAATGAGCATTTAGTTTCCATGCCTGGGGCTGATTTATTTAGTAGATAATCACAGGACAACTCCCAACAGTTTCATTTACAAACATTCTAAATCTTAAAATTACTTTCCTGAAATATTTTGAATTGTAGAAACAAAAGTTGTAGATTGAAGTTCCAGAACTAGCAGCAGTTTAGTTGTTAGTATTCCAAAAAACAAAAGCTTGGTGGTAATTGCCATCACTAGACACCAGAAGAAGAGATACTGACTAGATCATTTTCTCCTTTACTCTTTATGAACCCAGTATCTGTAGATGTTCAATAACTGCTGATATATTGCATCTTGCCAGAACATAGATAAGAACAAGGAAAGACAGGCCTTAGACTGTGCAGTGCACAAGCCTAAATTTCTGCAAGACAAGTTGTGTCTCCTCCACAAGCAAGTTGCACAGACCAAACTTGCTGAATGGCAGCTAATTTTTAACAGAACATCATAAAATGACTGAAATCATCTGCCTGCTTGCTTGGAATACAAGGAAGGAGTAAGAATTTCAGAGAGGTGCTACAGCACAGCACGTTCTTAATGAACAGCTGAGGTCCTCAGTTGCAATACCAAACTTACGGGTTCAAACACCATGATCCTGGTGTATATCCTGGTTCAAATACTCTGATCCTGGAAGTGAAAATTACTGTATCTAACAAAATGCACAGCATTGCTGCCACTTCACTCACCCGTTGTGTGTTACAAGGCACTGCCTCAGACCCAGCTTCCGGAAAATATCCACCACTATTTCCATTGGTGTGTGGTCTGTCACGGTGAAAGGGCTCATATCAAGTATGCTTCTGAGCTTCAAAGGTCGAGGGCTTTCTGCTGGAAGCGATGGGGTATGCTGGGCAAAACATACCCTGGAACTGCCAACAATCCCTTCCTGCTTCTTTCTGGCACTTTCTTTAAGAGAGACAGGGAAGGGGGAAAAACAGCGGAGGAGGAAGAATTTACATTCTTGGAGTAATATGTTACTGCAGACAGCCAGCTCAATCAACACTACCAGACTCTCGTGTATGTTTCCACAGCCACTGGTTTATCCCCAGGAAGTGGCTGTGCAGAAATCACAGCCATCTACCATTCAGCTTTAGTCATTATTCAACTAATTTTCTCACTCCAATAAGTAACTTTTATTTACTATAAAGAGGTGGAAAGGCTAAAAAAAAAAATAACATGCAGGAAGCACCTGAAGAAACTCAGGTACCTGAAGATACTCAGCTCCTGAAGAAACTGCCAGGGAAAAGCCAGTCTCAATTGACGGCTCCCTGAACCTTTTCCTAATATCCAACCTAAATCTCCCTCAGCACAACTTCAGGACATTCCCTCACGTCTTGTCAGCAGGCACCACAGAGCAGAGATCAGTGCCTGCCCCTCCTCTTCCCCTCACAAGGCAGTTGGGACTGCAATGAGGCCTCCCCTCAGTCTCCTCCTCTCCAGGCTGAACAGACCAAGTGACCTCAGCTGCTCCTCATACAGCTTCTGCTCAAGACCCTTCACCATCCTTGTGGCTCTCCTTTGGATGCTCTCTAATGGCTTTATAACCCTCTGATAATCTGGCACCCAAAACTGCCCACAGGACTCGAGGTGAGGCTGTCCAGTGCAGGACAATCCCCTCCCTTGCCCGGCTGGTGATGCCGTGCCTGATGCACCCCAGGACACGGCTGGCCCTCCTGGCTGCCAGGGCACAATGGTTCTTGAGCCAGACACAACCCGAGACTAAGCAACTTTCACTGTATAATCTCAGCAGCTGAAATGAGTCTTACCTGTGAAAGTGTATTCTAAGAAGAATGTTCTGCTATTCCCTCATTTACTCAAGTAAATGCAAACTTAAACCAGTACGGTGTCGGTAATAATTTCCAAGTTTTGGACATTCATATACATCCTACATAATGTAACACCATGGTATACACAGTAGTAAGACCACAGGCAAAAATCCGACTGAAGTAAACAGTGTTATGTTCACAAAACATGTTTTAAAAAAGTTGCAGGAGACTTCTGTCCCTTTCTCAAGTGTCTTTGTTTAAGAGGTATGTATCAAAAAACCCCAGTAGTCTAAGATGCAACTTCCATCACTTATTTCATGCAATAAATGCTACAGTTTTGTAACACTTTCTTACATGACAATGTTTCTTCCTTCAGTTATGATAGTAGCCTCAAAATACACAGAATTTTTCTTGCCAGTGAAAAAAGCATTGTCACAAGTATCACACAAGCACTAATACCCACCCAGAAAAAGACAGCCCAAACAGGGCTTGTGTGCTCATGTGCCCAGGGACAGATTTCCCATTAGACAAACAGATTGAAAATATAAACCTAAAATAATTAATATTGCACTTATCTCTCCATAATACAGTCTTAGTGGTTATAACAAAAGTAAATAACACACTGTCAGAAAGAAATAGGATATACATTTAAACATTACTTGGACAGTAATTCTCACAGAATACTGCTGGTCTAAAATGAGAATTACTCAATTTTGAAGAAGAATGTTAGTATAGCATTACTTGAGGAAATGAGATACTATCAAAAGCCTCAAAACCCTAAAAAATACCAGATTAGATAATGTTTTGACCTACTTGAATATGACAACTTTTGTTTTTACAAGAGAGACAAAGAGATGAGGATTTTCTTCATTTCAGAGCCTGCTACTGGAGATATAGTATCATATACTTAAATCAACTTGGAGTCTAGAAACATACAGAATAAATTCTATTTTAAATATAAAATAATATAAAACAATTTAAATTGGCGTATATAATAATGCAATACTGAAAGGTAATTACCTATTGCAATAGTTAAATCTCTTCTTAGAGCAAAGCCCACTAGTCTCTGTGATTCCTTTGACATAATAACAGGAAAACCATTATAGCTGGTTTCGTTGATCAAGTTTTCTATGTCTTCGACAGTCATATTATCCTGCGTCAGAACTGCCAGAGGTGGGTCACTTCTCCGAGGTCTCATCACATCAGCAGCCAGTGTTGTGTGAGTGAATTCTTCCTTTGCATCCAAGAAAGGATATCCATTCAGTCGGATGTGTGCTTCATAGATGCCTTCCCTACCAAAGGCATCTCCTACCCACTTACTGGTCATGACTGCAGCCATTAGGGGCACAATATATTCCAGCCCTCCTGTTAGCTCAAAGACAATAACTACCAGGGACACAGTCATCCTTGTCACACCACCTGCAAGGAAAATGATAGCCAGTAACATTCAAGTATCAGATAATAATGATTTTAGAATTTTCTGCCTTCCTGTTGAGAACTACAAACATAACTTTGACATGAAAGGTCATCTGACGAACACCCATCTGTGTAATACCAACAAAAGCAGACAGAGAAAACTAACACAAAACTTCTAGAAGTGAAAAAGAGACTTTTAGGGCAAATTCATAGAAAGGGAGGTAATAAAGGGAATTGGAAAATATGTGCAGTTATTTAATATAAACTAAGAATAAAACCGTTTACCTCCATACCACATCATGGTATGGAGATTACTGTGAAATGCAAGGAAATCCAGCAAGATAAGAATTTGAAAAAAGAATGGAACTAATGCAAAGAAGTCACAGGTAGCAAATCAACAGCTATGTTGTCCAAAGGATTAGGAATTTAATGCTGTTGATTAATCATAAAAGCTAAACAGAATTATGAGCTGATGAAAAGAAATCTCTTTCTTGGACAACAGGAGACAGGGATTATATTTCTCTTTTGCTACTATCTAACCAAATAGTTTTTTCTACTAAGGTTTCTGATGCCATATCTTCATTCAATAAAAGAATATGAACTGTATTTCAATGCATTCAAGAATGATTCAATTTGAACTATTAAAAACCAGAACAACCTCTCCAAAACCTAAATTTGTATCACTAGTTTGACTGCCCAAATGCACTTTTCCTTAAAGAAAAGGTCTACTTTTCGCAGAATCTGTACTAACAGATAATAAAGCTTTTAACTTTAATTTCTAAGGCCACCAAGTTATAAGCGAGGACAAGTTTAGATGCCCAACTTAAGCCTCTTTCCATGAAGCTGATTTTCAACAATTAGATTTGTTAAAAATACCTTAAGCACTTGCAGAAGTTTTGTTTGAATTTCAAGAACAATTTTTGCAATTCATGTAGATGTGGCAGCTGATCACACCACTTCCTTCTAATAATTTTAACTGTACTTGACACTGTAAATGCTCTACTTCATACATTTCAAGGAACTGAATTTTCTGACTAATGTAGTAATGACATCTCTTGATACCAAAAAGAGAAAGCAATCACTACTACTTAAATTTTTCTATTTCTCATCAATTTAGATTTCACAGTATTCTTCAGATCACAAGGATCTAAGGGTCTTGTGTAGAGATGTGAATGTATTATTCTGGAGGGAAGTCCATATAAATAGGTGTTCCAAAACTGCAGAAGTTTATATCTCCTTTTATTTTTTAATAATTATTTTGATAGATGAAGAAATCAAGATACTTGTTTGTTATATTTTATTTACCTAAGCATGCAGCAGCACCAACCATGGCATAAAGACCAGGTGTAATACAGTCAGCTCCAACTTCACACCACTCCTTGAAAATGAACCAGTCATGATGGTAGTAAGCCAGCTGCTCCACTGCAATTCCTACAATCCTTCCTGCTATTGCTCCAATTGCCATACTAGGTATGAACAACCCAGATGGAACCTGCAACAAAACCAGAACTGTTATCATGCTGCTGGGAACAGACTTGACCCATTGCTTAACAAGTGATTTTTTATGTTTTTTTTCCGAAAGAGATGCAAATGCTCAAACTGTCAGGTTAAAACCATGTAAAGTGACCTTGCAAGGTTAGTAGAACTTAACAGAATGCTATTGATATCTCTGATTGACTTGATTAGAAGAAACTATTTTATAAACATGTTTGTTTATAACTTACTGTATTTAAGAGAAAATCTACCACCAATACAGGACCACAAACTAGACTTTCAGTGCCAACAGCACAACTCTTACCATGTGCATGTCCAATGTGAGCTGTGCTACTCATGCTGAAAGGTGTTCGTTAAGATTTCCTGTCTCCCTTATTCCTTCATGTTCCTCAGAGTCAACATTCACTTACTAAACAGGACTGCCTTCCTAAACTGCTTCCTCACACTGCTATAAATTAGATGGCTAACTGAACAGTTGATTTTTAAAAGAGGCTTTGTACTATTATTGCCATTTCCTATACAAATGAATGTATATAGAATGCTAAACACACTAAGAGAGAAAAAGGCAAGATAATTCCCACTGCAAAAAGTAGGCAACGTAATAGGTTAAAAAAGAAGCTCATAGTGTCATTTTAGTCACTTAAAATGTTTTTCTGCTACTAACTAAAGCCTTGTCACACAACCATGGCTTAGTAAAATATTATTGCAAACTTGCTTTTATCAGCAGTTTCATATAAAGTAACTGTTGTGTATCTTATCTTCTCCTTACAAAGCTAATCTTTCCAAAAAACGTACTGGTACCTAAATGTCTTAATTAATTGTAAATGCCTGCTTCTTCTCCTCACAGCAGTTGTTAACATCAAAATATTTTATACTGTGACTGAGGTACACATGTAATTACAAATAAGGAGTAGAATTTTTACTTTGTCTAAATGCACCTCAACCCATCTTGTCAAAATAATATCATTAAAAATTGCATTCCTGGTGTAACAGGACACATCATATAATTTTTCTTCTACTGTACAACTGTGAAATTTAAGTATTGTGCAATTCCAAACTATAGGTTTTTGTTGTGGTATTCAATAGCTGGTGCAGAAATGTATTTCAGAATTGTTGCTGTTGTTAGTATTATTATATTTTGTCTGTAATTATGGTTGCAAAGATGATTTCTAACCAACAAACCAAGGAAAAGCAAACATAGCTTATAATTATTATTACTGTTATGTTTTGTCTATATTTGTGGTTGCAAAGATGATTTCTTACCAACAACCCAAGGAAAAACAAACACAGCAAACTGTATGTTAGAAAGCCAGCACCATGGGTTTTGAGAAAAAGGTTCATAATCCTTCATTACCATACTGAATTACCTACTATTTCAGTGTTGATAGAGGTAATAGTCAATGATATCATTGTACTCTAGTATTCAAATTGTGCATTTATATTACTGTTATTTCCCACAATTAATTATGCATCTAAGCCCCTTTCTAACTGCTAAAATCAATTTTTTTCCTGAGTGAAATTCTTTCTTGGGGAACAGTACAACAGTAACCTCAGAAATCCCATATTTCCAACATAAAACTAAATAAATCTTTGAAGCTGCCTCAGATCCTATTGTGCTACAGCATTATGCCACAGAAATTCAGTCTCCATGTGGAAATTGCATCCAAATGGTTTCTGGTCCTTTGGTAATGTAACTTTTTTATGCACTAGCTCCCTCTTTTTTTTCCATCATATGTGGATAATGGTTACAAGTCTAACTGTAATTATGATTTTACAGCTCCATTTTTTTGCCCCTGAATCACAAATCACAAAGTGGAGAGGAATCTTCCCAGAGAAGTAGCAAGGGAAAACAGCTAAGTTTTTCCTCTTCTCATCTTTCTTCTCCAGGGCTTGCTTTTGAGCAAGTTCAAATTACACTACAGAGGAAAAGATTCGTTCTATGTCCCATATGTCATCTTTGGAACAAGCAAGGATTAGGATATGGGTACAACTTTCCACTTCTTTGGTAGTGCAGCTGCGTACCAGTCATGTTCTGAGGCAAAACTCTAACTCCTTCCCACCAGTAGATAGCATTTAGATGCAGTACCAGGTGTACTGATAATAAGCAGTACAGTAACGGTACAAAAGCCTGAAAGAAAAAAAACAAAACAAAACAAACCAAAAACGCCAAACCCCTGCTGTATCAGCCTCCTGGTAATACATGTCCACAGCAGTAATAGCAGCAGGAATCACTTTGCCCCACTGGCAGCAGCTGGGTAGCTTTGCTCACCTCACAGGAAAACAGTTCCTGTGGGGAAGATGTGTGTTTGCAGATGGCTACAGCTCCAGGAACAGACCTGGAGAGCCCACAGGATCCTTTATAATGGTTTAAATGACAATGTAATTTTTTTTTTTTTTTCTATTTTGAATTTGCTTCTTTTATAGAGATAAAGCTTATAGTGCAAATAAATATCATTAAAGTAACATCCTCTTCTCCAGATCCTGGCTGACATTCTAACCAAACATATGCTTTAAAGCTTCTAAGAAACTCATGTAGCACAATTCCATCAATGACAGCAACATGATTCCTTGCCTACTGGCAAAGTAATAAATATATTCTCACAACTTCACAAAAATATTTCCACCATGCTGAAGTTCTGAGAAAATGAATCAAAACCAAATGAAGTATAAGCTCTCCCATGCTGTAAACTAGTTAATTCTAATATGCAGTGTGACCTTGTGGTGACAACCCCATGCAAAAGAGCCAGGTGCACATGAGAACAGGAGCGGTAAAATAATGTCCTAGGTATAAATGAAACACAGTAAGTGAATACAAAACTAAACAACAGATTGAAGCAGTCACGTTACAGAACACTGTCCGAATTACGGACCTACGGAAGACTAGCATATAAAATACACTTATGGATTCCTCTTACCCATCAACCAACATATAGAACATAACTTCAAATAACAACTGCAACATCTTCTAAAATACTGAAACATGGGGAACACAACATGATGTTATTGTTCCGCCAGTTACAGAATAGTCGAGGTTGAAGATGACTGCCCCAGACTGTCTACCCCTGCTCAAGCACGGTCACCTACACCAGGCTGCCCAGGCTTGCAACCAGTCAAGATATGAGTATTTCCAAGGATGTTTGTTCTCTGCACAGCATATTCCAATGATCAAACACCCTCATGGAAAGGAAGTGTTTTCTTATGCATGCTGTTACGTAGAACAGCAACTTAAACTGAAAAGTTAAGGCAAATTTAAACACAAATCTTGCTTAGTGAAAATTCTACAGTAAGTTTGCATTAAGACGTGTTTGATAATGTTGTAGTTGCAAAAAAGTATGAAGGGAGCCTGACAAGACACAAAATGATGAAGGCATGACAGTTATACATCATGACAGTTATACACAGACTGGGAAGATGCTGAAGCCGCCTCCAAAACAGATCTATGAAACAACTGGGAAAAACAAAAATTACGCTGCTTGTAATGGAGAAGAAATTCCCATTACAGTCACATGAACAAAGCCCACTTTCTCGTCATGACATGCAATACTGGAAAATACAGCAAAAAAATAATCATTGTCTCCCTTTAACATCTACAGTAATTACATTTATGTGAACAATGAGGAGAGTAGATAAAAGAACTACCACCAATGAGCAGTGTAAGGGGTACAGTCTATTTTTCTTCCAAGTTACAGGACTAGGGAACCTGAATGTTTATGCTTGAACTTTGCTCTTGGAAACTTTAGAATCATCCCTTCTTGCTGAATCAGGCCCATACAAACAGCCATCCATCCACACAGTTACTGCTCCCTATTGCATGTAGCACGTGTTTCTATTCAGCTGAACATAGGACTATTCTGAATTTAATTAAAGTTAATACTGTTTGCTACAAGACTTGCTTATTAACCAAAAGTAAAAAGGCCTTTTTTTAAAAGAAGTAACATGAAAAAAAACCCCCAAACCTGGTAGCTTTGAGAGATGGAAAATGAGAAAGGCTATAATTAAATAATCACAGCAGATGACACAGCTACTACATTCACACTTACCTTGATACCAAAGGTGAAGACTGTCATGATTATTTTAAATATCAGTGCTAAACACAACTGCCATATAGCTGAATAGACTCCAGTGCCTGCTGGACGGTCAGGAATATCGTCTACTATTTTGCTTGCATTCATATCATTTCTGTAGTCACAGAGCGAGGAGGATTCTAAGGGCCCACAGTCTGTGAAGAGCTCCTTAATAAGCTCACTGGTGTTTAGCCTCGTATATGGATTAGGAAACGCAATGACAGCTGTTATTGCTGCAACGATAATGACCTCCAGGACAGGATACTTCCCAAATTTTGTAGATTTGCGTCGACGACACCACGCAATATTTGCTCGGATGAAAAATGCTCCCCAGAGCCCACCAAATACTCCCAGAAGAATAAAAGGAAGCAGTTCAAAAAGGTACCAAGGAGTGTGATATTCCACATAAAAAAGAACTAGGCGGCTATTACCAAAAGGATTGATGGATCTTAAAACAAATGCAGCTACTAAAGCAGCAAAAAATGATCTCCATAAAGTTTTCAGTGGGAAATAGTAACTGACCTGCAAAAGACAACACATGAGAATTATTAGTGATTCAATTAAAAACCCGGAAAGACAAGTTTATGAATGTGTTAGAATACTGCTGCTCACATGGTACAAGCTAAAAAAATAATTCCTATCACTTGGAGCACTGGCACTCCAGCAGATCCTACATTTTTAGAAAGCTCTACAACTCATATCAGATTTAAAGTCAATACTACAGCAGTGTTGAAACCACTGCTGTTTTAAGACTATTGGGAAATGATGCACTGCAATTTATGCTTAGAAGCTGCTCTGTGTCTCTTATTAGCCTTCATGAGAACCAGAGCATGTACTAGCTGCACTTGCAGATTTCCTTCTAATATTTTTATATCCTGTCAACCTACATCGAAAGGTTTCTCACAGATCTGTTATTTTTACGAAGTATGATTAAAACAAACAAACGGAAAAATTAAAAGGCCTCAAAACAGAACATGCAATTTCATTCCTAAGCCCCACATAGCCTGATTAGAATTTCAAGACAGTTTTCTTCTGCATTTTTTTGGCAACAGAGGAATTCCTCAAAATCCCCTAAGAATATAACAGAATTATACATGAAAGAATATTTTCCCTCCTTTTCAATTCAGAGATGTTTAGGGTTTTAGTTGTCTTTAAAAATGCCAGTGATAGAAAAAACATTCTTATGTTATCTTGAAAATGACAATTAAAACTAATTTAACATAAACCATTTCTTGGAGAAGAGAATTTGGTTGCCTTGCAGGTAAGTTTTATGGTTATATTTACCCTCTCAATAATTATCATATTCAATTGTGTTTAGTGTCTGAAACTTTAAGTAATGTTTAAAAACATGGTTCACAAAACCATCCAGTAAGTTTCTAAAGCCTTTTTCAAAAATGAAAAATAAGGGCCCTATTTCTTTTTATTTTAGAATAAACTCCTAGACTGAAAAGCTGCTGTGTCTCTATCTGTATGTAAACTCTAATTATTAACAGACTCAGCCCTTTTCCAGAATAAAGTAATTGAGAATAAAGTAAAGCTGACATGCCTTCAAAAAAAAGAAAAAATATCTTTAGGAGTTTTCCGGTAACAGGACTCTTGGCTTTGAAATACGGGTCCAAAAATAATTTCCTTCTTAGGAGTCTGAGATTATTTAAACTAAGAGAGATTTAAAAAAATATTTATCCTTCAGTGCCATCTCTTGACATACCTCCTCCAGACTGAAAAGGACTCCACCAATTGGGGCACCAAAGGCTACAGAAACTCCTGCTGCTGAGGCAGCTGACAACACCTAGAAAAGAACAAAGGTGAGGGGTTTTTTGCAGTCTGTTATATGTTTTAAACATGAACAAAAGAATCTCAATACAGCTATCAGTTTCTTCTATGTTTCTGTTAAGGATATGCACACCTAGTAACAGAAAAGCATGTGGAGAGTGGCCACACCAGCCAGCAATCAGGTATTAGATGTGACAAAGCCAAGAGCACTGCTCAAAGTTCAGAATTGAAGCTGGCCAGTGTTGTGTCAGATGAAAAGAAGGACTTTTTAAAGTACATTAATAGCAAGAGGAGTTCTAAAGAAAACATTGAACTGATACTTGTTGAAGATTGTTATCTGACTAACAGGGATGAGGAAAAAGCGTAGGCATTCAATGTGGGTTTTGTCTCAGTCTTTTTAGTAATACTGATTTTTAATAATCCCAAACCTTGGGCTGCCTGGTCCCCTGAGTCAGAGGACAACAAATGTGGGAACAGGGACTTGCCATCTGTGGACACTGAGATTTTAAGGGACCAGCTCTGTAAGGACATGGAGCCTGATGGGGTTCTTCCCGGAGTACTGAAGGAGCTAGTGGATGCTATGGCAAGATCCCTGTCAGTCATCTGCCAAAGGTCTTGGGAGTCTGGGGAGGATCCTGCCAACTAGAAGTAGTCAGTGTAAGTCCAATCTGTGTCAAGGGTGTGAGGGGAAACCCAGAGAACTAGAGACCCATTAGCCTAACCTGAGCTCCTGGAAAATTATGGAGAAGATTACACGGGGTGCCCCTGAAAGACTTTTAAATAATAATGCAATCATCAGGCACAGTCAACATGGGCTCACAGAAGGAAAGGCTTGTTTAACTAATTTGGTATCTATCAGGTCACCTGTCCAGTGGATGAAGTGAAGGTGCTGGATGTAGTTTTCCTGGATTTTTGTGAGGCTTTTCATACTGTTCCTCTGGACAAAATGGCCAGCTGTGGGATGAGCAGGTTCACGGTGTGCAGAGTGAAGAACCTGCTGAATGTTAGGACTCAAGGAGCTGTAGTGGATGGGGCTACATCTGGCAGGTGACTGCTCACCAGCTGTCAGTTTGTTCAATATATTTATCAATGACCTGGATGCAGGAATTGAATGCACCACGAGCAGATTTGTTGATGATACCAAATTGGGACGTTCTGTTGACTCTCTTGAAGGACAGGAGGCCTTGAAGAACAATCTAGATAGGTTGAGGTCCTGGGCAATGATTAATGGGATGAAATCTAAGGAGTCAAAATGCTGCACACCCAGGATGAAGTAACACCAGGCTCAAGTCTACATTGGAAGAGGAGTGGCTGGAGAGCAGCCCTGCCAAGAGGGATCTGGGGGTGCTGGTCGGCAGCAGCTCAGTGTGAGTCAGCAGGGTGTGCCCTGGAACCTAGAGGGCAAAACCCCATCCTGGGGTGCATCACGCACAGCACGAGCAGACAACCAACGGAGGTGACTGTCCTGCTGCATTCAGCCTTGGGGTCCTCAGTGCAGTTCTGGGCCCCACATGTCAAGAATGTCAAAGTCCTTGGTTGCATCCAGACAAGGGAAACAAAACTGGTGACAGGGATAGAAAGAGCGTTGAGAACTAGTTTGGAGAGAAGGAGGCCGGAGCAGAGATTGCCCTGCAGCCTGTGGCAAAGCCCGTGGTGACACAGGTTGTTTCCCTGCAGCCCATGGAGGACCAT
This sequence comes from Dicrurus megarhynchus, assembly GCA_013399195.1. Taxonomy (NCBI): domain Eukaryota; kingdom Metazoa; phylum Chordata; class Aves; order Passeriformes; family Dicruridae; genus Dicrurus; species Dicrurus megarhynchus. The sequence continues at coordinate 1,546,623 of VXAD01009146.1, forward strand.
GGCAGAACAGATCTTCACCCTGCAGCCCACGCCAGAGCAAGCTCCTGGCAAAAGCCATGGTCTGTGAAAAGGATCCCAAGCAGGAGCAGCAAGCACTGCAGCCTGTGGGTGATCCAGGCTGGGGCAGTCCTGAGTGGCCGTACCCTGTGGAAAGGACCCATGCTGAAGATGCTTGTAAAGGACTGTCTCCCGTGGACGGGGCCCCACATTGAAGCAGAAAAAGAGTATCAAGAGGAAGGAGCAGCAGAGACAAAGTATCCCCTTGTGCCACTTTGGGATAGAAGAGTTAGGAGTGAAGCTGAGCCTTTCAAGAAGGGACAGTGGGGGCAAGATGTATTTAGTTTTTTTTTTTTATTTCTCCCTACTCTACTATTGGCAGTCAAGTAACTTTCCTCAAGTCTAGTCTGTTTGGCCTGTAATGGTAACTGGTGAGGAATCTCCCAGTCCTTATCTTGACCTCTGAGCTTTTCATCTTACTCTCTCCTGCTGTCCTGCTAACACAGAGAGGTGAGAGAACTGCTTGGCCAGCACCAAGTCTAACCCACCAGACCCTTATTAACAACATCAAACTGAAACAGGGCAGGAAACACTGTTGTCACCGGGAACACTTTGTTCATGGGTTCAGAGCACTCTACTGTCCTCACAACTGAAGACACTCATCAATTACCAAAATGTAGAGACAAGCACAGAAAGAATTTAAATAAAATCAAATGGTCTCCTAAGTGGAAGAAATGCAAACTGACTCTGCCATGGAAATTATTTACCTGTGAGAATGCTTGGGATAATACATTGTTTTTAACATAATAAATAACTATTGATAATCACTAAAAATTGTCCAAGAGAACAAATACCATCTTTTAAACAAATCAGTGTGAATGCACTCATATTCAATACATTCTAGAAATGCTTTTTCAAGAACCTACCTCTCTTTTTTTAGCTTCATTTGTACTGTATTTCGGAAAGAGGTAGGAAAAAATATTCCCACAGCAGCAGGCAACATGTACCAAAGGACCCTCTTTTCCTAAACTCAAACCTGATGCAACAGCCAAGACTAAAGTAATTGTTTTTATCATCAAAGTCCACTTCCCCAAGTATCCTCTGATGATGAAGCCGCTCAAAATGGTTTTTATCTGGAAGAAATAAAAAGCTGTATCTGTTACAGCATTCTTCAATTTTCAGAAAATAATTCATTCTTTAATTTTAGCTGCAGAACTTCAAAGCTAGCCTTTTCAAATTACTAAGTTCATCACACTTTAAAACATGTATCATTCCGGTTGCTACACTGAGTCTGTTCGCCAGAAGCTTCCCATTTGCAACTTATTCTAAAACACTGGACAGTAACATACAACTGCATTATCAATTACATTTAGTAGAAAATTAATCTTCAGCAGCTTCTAAGACTGGATTCATTAGATTATGATGTCAATTATCAAGTGAAAGGCAGAAAACTTCTGAAGGAAAAATAAACCTGCAAAAACCATACTCAAGGTCATCTACTGTAGCAATATCCCATTTGCACCAATATCACCTATTTTCTCTTTATGTTTTACCATCACTACATAAAAATCAACAGTAGATTTCTTCACATAAAGATGGAAAAGATCAGCCTATCTCCACCAGAAAAACGTGCCACTTGCCAAAGTATTACTGTGCTTAACAATGCTATATTATTAGCCTGGAAAATATGCCCATATACAGGAAATGATATACAGTTATCATAGGACAGCATGCCCATAAATAGGATGCACACAAAACACTGGGCAGCTGTGTCTAGAAAGTAAAGGTAGCTAATTTTGGAAAGCAATTTAAGATGAAATTTCTTCTGGAATAATGGCACAGAACTACTCCAGGCTTAAACAGAGGTGGATAAAAAAAATATTTACAGAAAAACTGGAGAAGTGAGACTGATCAGAATTTATTTGACTTTGGATTTTTCTCTCCCATTCTGTGGATAGTAGCAGACAGCAATTGTAAACAGTGAGTTTTTGAGGATATTACACATTTTACATTGTGACTGTCTGTTGGTTTGTGCTACTAAGGCAACTAAAGCCATTGCAACAAGAGATTGATTGCTCTATCAAAGGACCCATCTTGTGTCAATGAATCACTGCGCTCTTATCACCATAGGGAGGGTGTGGATTAGGGGAGGTTTGGAAACCATTCTTCAGAAGAATACTAAACCAAATGCTTTCTTAAAAAGTGGTCCTGACAGAAGCAAAATGTACTAACCCAGGAGATTCTTTTAAATTTGGGGCATTTTCTCAGAAAAAATTAGCACAATTACATGTTTTCAATTTGAATGCTTGCATTAATATATTTCTTCAAAGGCACAGGGCACTCCCTCTTGCCTTCCCCCTGACCCAGTAAGGCAGCAGTAATCTACACATTAATACGAAACACCTATAATATATATATATATATTAGTTAGACCTCACCTCAGGTATCCCTGAGCCACAGGCATAGGGAGCAAATACCTTCACCAGAGAAACTGCTAAGAAGGCAAAACTCAATGCCCAGAAAATGTACATTATGTAGTTCATTATGTATGAACCTGGACCCTAAAAGCAAAAACAAGAAGTCAGAAAACAGACTTGACATAGGAGCAAAATCACTACTTAAAATAATCTAGAAGTACTCTTGCTGCAAGTACATTTATACACACATTTCGAGGCACAATAATTATTGCCAAGAGAGAGTGTTTTGTTTGAAAAGCATAAAGTCATGACACCTGCACATTAGCACAGACTGGGTTATAAAAGGTAGAAAGTGTTCTAACACTTCATCTTAAAAATAAAAAATAAACACAGCACAGGTATATTTTTAATAGCTATTAGCTGCTAAAATCTAGTGAATACTGAATAAATATTCCTTATTTTAAAAAATGTATTCCTAGTTATCAGGGAACACCATAAATTTATTTAATTTACATACAGCTATGATCAAGAATAGAAATCCTTGCATTATTAACAGTTCTATATTCTCATAACTTCCTCACATTTGCAATACTCCAAGGCCCCTTTGCAGTTCATGAAATGCACATTTATTACACTATAATCCATGAGTCAATTCAAATGCTGGAAAATGGCACAGACAGTACAACCCAAATTCATGTTTAGAATCCTAACCTTAAGACCATTATTTTCTTTCTCTTTTCAGCCAAGCTGTTGAACAAGACCATCAAAGAATACTCACTTCTGCTTGCCCAATTATTAGTTCTGCCCATGTTTTCCACTGTGGACATTTATCTCTCTCTTCAAATGTGGTCTCATTTGAACCCCAACAACACTGTTCATGGTTAAACCACAAAGCACTAAGGCAAATGCCTTCCTTTAAGTCAGTCATCCAGTCAGCAGCTATGTCAATTAATCCTGCCAATGCCCCTGTTGTAGAAAACAGTTTTGTATTAATGTTCTGGTAAACAGAAGTAACATACACAGCTAAAATGAAGGAATGTGCTTGATGTAAATTGTGATTATAGAAAACTTAATTAAACAGAAATTTAATATACTACTGATTTCCAGGATTATATCCTGTTTTCATTATGGTAAGACTAGTATTTGCTGAAGAATTGAGTACTTTGTGTACTTCCCAAGTTAAATGAGATTTTTTTGCTTTTTTTTTTCCCCCTATGCCACAGTTCTCCAACAGTCCACTGAAACCAAGGAGTTAAGAATAAAAACAGAACTGTTACTTTTTTGTGATGGAGCAGTTTATATGGCACCAAGCCTGCTGGAGAGAGATGGGATTCACCTGTCTAAAAGGCGGAAAAGGATTTTAGCCCATGAGTTGGCAAGTCAAAAGCAGTGTTTCAGCAGAATAAAATTTCAACCAAATTATTAAAACACATAAACATAAGATCTCCTTGTGACTGAAATCAAGGTTGTACCATTTAAGATCCAAGAGACAGCATCTGAAACCGAAAAACCTACCAAGGTTCAAGACCAGAATTTGCTTACTTTGTTGCTCAGAAACACAATAAAGGAATTTTAATAAACAGCAGCTTAAGGGGTTGAAAACACTACACTGCATGTTCCCACTGAAATTATCAGAAACAATTTCAAGTAATTATACACTCCTGGTTTGTGCATCCAGAAGTATATAAGCATGCTACAAACTTTGCATATATATTTATTTATATGTGATTTGTGAAAGTGATTATGTATATACCTAAGCAGTAATTATACTGTTACCATACTTTTTAATAGGCATAGCCTTACTCCACAACTAATTTTCCTAGCATTTAATCTAAAATGTCTGTTTGAAATACTTTTTTTTAAAAAACTTGGCACAAAGTTTGTGACCTTTCCTTCCTGCAGGTTTTGGTCACTTCAAACTATACTGACAGAAAAAGCAGCAGCACTGCTTTACAGTGGGGCCACAAACTACTGGATGGTTTTAGTTGTCATGGTTTGACACCCACTACAGTTGTAAAATTCATTCTAAAATACATTAAGAAGGAAAGAGAGAATTGAAGTATAGGTCAACAAACTCTACCTGTTGAAGTCAGTGTTTTCTGTGGAAGAACCTCTGTCAAGGTATGACATAAACATATAGCTAGATTTCACTCATGCATAAGCACATGCTTTAAAGGGAAGTGTGCTTACCAAAACTACACATACACCAGAGCTACTTTTACAATCAACACTTTCACAAGAAATCCTACAGGTAAAAACCAAAATTTTTCAGAAAGGGAAAACATCAATCTCAATCACAGAATTAAAGAACATTGATAGTTTAGTAGGTGGAAGTTCAAAAACATTTGAGAAACTCTCTAAATTCAGTGAGGATTTTGGTTCCCATTTGATCGGTAAACCCTCACCTCAAAATGTTGAAGGCTGTAAATCAAGATAGTCAACTTTTTTCTTCCTTTATGGAATTATTGTAGTAGACTGAACCAGCTCTTAGCTGGGTTGATGAAGAACAAAGGAAAAACACAGTAACTATACTTGCTGACAAATACAAGACAAGAATCCTTTGTGTTTTCATTTACCTGATGCCAAACCAGTTAGTGTGACTACCAACCATCCTGACCACGCATCATACAAACTTTTTATCATCTCCCATGCTGATTCTTTCTTCTTGCTGTTAATCTGCAAAGAGAAGTTGTTATGTAGAGTTGTATGTGTTTCTGTAATATGGATAACAGAAAAAAAGGAAGTATGACATACAAATTGCATGATGCAAGCTGCAGGCAAATAAACCCTCTCTTGAAACCACAAGTGTTCTGCTTGTATTAAGTGCTTTACAGAGATAAATCAGCTTAATTATTCAGACATCAAACAACTGACAGAGAAACTTATATTTGCTTAATTTAAAGAACTAAAATCCAGGAAATGCACTATTAGGATAAATGCATACTTTCTATGACACATACCTAAAACATGAATTGTAACATTATTTCCCTCCTATAGATTAAATATTTTAGTAAACTGTTAGCATACAAATAATAAGCTATTTCATATGATTCAAATATAAACATCTTCACCTTTAGACTAAAAAACACATAAAAGTAAAATAAAACAAAAAATTGGATAACTACCCTATAATACTTCTAGAAAACTATTAGTAATGACATCTGAAGTTACTGTACTGAAAAAGTTGGTATTCTTATTTTATCCTTATTTACTTTGTGCACTTAGCTGCAGTGGCACAGACACACTTGTGTCAGTATAAAAGCAATATACATCACTCTTCACTTTTCTGTACAAGTACCACCAAAACCACTATTGTACTATTACAAATACATCTACACTGGAAAATAGCCTTAAATATACTAGCATGCAAAAAATGCAGTACTGTAAAAATGCTATTTGGGTGACAGGGACCTATTCCCAATCTATTAAATTACTGCTTCCTTTCCAAGTTATAATAATGCTGCAAGACTGCAGGTATCAACTAGGCAGTGCTTTTTAAACAGTATTCAAGTAGTTCTAGCTGATGTAACTATGTACAAATTTAAAGAACATGCATATATTTGTATGTGTTATGAAATCAGACCTTAACTCCAACATCCAACCAAAAAAAGTACTGTTATTTATCTCAAGTACCCGTCTATGCCTTTCTCTGTCTTTGCACTTCTCTCGAACCCAGTCAATGGTATGGAAGTCATCATATGTTCCTACTCCAGGAATTGGCTCATCCAGAAGGTCCAGTAAATGTGTTGAACTGTTAATATTTCCTCCATTTGTCATTGTATAATGAGTTCCTGCAGCAAAGAAACACAGGAAATAATTAATTCTGTGATAAATGAAGTATTCAAACTATGTTCATAACACAAAAATTTCTGAACAACTAATTAAGACACTTCCCATAATATGCACGTTGTATTGTGATGTAGGTCTCTCAATGTTGCATGCCACTCCCTTTTACTGTCATTCAGCTGTAAGTTAAATTTGCGTATTAGTGACTTTGTGTTTCCATTGGTTAAATGGGAATGTACTAGTCAAATTATTGTTCTGTGTACAGACTCCAGAAAAATTTCAATAGACGCAAGTGGAAAAAAGAGCAGCTCTGACACACATTTAACTTAATCTCAGTTTACGAACTACCAAAGGAAAATCTGTTTGTACAAAAACAAAACAAGGATGATTAGCTAGGAAGTTCACAGTACCTTCATGTTACCAGTTATTTCTAAATATACATTCTATTGATTACGAATCTCTCCTACACATCTAAACCAAACTTAAAATACATTATTAACAGATTGTAAGTGCAGCTATAAAAAGCAAAAAAAAAAGCCAAACACATACTCATATTTTGGTTTTATTTATTTTTTTCAGGTAAGTCACAGAACAGTCCTCGGTCATGAAAAATTGGAAATATTGTATAAAGAAAATATCTTCTGCTAATTTGTCATCACTAGCTAGTTTCTTCACAAGCAGCTTGCAGAGCAACAGCCCCACGAATACTTATTTCACTGATCAGAGTAAGAAGAGCAAGAGGGGTACTGAGAATTTTTCCATCATTCTCTCTCCCTCTCCATTCTCTCTCATTTTCCATCTTCAAAAGTGATGAAGTTTTATTTTTTTAAGCTTTCAAATGTCATAAATTCTGTAATATATTAGCATTTTTTCTTAGTTCTCACTTGTTTGACTAAGACCAAAATAATTTGCCCAACAGTATATGGTACACCACAGTAATCTCTATTCATAAAGATGCAGGCCCAAGTTGACCAAGATTTCTATCAGTTCAGACAGACACCAGAACTCATTTCACTAGATTGACACTGGGATGTTTAGACAGGTGGGAGTTTTTTTAAGCTGGGTTTTTTTCTTGTTTGTTTTTATTTTTTTTAATTCCAAGCTTCTTTAATTGAGCTTCTTGGTATTGTCAGCAGAAATTTCCAACTAACCAAAAGACCAAAACAAACAAACAAAAAGCTTGTCAAAAGACCTACCCGTAAACTTCCAAATGCTACAAATGCTGAGTTCACCAGCCCAAGCCCTCACAACAACTCACAATTAGATTTATACATAAGTAAAATGTGCCTTTTCCCTTTAAAAATGTGAATTTTAAGATCTAGAAGAGTGTGACACCTGGCATTACACTCTGACCAAAGTGGTGCCTCAGTCATCTATTGCTTAAGACGTCGTGTTGATGCCTGCTATATAACACATTGTTTATTCTGACATTTTCTTAGTGGTGAAAGACAAAACGAGAAAATAATACAAAATTCATATTAAGATAAAATGCAATCTATAATTTTCAAGATACACAAACAACTACTACTACAAATTCTATAAAGATTAAAAGAAAAGTACAGAAGACAATGCAAATGTAGCAGACAGCTCCCCAATAACACCAATACCATTTTCTTATGTGAGCCTGGCTGCCATCTTTAGCTTAATACTTTTTTCCCCAGTCTATGCCATACTAAATTCCCCCTCATCTATTTCCCACAGCTAAGCCCTCTAAATCTCTTCCCAAAGCTGCTGGTCTCTCTTAAGGCAGACGTAAAGAAGCATTACCTATGCTTCCATTAATAAAAGGCTAACAACAACAACAATAATTTTAATCAGATTTGCTAATAGAGGTGATTGTGAAAACCTTGCTTTAGGCTTTAGGATAAGGGATTAAATTCTCTTTCCATTTCCAATTCTCCCAACTAGAAGTCTAAGATACATGTCTGGCTAGCTGAAAGGGCAAGGTGATCTTGTGGAAGAGATAATAACAAAATTCACACTGTAATAACTAGTTTAGCTATCAAAATTAAGACAGCAATAGAATACATTATTAAAATATTCTTTTTACATTAAATCAACTTCCTTTGCAAAACCAGGGGACATAAAATAACCTCACCCACAGCTTAATTATTAATCTCCCACAAAGTTACAACGTGATCACACAGTTTCCTGAACCTAAGTGAGTAGGGTAGGGCAAAAGCTTGTCTTTGCTCTGGAGGAGTTGGTTTTATGCCCTGCTATCTATGAAGCAATATCAAACGACAAGCTGCATGCAATCCTATGCCACAGAAGGCAAAGAAGAGTTGAGTTATAAATGTATCACAAACAGTAACAGATTATTTTATGCATATCACAACGTGCTGAGCTGGAATTCCCTGCAGGGGATTATCAGAGATGGCACCATATTAATTGCACCTGACCCACAGCAGAACTTGGAGTAGACTACAAAGGATGGTCACTGTCTAGACACAGTAAAAATCCCACCGAAACTATGCCAGGTTCCTATTTTGCCAACAGTTGCTGGCACACCAAATACTAGAATGTAAGTGATTATGTATGATGGGGAAGAAACACAGAACATGATATGAAGCTGAAGAGGAGGTTTTGTTGAATACAGAGCTGCTGTCAATGCCTGATGCAACTGAATAGCTGTAACCTTGTACCAAGTGAGAAAACAGGAAGCAGGGAGTGTGGTAGAAAGGCATCCTTACAGAGGACCATGAAGAGGACAACTCTACAAAATCTGATGCTCTGTATCTAAGACACAGAAGTCTGAGATGACATTCTCCTGCTAGTATTATGATCTATGTAGTATATAACTATTCTAAAGGAGATTTTAGAGAAATATACTTTTACTAAGACTCAACACTTTTCCAAGTTTTCACTTCCCTTTCTACCCTTCCTTCTTTAGGTAGCACTTCACACAGCAAGATGCTCCTTCCAGCTCTGAAGATAATGATTCTCATCAGCATAAACACACAAATTCTCACAATTTACTCCCAGTTTCAAAGTGTCATTAAATGTATTTTCAACGCAGTAAGTTTTGTTAAAACTCTTACCAGAATACAAATATTTCATCACAACATTCTAACCATCAGGCAGGAAATCATCATTACATAGATAAATTGGAGCACTTAGCAAACCTTCAGAAATTGCTTCCCCTTCCTTCCTCCCCCTCTTCCCCAGTCCTCAAGTTTCAAGGTGCTTTCTCAGGCTACATGCTTTTCACCAAAGTAGAAGCAGTTTTGGTCTTTAAAACCACAACAAGCAATTAGCACACAAGATATAAAGGCACAGCCTCTAGCTACGGTAAGAGAACACTTCTGATGTCCATATGTAGACACCTAAGTCCTTTTGGAGCTGTAAAGTAAGGCCTTTTTGTTACATATGAGTTTGCTTAAGTTTTTATGAGACTGAGAAGCTAATGGTAAAAGTGGCATGCAGAACTTTTATTATTACTGCTATTCCAAACTAACCCGTGTTACTAGAGAGAGGGAAACAATATACTGATCCTCTCAGAGGCTTGGTACAACTCGTAAGAATCTTATAAAGGAAACAGTCTTTCCACACTTTGCAAAAATAAGGCAAAATCACAGAATAGTTTAGGCTGGAACGGACCTTAAAGATCATCTAGTTCTTGAGCAGGGACATCTGTCACTAGACAGGTTGCTCAGAGCCCCATCCAACCTGGCCCTGAACACTTCCAGGGATGGGGCAACTATAGCTTCATTGGGCAACCTGTTCCACTGCCTCATCACCCTCACAGTAAAGAATTTCTTTCAATATCTAATCTAAAACTACTCTCAGTTTGAAGCCATTCCCCCTTGTCCTGTCACTACACCCTCTTGTAAATAGTCTTTCTCCATCTTTCTCGTAGACTCCTTTCAGGTACTGGAAGGCAGCAATTAGATCATCCCAAAGCCTCATCTTTTCCAGGCTGAACAAACCCAGCCCTCTCAGCCTTTCCTCATAGGAGAGGTGCTGCTGCTCTTTGATCATGTTGGTGTCCCTCTGCTGGACTCACTCCAACAGGCCGACATCCTTCCTGTGCTGGGGACCCAGAGCTGGATGCAGCACTGCAGGTGGGGTCTCACCAGAGTGGGGCAGAGGGGCAGAATCCCCTCCCTCTCCCTGCTGCCCACACTGCTTTGGATGCAGCCCAGGATGTGTTTGACTTTCTGGGCTGCAAGTGCACATGGCCAGGTCATGTCCAGCTTCTTATCCACCAACATCCCCTTGCACTTGGTCTTGTTAAACCTCCTGAGATTCCCATGGGCTCACTTCTGGAGCTTGTCCAGATCCTTCTGGATGGTATTCTATCCCTCAGGAGTGCCACCTGCACCACTCAGCTTGGTGTCATCTACAAATTTGCCAAGGGTGCACTCAATCCCTTCATCTATGTCATTAATGAAGATATTAAATAACACCAGTCTCAATACCAACCCCCGAGGAACACCACTTGTCACCTACCTCTATCAAGACTCTGAGCCATTGACCACTACCCTCTGGATGTGACCATCCAAGCAATTTCTTATCTATCTAATAGCCTATTCATCAAATCCATCTCTGTCCAGTTTAGAAAGAAGGATGTTGTGGGGGAACATGTCAAAGGCTTTACAGAATTCCAGATAAACAATATCTGTAACTCTTCCCTTTTTCACTGATGGAATCACTCTGTCATAGAAGGCCAGGCAGGAACCTCGGTGAAGCTGTGCTGGCTGTCCTGAACCTCAACATGTAACTGCTGTGAGCTGCTGCAACCACAGATTGCTGCAAGCTTATACACAGTAAGTTTCTAGACAATAAAGGCAACATGCTTCTTCAGAAAAAGGAAACTCTTTTGGGGGATTCAGTCACTGTAAGTCTTGAATGAACTACATTCTAGGAAGGCAGCTGACTTTTGTTATCCTTCCATGCATGTAATTCCAAGCCTTGAGCACAATTGTTTCTCAGCAATCAGCTCTGGTATTGCTGAAGTACTGCTCCAATGGAAGTTGTTAAAAAAATTTTTAAAAAATCGCATGATGTTAAAAGGAAAAACTGTAATAAGCATTAAGGTTAGGAGTAAAACACTTTGGGACACCTGATGAGAACAAAGTACAACAAAAATGCCACACAAATGAAGCCAGAATAAGAGAAGTGGATTCCATAAAAAAGCTTTTTACCTCTGAAGAAGTGAAGGATTTTTCTTCTCTCTTTTTTTTTTTATTTTACTGAGAATGCAAAAAATACAATCCCAAATTGCTTGAGAAGATGCTATGTCTGACAGAAAATAAACAGTCCTTACCATACTGCTCTCCTGCGCTTCTCTTTGAACATGAAGTTATACTCAATGACTGTTGGGTGCCAACACTGATCCAACCTCCTGCTTTGCCTAGCTAGTTTCTCCTGATGGAACCACTAAGAAAAAAAATTACAGAACTAATATTTTGCTATACTCACAGACGCTGGTTTATATACCACAGATTCCTCTTTGCCTTTTGTCCCTCAGTAAGGCAAGGAATATCTCTTCTTTCATATTTTATAGATGTGCCTCATACAAGAAGTATTCAATCTTGATTGATGTTGGAACTATGATAAACATGACAGAAAGCTGATTTATGTAGATTACACACAGCATTCTTGAGGCCATGCACAGTAGTTTTAAATGCTGCCTTACCTCCTGCAGCAGTAATCCCATACTGCTTTGTCTTTTTGCAACTCAGGAGCTTTCTTTCAAATCTGAAAGTAACCCTGGGCAACATGCAGCTGATGATAGCTGGGTTTTTTAAAGAAAAATATCTGGTAAGTTTATAGCTAATTTATTTCACACAAGAAAGGGGTTTTGCAACATACATGATGCTCCTGATTCATTCAGCTGTTTAACAATCCTCCCCAACTCTTTCCTTGCAGGCAGTCTTCCTTCTTTTCTCATAAAAATAATGAGAAGAGAAACATCAAGATTTAAGAGAAATGCTACATCCTGGGTAGTCAAATAATGCACGACAGATTTTATGTGCTAATCCACCATGTGATTACCTGAACAACTACCCAGTATCACCTAGAGAACAAATCCTCACAGCTACACCCTCGCAAGAGAATAAGGTACAGAACTGAGACATGAACAGGCTTCTCAAGAGGGTGGCTCTGAGAGTTAACAAGGGACCCTAATCTTACGATAAAGCTTAAGACCCCTGCTATGTGCTACACAGCACACGATATCCATCTTCTGAATGCACATCGCAAAACGCCATTGTCTCAAGCTGAGCCTGTACTACCTTATTCCATTTTAAGAAATGAGACACACCTCTCGGGACATAATTACACAGTAAGACTGAGCTGATCTAATTGACTGCTGCCACACAAAGAGTAGATTTTGCTCCCCCTATTTCTCCCTGCCGTTTTTGGTCACACACTCCCACTCACCCTTGGATCGGCTCTGTCACCCTTGATCCGACTGCACAGTAAACCAAGCCAACATGCTAATCCATCTAAGCAGACAAAACTAACAACAACAAAAAAATCTGCCATTACATGGAACTGGAATCAAGTTGCTGTGCTGTTGGAGAAAAAACAGAGCCAGTACAAGGGCAAGAACTGACCGAATAGATGGGGAGCAACAAGTTCACCCCCTTCCACAGAAACAAACTGTCAGACTAGTTATCCTGAAATACTTAAATGCACACTTGGGGTCTTGTTAGATTTTAATTACAACTTTCTGCTGGAAACAACTGAAAACTATGAATATTAATGTCCAGACACTATACAGTAACATCTATTTCACAGAGTTCAAAACTCCCAAAGGTTTAGAAACATTCCAGAGTTGTGAAAACAAAAACAGATAAACAATGTCAATGCTGTATTCAATGGCAGAGCAATAACAGGACCTAATTTCTCAAAGGTATTTCTCTGCAAGCTATGTAATTGCTATCTCTTACAGCAAGAATAGTTGCTGCTGCTCACCCATCCCTTTTTCTAAACAATGCACAACCACACAGCATTCCCCTCAGCTGCTGTTCTTATGGCTGACAGCAGTGCAACGTGTCTCATTTGGGCTACTCCCAGCAGTGTGAAAGGAGGAGGGAAAAAAATAAATGCACCTCTGTGAGTGAAAATGAAGCTAGTCAGATTACAGTAAAGGCTGGAATAAGCTCCCCCTGACATGACCATTCAAATCTGCTGAGTGTTAAAATCAGCAGAGGCTGTAGCTTTCCGGAGGCCAGATAACTAATCCAAGGCTTTGCTGCACCCGTGTGTCCTTGGCTATCAGGTGGCAAGGGGAGTGGAGGCAGGGAAGCACCCTGCGTGCAACGCACACCGTAAGGATCGCTTCCGCTTGTAACTAAGAAGGTTTGTATACACGAGGTATGTGCTAGTGCCTCAGCTTCTTTCTGTCTCCATATTCAGACCTCAAAATATGAGGCTTTCAAGAAACAACAGTCAGCTTATTTAAATTTGTCTGTAACCACTTAAAAAGAGTCATTAAGCACTATTTCCTTTTCCTGGCTATAAGTAATTTTTAAATTTCAGAATCAGAGGCATAGCACAGCACACAATGCCAATGTTATTTGCTACTGTTGATAATTAACAATGCTAAAGTCTTTGTAATAAAGTTATACATTCCACTTTGTGTGCAACTAAGAATTTTCAGTATGTCTCTTCAGTTAGCTCTTCTAGCTGCAGCAAAGGCTTTCAAGCACAAATTGGTCTCTGCCTTACAATCAAAATGCATATAAAATCGACACAACTATGTACACACAAACTGAAAAAAATCAGCTGGAAAAAATCTGATAAATGGGAAACAGGAAGACTTGTTACAAGCTTTGAAGAACAAGGAAAAGAAAAAAAATTATTTATCGAAGTACTGCATGACAATACCTTCCATTTTGTCTGCCTCCAAAGAGATCTGGGTTTAAAAATAACCACTTAAAAAGTAGGAATCAAATCAAAGTTCAATAGTAGCACCTCAGAGTTAAACCAAGACTTTTGAAGATTTGTGTCCACCACAAATGGACAGGAAAGGGGGGGGAAAAAAACCCCATAGCTCTGGCTTTTCACTTTAGGTGAAACAAACATTTCTGTTTCTATGATGCAGCACAAAAAAAAGTGGGTTTATTGTTACAGATTTCTTTTCTTGTAGTCATAAAGGCATATGGACTATGTTTATTTAATTATGTCTATAATAAATAGGGACTTCAGACGTGCAAGTGAAAAGTTATTGAGATCCTCCCACTACTAAATTTACAACTTATATTTAAGATGAATAATGAGGGAGGAGATGAGAAAAATAGAAGGTATAAAAATATATAAAGTTAGATAAAGCAAACATTACAAAAGGGAAGTCATCTATGATCTAACAATGACCAAGGCCATAAGAGTCAGAACAACAGAAATTTAGATAATTAGATTTCTAAGTGCTGCTACTGCATGTAAATAAGAGCAACTTATATGTTGTTTTAGAGGGTAAAGTCAAGATGCAACAAAAATAATAATTCTGCTAATATGATTATCCCAATCAGACCATATTCAGGCCCAAGGAGGGCATAATCTTGGTCTGTTCATTAGCTTTCTAATATCTCAAATAAAAATACATCAAAAAATTATTTCCAAAATTGAGAAACATGCTTAATAGAGAACCTTACCAGTTATATCTTACATGCAGACAGATTACCTGTAACTACCTAAATGAACTGTAGTTACATCTGATGGTACTTTATTTTAATCATCAAAAGCAAATATGCTAAACTCATAATTGAAAATCCTTATCCCTCTTTTACACTAGGAACCTTAAAACAAAGCACAGCAGAAATTCAGTGCCATAATCATGCTGAGTTTTTCCAAGTTATGTTTTTTCTCAAAGTACTCAAAGTTAGAGAATGATAATAATCTTGATCACATTTTCTGTTGTGAACATGTAATTAATCTAGAAATTAATTTTTTAACTCTTCCTCTGCTACTGATAAAATTTCAGAGTCAAGCTCTAGCTCTGAGCGTGTGTACACAACTTTCACACCCATTTACTTCAAAGGTCACAATGGTAATGACTTTTGATTTATTATTAATTCTCAAGCATAAGAGGCCCTTAAGCAGAAATGCACCCTAAAATACCAAAGCATAACTTTTATCACTTAAGAGGATCTGAACTGGCTCAGTATGCATCTGATGCAAAGTCTTCCTATTATTATTATTAATAATAAGATTATTATTAATATTAATAATAAGAATAATATTAATAATAAGAATAATAAGAATAATATTATTAAATATTCTGTCCCACATCTTAGAGTAACAGGTGAGGCTGCAGGTGGCTGAGAGGTTTTCCCAATGTTTCTATTAGTATTGCCTAAGCAAGAGAAGTTGCACTTTCATGACTGATGCACAATAATTGAAATTGTGACTCATTTTGTCTCCCAAAAAAATTAGGTTTACCAAAACTAAGTCATCAGTAAATCTGGCATGTTCTTTATATATGTAATTTTCACATGTCCTGGCTACTGACTCAATCACAGACTACTAGAGAAACAAAATTTCATTATTTCAATAAAATTAATTTAATTAATTTTAATTCCAATTTCTTAAATCTAAGACATGTTTACGTACATGTAGAAAATAACTGAAGATCAAATCTTGCTTGATCTGGTAGCCTGGCCACTATACATGTACTGCTATTGCTCAGATTTCAAATTTTTAAAGTGTGGTAAAATGAATGCTTATTTAGGAATTAAAAAAAGAGGGGCAGAGGGAAGGGAATCAAAGAGCGTGAGCATGTATGTGAATAGCTGGAAGACAAGCAAGATACTGATCATTCTGAGCTTTCACAAGGATCAAGGTAGTAAGAATGATGCAAAAAATAAATCCAAGGGCAACACAAGTAATTTATTTACACAACATATGTTCCAGTATATGGTTTGTTATACAAAAAATTCTTACAAAAATGTACACATCAGTTACTTGGGATATATGCAGTCCTAAATCAGAACTTTTAAACCCTTTCTGAGAAGTAGGATTTTTAACTCTTTTACTTAGTAGAGAAGAGAGCAGAAGTGAACTGTGTTCCTGAAGTTTTATTTCAGTGTGTCAGGGAGGATAAGTAGGTCTGGAATGATGCATTTAGTATCACATAAAAAGAAGTCTTAGGACTGCACAAGTCAAAGGAACTTCTGGTATGAAGTATTCAATAATATCTGTTTAGCTTTTTTTTTAAAAAGAGACAGTAATGAGTAATCAACATAAAAGATATACACAATTAATAAAGACGTATTTTTAAGTCTTTCCCTTTGATGTTACACAGTGTATTTGCACTGAAAAAAAATCTTAATGCAAGCTAACGGATCAGGCCTTGAATAATAATGTATTATAATACTTTGTATTTCATCTCACTGAACATTAGTGAAGGCCGTTAATTAAACCTCAAAGACCCCAGATGATTTAAACAGTCATTTCATAATTGCTGAGGTACAGCTACTTCAAGTGCGCCACTGCAGTCAATTAGTGCAACAAATGCTTTGATGTTACAAAGCAATTTTGCATGATGTGAATATTACTCTGCAGGACATAAGAGTTTTCAGTATGTGAATAAGGCAAAAGATTTTCCTGCCTTTAACAATTAAGACTGCTTTCTCGGAATATCTTTACCCATGTTCTCTGAGCTTCTTTTTACAGTGCTCTGAAATCTACATGAGAGGAAAATAAAAATCTTGGTAGTGTACAAAGTAATGTCAAGAATTTACTTCCAGGTTCTGGTTTTGTCTGCTAGCATTTTAAGCTTTATTTCAATAGCTGAATCACAATAACAGATTACTGTGGCATTGTAAACCAGCAGGAAATACTCACAAATTTTGTTTACATCTATGGAACAAACAGGTCTGGAGGCATCTTCTTATGAGACATATGCACTTGAAAATTTCAGACTTCCAAGAGATTATGGTGACTCTATTCAGATTTTGTTGTTGGTTGTTTGGGTTTTTTTTTAATCTAAACTCACTATACCAAGCCCAAGAAGCACCATTAACATTTGTTATAGTATTAGAATATGGGAAGCACATGCCCCAACAGAATTCAGTGAAACTGCAAAAATGACAAGTCACAACTGGGAATTGTATTGCTGGCAATACTCAGCAATACTGTGGTGTGCCAGACTTTGCACTGCAAATATCTTTTTGTATTGTAAAAGTCAACTAAAACCTGTTAATTTCCAGGAATATACAGCTGATCACGTTTCAATGTCTAACTGTAACTGGGGAGTCTGAAAGTGTCATGTTAGGGCTGTTTTGTAGTTCTCATATTTAAAGCATCTATGAATCAAAACTCACAGGATGGTTGAGTTTGGAAGGGATCTCTGGAGGTTATCTCATCCAAAACCCCTGCTCGAGCAGGGCCACCTACAGCTGTTCTCCCAGGACCATGTCCCCACAGCTTTTGAATATCTCTGAGGAACATTTCACAATCTCTCTGGGTGAGCTGTTACAGTGCTCAGTCAACCTCGCAGTAAAAAAACTGCTTCCTGATGTTCAGAGGGCACCTCCCGTGCTCAGTCTGTGCCCACTGCCTCTGGTCCTGTCTCCACCTTCTTTGCACCTTCCCTTCAGGTATTTATATTCAGCCTTGACAAGATCCCAAATTCACATTTTGCAAATCTTCTAAGAAAATACCTGCCTCAGTTTCTCAAAAGCAGTTCTAAAATCTGACTTAGAGAACTATCTGGCATTTGCTATATAATAATGACCTGGGCAGCGTAAAATTTGCCTGTCTAAAATAAACTGTATTGGAACTTGTTGATATTCTTAAAATATGCTGAAAAACATTCTAAGAATTGTAAAAAGACAACAAATAACCTTCTATGTAAACTACTAAAAGACACATAAAATGTTAGATGAAAATAAATTATGAGCTAATTTATTTATAGAAATAAGAGTTTGCAAGGACATGCAAACCAACAAATTACATGGAGAAAAAGAATCATTTTATGTAAATCATATCTTTATTCTCAGCCTACCTCCTCTCCAATGCCTTTGCTAGCAGCTATAAACGTTGATAACACTCTAATTTTAGACAGGCTGATTTAAACAAAAGTAGGAATTCACTACATTTATTGTTTTAAACACCACATTGTGACCATGCAATCCAAACAAGAAAACATACTTATATCCTCAGAATTTGAAAGCATAACTTTTATTCCTACTACAACTTCTCAGGACAAAACCAAATCTTTATACAATGTATTCTGCTTTAAATTCGCAGTGAGAAACAAAATATAAGCTCAAAAGAGGACTTTCCCCCCCCCAAACACTAATAACACTTTTTCTAAATCTGCTTCCTTACAAGCAACAGTGTAAAGAACCTACCCTAAAGTACCAGTTCCTTATGAGTTCATCTATATTTGCTGAGCTGACATATTGCCATTGCAGAGCTTTCCCTTCGCATATCAAAGACGGCAACAACCGGTCAAGTCTAAAGCCAGCTACGGAAACTTCAAAGCCAGACAAACACTGTTCCTATTCATGTTAGTGGAAGGCAGGTAAATATCCTATTTAATAACTCTAGCTAATTTGGTCATAGTCAAAGACAAATACAGTTTTTGGAGGGTTGTTTTTTTTTTCTGCACGAGATAGCTTTATTGATTTTAAAAAACACACACAAAAAACCCCGAGAGAGAGCGCGAAAGGCAAGCCTGCCACATATCGAAGATGGAGTCACAGGGCGATGAGATGTGAAGCAGGACTGATCTGCCCGCAGAGAAAACAATCCCTGACAACACAGGAACCAGCAGAACTGAATTCTCCTCCTACAAATGGCATCGGGCAGGCGAAACAAAGCAGTACGATAATTAGCAAGCCTGTACGTCCCTGTTTCAAACGNGCCCGCTGCGGCCCGCGGGAGAGCCGCCCTCGCCGGGGCGCGGGGACCCGTCCCCGAAGGGCGGAAGGGATGCGCTCGCACAGGTGAAGCCGCCAACGCTGCCGCCGTGTCAACAGGTGAACGGTGGGGCCCGGCTCAGAAAAACAGGCAAACCTGCCCCGAAAGAGCTGCCCTTAGTTCCTGCACCTTTCTGCAGCCACGCCNATCTATGAATCAAAACTCACAGGATGGTTGAGTTTGGAAGGGATCTCTGGAGGTTATCTCATCCAAAACCCCTGCTCGAGCAGGGCCACCTACAGCTGTTCTCCCAGGACCATGTCCCCACAGCTTTTGAATATCTCTGAGGAACATTTCACAATCTCTCTGGGTGAGCTGTTACAGTGCTCAGTCAACCTCGCAGTAAAAAAACTGCTTCCTGATGTTCAGAGGGCACCTCCCGTGCTCAGTCTGTGCCCACTGCCTCTGGTCCTGTCTCCACCTTCTTTGCACCTTCCCTTCAGGTATTTATATTCAGCCTTGACAAGATCCCAAATTCACATTTTGCAAATCTTCTAAGAAAATACCTGCCTCAGTTTCTCAAAAGCAGTTCTAAAATCTGACTTAGAGAACTATCTGGCATTTGCTATATAATAATGACCTGGGCAGCGTAAAATTTGCCTGTCTAAAATAAACTGTATTGGAACTTGTTGATATTCTTAAAATATGCTGAAAAACATTCTAAGAATTGTAAAAAGATAACAAATAACCTTCTATGTAAACTACTAAAAGACACATAAAATGTTAGATGAAAATAAATTATGAGCTAATTTATTTATAGAAATAAGAGTTTGCAAGGACATGCAAACCAACAAATTACATGGAGAAAAAGAATCATTTTATGTAAATCATATCTTTATTCTCAGCCTACCTCCTCTCCAATGCCTTTGCTAGCAGCTATAAACGTTGATAACACTCTAATTTTAGACAGGCTGATTTAAACAAAAGTAGGAATTCACTACATTTATTGTTTTAAACACCACATTGTGACCATGCAATCCAAACAAGAAAACATACTTATATCCTCAGAATTTGAAAGCATAACTTTTATTCCTACTACAACTTCTCAGGACAAAACCAAATCTTTATACAATGTATTCTGCTTTAAATTCGCAGTGAGAAACAAAATATAAGCTCAAAAGAGGACTTTCCCCCCCCCAAACACTAATAACACTTTTTCTAAATCTGCTTCCTTACAAGCAACAGTGTAAAGAACCTACCCTAAAGTACCAGTTCCTTATGAGTTCATCTATATTTGCTGAGCTGACATATTGCCATTGCAGAGCTTTCCCTTCGCATATCAAAGACGGCAACAACCGGTCAAGTCTAAAGCCAGCTACGGAAACTTCAAAGCCAGACAAACACTGTTCCTATTCATGTTAGTGGAAGGCAGGTAAATATCCTATTTAATAACTCTAGCTAATTTGGTCATAGTCAAAGACAAATACAGTTTTTGGAGGGTTGTTTTTTTTTTCTGCACGAGATAGCTTTATTGATTTTAAAAAACACACACAAAAAACCCCGAGAGAGAGCGCGAAAGGCAAGCCTGCCACATATCGAAGATGGAGTCACAGGGCGATGAGATGTGAAGCAGGACTGATCTGCCCGCAGAGAAAACAATCCCTGACAACACAGGAACCAGCAGAACTGAATTCTCCTCCTACAAATGGCATCGGGCAGGCGAAACAAAGCAGTACGATAATTAGCAAGCCTGTACGTCCCTGTTTCAAACGTGGACAGCGGTCCCGCACGTACAGCTATGCAAACAAGTAACCCAAACGCCAATCGGGCATACCTCGTTTATGCAACTCCCGGAGCGGAATGCCGTCTCCTCCCCCTCCATCGTAGGGCAGATACGGATCGGAAGAGACATCCATGGACGTGACGAAGGCGAGGCCCGCCTGCCGGCTCAGGAGGGCCGCGGCATCGCTCACGCAAGGGCGGCCGCGGGGGCCGCTGCCATGTTCGGCCGGGCCCGGCCTGCGCCG
>VXAD01009146.1:1568240-1776389 GCA_013399195.1 Dicrurus megarhynchus
CTTTCTGCAGCCACGCCTGCTGACGCTTCTAAACACCTATAATCTCATTTTGTCTGGAAGGGAAGATTCATGCATTGCTAGGGGCTGGGGAGAAGCCTCTTTGCCAGGCATTTTATTTACTCTTTTCAAACATCAAAACGATCACCTCCAAAGAACAACAACATAACGTGCCAAAAGCCAACCCCTCTGCTCCACAGGATCGGCTCACCCCACTTGCATCAACCTCCTCTCCCCCATTCACGTAGAACTTTTAGTCCTATAGCAGTGACTGACAGATTTGAACATGTCATTAAAAAAATTAAAACAAGAATTTAATTATATATCTAACTAAAATGGTGTAGTGTCTCTCTCTCTCTCTTTTTTTTTTTTTTTTGTTTTGTGATTATTCTGGTATTACAACTGTGTAACATCCTTACTCACACTACAAAGCTTGGGGTGGGGGTGGAAGAAAACGTAATAAACACAAGTCCACACTTAGCTTACATTACTCTACACATTGACAAATTGGTCTGAGTCCCTTAAAAGTCACAGGCTCAAAATAGGCAACAACCCACATGAATGCTAACCAAGGCATTCATGTGATGCATCATCAAGCAGTGGCTGTTACAGGACTGACAAAGCCCAAGCACTTCAAACAGCCAGTATCTAAAGACAGGAAATCTTAAACCGACTATTTGCTTCCATTTGAAGCAGATATTACATATTGAACCCATATACTATTTTATGTTTAATGTATGATCTTGTCCTGGTCCTATCTTGCAAATGCTGATAAGAAAAATTGGTAAGATAGCTATTTTACATGAGATTTCCATAGTTGGTCCAGTGGTAATGAAACACATGTGGAAGGTATGCATATTGTTTTTCCTTTTCATCCCTTTCATCAGGTAGCAAAGTTAAATACATTGCATGCCTGCTGCACCAAGGCCCAGCTTTAGTTTCATTCACACAGCGAACAAGGAATTAATTTTATTGTGCATGCCTTTGCACCTAAGTGTGACAGACAGTTATTTTAGTTTTCATATGCATTAGTTTCTTAAATAATTTTCCAAGTATGTTCTTAGCAAAGTAACTTCTTTTATAAGCCAATGTTACAAGCTGTGTAGTGCAAATGATCATTTTGAGGACAGAGTAGGACATAAAGAAATGTTACAGGCTTGTAAATATACTAAATGTTAAAAATATGGCTCCAGTACAAACATTGAGAAAATGCTGGTATCTCTATAGGTGGAAAAACAAGTGAGAAATGGCAGGTGGGAAATGAGCATATAGCAAAATATATTTCAAAACCTTAAAGACTACCTTATCTCCAAGACACAGGGAACCCTTGAGCCACAGATACTTGATTCTAAAAACCACACAGCTCCATTTGCTATCATCTATACAAACAAATGCTTTTTTAAGAGTGGCCTCCCACAACCTTTTCAACAAAAAACCCAGAATCTTTAAGATCTTGCACATCCAAAACTCTCAGAGCCATTATACATTATCACCATTTATTTTTGCCTGTGAGAAAACAAATCTAAGCACCTCTTAACTTTAAATTATCCATATCCCTTATTTCTACAGAAGTGCAACAGAAATCCCTGAGCATTCTCAACTCCTTACCTCAACAGAATCTGGATGCAGTCTGTAATCTTATTGTAAGGTTCTAAATAAAAAGTTATTCACAGCAGGAAGCAGTACAACAGTTTCTGTAACCTAAAGCAAGAATTATTACAGAACGAACTGTTAGTGCACTTATTATATGTTGATTATAGATGACAACACTACAAATTCAACTTCATACTTGGGAGAATATGAAATAAAGGATATAAACGACTTCTATTAATAAAGTCTGGAAGATTACTTCAAGAGTTTGATGTGGTTACTGATAGCCTGGAATGTCTTAGAATAAAAATCAGTCACAGCAAAGAAATGGCTCACTTGTTTGGCCTAAACCTGTTCACTGGACTAAGGCACACACAATATTTCTGCACAAGACTAAAATCCAGTTCGAGCTGGAAAAGGTGAAGGATACAACTTCACCTATATGTTGGAGAGCATATCTGATGAACTGTGGATATGAGGGAAAGCCATAACAAGAAGTCTGCAGTGTAAAATAGATAAGACTTCATATTTGCTACATGAAATTTCAAGAGTCCACCTAATATTAAGTTGCAACAGCTCTTCAAAGGTCACTGCTTATAGACTGGCTGCCAAATACAGTCCTTTGTCTACTCTTATAAAGCAGAGCAGTCATTTTCCCTTCTCAGTTACCAGCAGCTTGTGTTCTCATTGTTCATACCTACCACCACTGTGTGTATTCCCTTTCCCATGAAAGATGGTTTTAAGTTTTGTGTTGTTTTGGTTTTCTTAAGAAAGAAAGAAAGAAAGATACTATGCATATTAATGTGACAAGCAGTCTTTTTTTTTTTTAATATCTAAACACCTATACAATTTAGTCTTTCCAAATTACTCTTTTTCTATCTGATCTGAAAAAGCCCATGGCTTGAACTGTCTGACAATTTTATATTCCAAAGAGTATGTCAGTTATTTCTGTTGAGAAGTTCAGCAAATTCCAAAATTATAGTTAGTGAAATGGTGCCTCTAGATAACTATGTATTTTGGGTATTACGGAGTATAAAATATTATGAACACTTGTTGTAAGGCCTAAAACGAGTTTAACAATAGCCTTATTTTAAATGGCTGAGAGCCCCTTGAAATTGCCAATTTACTACATAGAACACCTCTCACATAAACAGCAGGTCTGTGTAGCAGCTTGCTTTCCAAATTTCATTGCAGTAATTATAGACTAAGGTCTCAATCCCAGAAATCCTCCATGCCCAAATAACTTCACACATCTGAGCGCTCCCATTGTTCTCTGCAGGCACATGCTGTGGTTAACCATAACTTAGATGCACCTTTGCACTTTGCAGAAGTCCATTGTTCTGAAAATTTTGGAATGTACACAGGTGACACACCTTTAAGGCATACTAAGAATGACGAAAGAGACTTTTATCCTCTCTCCATACCTTATCTTTTCCAGTTCAGGGAAAGAGAAGAATCATATTCAAGACAAAGCATCTGACAATACAAGAACAACTCAGAGGTTATACAAATCAGATACACCCAGGGAAATGTGTTTTGAAGAGACAAAACAAGGCCAGCAAAAAGAAGGGGAGTACCACAGAGCTCTGACAGCCTGCATACCCAAGGCTGAAGGGAAGACCTTAACTCTGAAGCACTTCCCACCATTTCATATTAAAAGGTAAGCTAGGTTTAAAGAAGACAGCCAAGCACCTTGTTACATATAAAACAAACACGCTCTCATTTCCCCCAATTACTTGGTTTATTTTGGTGACAGACTATGTAACTTTGTCGCACCAGATAACGAAAAGTTAAAATCATGTCTTTTATGAAATTTAAAATGTAAGTTTGGGGATGCTGAATGATTTCATCAGCATAACAACAGATGCCAAAAATGTGACTGATAATTACAAACATTAGCGTGACTGATGTAAAAGGTTTTCATGACTCTTAACTGTCATTTTCTTTCCTATTATTATTCAAAACTAGATCTTCTCTTTCAGCAGAGCTAGAAAATAATGTTCTCTTGAAAAATGCTACATATAGAGCACTTACAAAAGTGGCTACCATCTCCAACCATTCTGAAAAGAATTTAACTCATATGTGCCTTCTGTTGAAGAGTGGGCACGAAAGCATCCATTTAGAACAGAGTGCCCAAAGTATACATAAAATGTCTCAAAACACACTGTGCCCTCATCATTCTTCCTTCTGGCTTTAGTCTCCTACCTTTTCACCCAATTTCTTCTTTCATTTACCCTTTCCTAAACCATGCAGCCAAATTAGGCCCAGCCTGACTTTTTTCAATGTCTCAGTTTACTATCCTGCAGCCCCTTAAGCCTGACTTTGTTCATTCCTCATAAAATCATACAACTTTCTCATATGGGTCACACAGAGCCTGCTGTGAGAATACGAAAGATGATAAAAAGACAAGCACCATTCTCAGTTCTAGTACCCAGACACGGTCCAGGATGATGTAACAAAGATGCAACCACAGAAAATAGGGAGGAGGGGAAGAGAGAGGAAAAAAAAGTATGGTTATACATAGCTTCAAATTGATACACAGTAAAAAACAAGGATGAATTATTTTAGAAACATTGTAAATCAGTCTTGAACTTCATTCCTTCATTAGCAGTATATAGAATTCTGTCCTTGATCAGTGAGTGTATCAGGCTATATATAGGAGACTCTTTTAATCTGTTACCATTGCCACCTCATCAAAAGCCTCAATAAGGCAGACAGATAACAACAGGAAAAAATTTGGACCAAATGTAATGTAAAAGCAGAAGAAAACAAATTTATAGCATATGCTGTTGAGTAGTTGAAGGCAGATGGGGTTTAAGCAACACAGAAGTCAAAAAAACCCCAGAAAAAAGCGCATAGCAGTAATACACAGTAAGATTTTTCCCTATTTGCATTTTATTATACAGAAAAAAATGGCTTCTTAATCACAGTTTCTTTTTTCATAATTGCTTGTTTCCCACATATTAGTAACTTAATTTTGCTCACAATCATTTCACCCACCAGAGAACACTTTACTCCAGGTTCTCACCTAATAAACTCACTTTTTCACTGGCCATTCATAGGTTTTGGAATTATACTCCTACAGTTTTGTATAACTTCCAATGGTGCTTTCATTCACTGTCCAGACACAGAAGGTGGTAACTGAAGTCAAACCCAACCAGCAACCAGAATGCAGCAGAACAGGTCATATAGCCACAAGCATGTTGTGTAATGAATTCTGAGACTGACTTCCCCTCAGGGAAGCTGAACTTTCACTGCCAATCAGGGAAACAGCAGTAAAGGCTTCCCACTGCCATGCAAAACTTTAGGGCAGAAGAAAAAATAGACTTAAAAAGGGGGAAACAATAAAATAATGATGCAATATTAACACCTAAGACCAAAAATAAACTGGAGGGGAAAAAAAAAGTTTGGTCCCTAAAGACTGGTTTGACATCTTGGCCCAAAACACTGAAATCAAGACTAGTCCCTCAGTTTTCTTTTCACTTCTTTCTGGGCATGCTCGTTACACTACTTAATGTGTAACCCAATGAGGCTGGAAGAAAATACTTCACATCAACAGACTACATATAGCTACCAACTGTGAAAGGTGGGTGTTAGTCTTTTTAGTCTTTGGGGTTTTGTTTTGTTTCGGGTTTTTATCGCTTGTTTTTTGGGGGGCTTTGGAGGGGGGGGTTGGTTGGATGGCTGGGCTTTGTTTAGGTTTTTTTGGGTTTTTTTTTTTAATTGATCAGTTTTACACTGATATTAGAAATATCTACTTCTACTGTATTAATCATGTGAGGCGGACTTGGAAGAAAAGCAAGCGATTTTTTTCAAACAAGTTGCTCGCTCTGTCTCTAAGAGCCTCTTAACTACTTTCTATATTTTCCCTGTACTTTTTGTTTACACGGTAGGCTTTTACTGCTGCATTTTCACCTTTGCATATGTGCTCTCTTCTCACACTCCAATCTGCTAAAGCTGTAGTTACAATGCATCAACAGGAAGATCTGGCATTCTTCCAAGTTCACTTCTCCTCTTTCTCAGACTAGCCAAAATTCTGCTACGGAGATTGTTCTATTTTTCCTCATACCTAAATGCATATAAGGATACAGGTCTTACCTGCTCCATTGCCCTTCTTCTGTTTTAGGGTTGCTTACCATTGGCCACTATTTCCAACTTGGTGTTCAAAGTATAATGCAGGGGATGAAATTATAGCACCAAGGCATATTCCTCCCTAGATACACCACTGTCCTGGTTCTGGCCTGGGTCAACAGGAGGGCATGACCAAGACATTATGCTCTTCCATACCACTTCATGTCATTGCCAGGGCAGGGAAATGGGACTCTCTCTCATTTCCAAGAAAAAGGGTATTCCTTTCCAGTTGGGAAATCATGGCTGCAGTAGGGTTCAGTCAGGTCAGGCTCTGAGGTGAGCCTTTTGCATGTGAATCATTCTCTTTTTTTGTATACGTTTGTTATTATTATTGTTCCTGTTACTGTTTGTTTTCTTATCTCATTGCTGTTTCCAGTAAATTGTTCTTATGTCAAGCTGTGATTTTTGCCTTTTGTTCCTCCAATTCTCCTCTCCATCCACCCACGAGGGTGGCAGGAGTGGGGGGAAGGTGGAGCAAGCAGTGTGGTTTGGAAGGTCTCCGTGGAGAACTAAATTGGGGAGTACCACTCATAAACCACAACAGCCATATATACGTTAAGCTTACCTTCTATCTTAGAGAATATTACATCTTCTTCATAAATAAATAAGCTTTGTGAATATAGTGCCAACAGCAATTCTGTATGTTGTTAATACATAATACTACACCATGCCAAGTATGTTTGAATTCCATTAAACTATGGGCTCAGTATTTAGTAGTGGTCAGAATAAACTTACTCCATTTCTAGGGCATGCCCATCCTCCAAATGCTGTGTGAGGTTCTGACCCCTCCCTTAAATTAGAGATATTAGAAAGGGTTCAGAAAGGGGCAGTGAAGAGGATCCAAAGGATGGGATAGCTACAAGGTCCAACCAAGCACACAAGACCACCTTAACCTGAAAAAGAGATAACTGAGGAGAAGAAAAATAAGTAGCAATGGAAATAAAAATTTCACCATCTGTTCTAATAACAGTGACAGCACCATGTAATTCATGTGTTAATCCTTGTTAGTTTCTACACGCGTATGGCCACTGCATGATAGGCTTATCAGGGTATGTGTATTTGGCACGACAATCAAGTCATCCTAGTTTCGGGTCACCCTGTCCTAGTTTCATACCAAACCTTTTCCTACCAACAGCAGTTTCACTTCAATAAGCTAATAATACCCCCTAAAACTTTTTGTATCAGCAGAAATATTTTCTGCAGCTACAACTACAGATGAAAATTAAAAAAACACAAAAGAGATCTTAAGCATTTATGCCATACAAGGGTAAATGACAAGGAGATTCACGTGTCAGTCCATGCTAACACATGGGCCCATGTTAACCTAGGTAAGACTCAGGCACTTATGTCTGCTCTCAACAGTATTTATACGTGGATTTAGGTTCAAAATCAAGAAAAGAAGGTGGTGCTTTACATAAAACGTAGCTAAGCTAGGAGAGCTTGCAAGGGATGGTTTGGGTGCTAAAGAATTGCATTAGTGAGAAAAGCTCAGTTCAAGAAAAATACACTAAGAAGGACTAAAAATTAAAACCCACCACTCAGATGAGAGAGTCTGACAGCTAGACAAAAACTGCCACACAAGTACTCTGATGCCTCTCTCTTACTCCGTTCTTACTCTTCCTTAAGCACTGACTTTTGACCCCTGTCAGAGATAGGATGCTGAACAAGGTAGATCTGTGGTTTGACACAGTACAGCTGTTCTCATGTTTCAGGGACATCATAATATCCTCTTTCAGAATAATATTTCTGTTTAACACAAGCAGATGAAAAGCTTTCACTTTAAAATGCTGGTAAGCAAGAATATTCTCAAAAGCAGAAAACAAGAGCAAAGCCTGACATCAATTTGCTTAAAATCCTATCTGACTTCTTTGGCTGACTTGAGAGAACAAATCAAAACTACAATGAATAAATGAAATATTATTAAAGCTGTACCAAAAATTGTCCATTTAGTTCCTAAAGATTTTATAGACATATTACACTGAATTATCTTATTTTACATTTCAGACTCATCTTTCTACATATCTACATATATGCCATCATACTTCCTCTGTTTTCATTCCTTCATTTTACACTATTCACGCGGTTTGTCTGGAAGAAGGACGTACACATACTAACACTACACCAGGCTGTCAAGATGGTAACAACATCCTCAGCAGCATCTGTTGACAAAGCCAGTGTGCTTTAAGCACTTCAGGAGAGCTGCAGAAGGAAACCAGCAAGATTATATAATATCAGAAAGATGGAAAGAATGGATTATTAGTATTATCATTCATCTTCTTCCAGAGCATCAGGGTCACGTGCTAAATAAAACTTCATCAGGAAGGACTGGTGAGACCATACAAAGACTGTTGGTAGGATTGACAAACAAGTCCTCAAAGACCTGACCGTGGTATTTATGAGAAATTGAGATGATAATTATTTGTTTTCAAACTTTTAAGAGAACCAGAAACTACTTGGTTACTAAAACTCTACATACACACTGCCATCATTTCCATCCCTCGGAAAGCCTAATGACACACCAATCCATATATAATCTGAAGGCCTTAAACTAACGCTGTAACACCACTGCAGGCTGTTCAACTACAACAATATCAAGTGAATTTACATTTTGGACAATAACTACAATAAAAAAACCCAAACAAACAGACATTAGAGTTCAGGAAATCACTAGCATGATAAACAGATACTCACTGAAATTCACTCATTTGATAAATGACATCCCATAACTAAGATAAAACATTTTTTCCTTAACCTAAGATTCTTCCAGTCAGAAGGGGTGGATGGAGGGATGCTGACAGGAATTTTTAAATCCTTGAAGAACTTTGTTAAGTAGCCCAGTTACCCATGTAAACATAATGTTTTAACAACTTCTTTTCCAGATAGGTGGACAAAATCAACTTCATGCCTTACCAAAAAAAAAAGTAGAAGAAATCATGGTTGGATACTGTCAGACAGCCTGTGTTTAGCTGCATTAGTAGTACGAAGCACAGCAAAATGTCTGCAGCCTAACTACAACCCAGCAGAAAAAAGTAGATTATAACTAGTTACTGACAATTTAACCATTTAATTCTATAAATTAGCTGTGCCTCATGCTTGCCCTTGTGATCACAGTAAATCATGTTGTCTCATGCTTCGATTTGTATGGCATCATTCGGGGGTGAACATGTTCCTTACTTAAGAATGACAATGAGCTCTTTAATGCAAATATTGCTAACTTGGAAATAGGTTGTATGTAACTTAGGAAAGAGATATATCAAACTGTCATAATGACTGCTCAGTCCAGTCAATTTTATAACACACGGATGGAATGGATGGATAACAAAAACAATGCCAATGGTGCAAAATTACTTCAAAGGCTCTTCTTCATATCAGCTGTGAATAACAGGAAGAATACGTTAATGCAATTTACACATATGAAGAATACAACAGGAACTTAAATTTTTTATGTGGGAAGTAAGCTATTCTATTTTTTTGTTCATATTCTTCCTTCTCTTTATAAAGGGCAATAACTAAACAGAAACAAGCATACATGTGAAACGACAACTCACGTGTTGTTGGAAAAGATAACTAGCTCTTGCTTGAAAGATTATCCCCCCCTGTGGTACAAACTTCTTGATTATACTGAACCACCTGCACTTGCTGGAAGTTGCATTCTGTTCCTCAAATAATGCCATAATATTAGTTCACTATTATAAAATTTTTAGTGTTGGTATTTAAGGCACCAAAAATGGATTGTTTAGGTCTCTCTCTTTAGGCAAGGGACTCCAAATCATGGGTAAGGACATTTTAGGAGAGCTGCAGTGTTTTACACTACGACCTGCTGGCATATCCTTTTCTTTTTCAGTGGCAATGCTGCCACTGCAAGGAGATAGTAGCGGCTGTAGCATCAGCTTTTGAATTACTAGTTTACAGGTTGTCATACTAAGGTTAAGTATTGCCAATTTTATGTTAACACCATATGTCAAATTGTAAACTGTCTCCACACTGAACTCACAATATAAGCAACTAAGCTCCTTCAACTGAAGCAGGAATCTCTATAGCTACCAAAAAGAATGCAAGCTCATTCAGTACTCAGACTCCCACAGACGGATCAAAGTATCTTGAGATGTAAACACCAGCGAGGTCATTTGTTTGCAAACCATTTTTACTGCAAGTAAGGTTTAATCATCTGATTTCAGTAAGTGCCTTGAAAAAATTGCAGTCTGACAACAGTACAAAAATCCACCTCCTACTGAGCTTGCCCTACACTTAAATAAACAGTGAAAACTGATGCAGTCCTCTCTGATCATATAAACAGCCCTCAATTCTGAACAAAAATTAAGACCTCTCGGTTTCACCTCACTGGATGGCTAACCGTGAGTCATAAAAGGAAAAAGTTTGAACTTTTGAAGAGACTTGTTACATCCTTCAAGCCCAGCTAATAGCCAAAAATTGTGACTTTCTCAAACTTTAGAGACAGGCAAGGCAAACCACTGCTGAGAGAAAAAGAACTGATTAGACATTTCATCTTCTCATCACATTCCATAGTTAAAATATTAATTTAATAATATATTTCCATTCTGGAGATTGCATTTCTGTTTAGAAAGAATTAATTTTTTCCTCTGCTAAATTGATGGGAAACAATGAACTATCCTAGTGTACGATTTTGTTTAAAAGCTAAATAGTATAGCTCTGTAAAATTTAAACCAGTAAATATTAGCTTATATGACTTGACTATTAAAGAATTAAGAGCTTTCCAGAGCTAAGTATAATATGTTTAAATTGACCTAGCAAGAAGCAGGGCAAACAGTCTAAAAATAAAACACAGATAAATCATGATAAAAATGATTTCCACAAATTGAATATATGGATGTACAGTCTCTGCACAAGCTCTGGTAACACGTCTTCCGTAAGAAGAGGCAGATGCTTCTATTTCTGCATAAAATCACCATACTCATTAGCCAGCACTTTAACTTTTTTAAGGAAAAACACTAACTTCAGTACTTCAAAGTTTTGATAAGCAACAAAAGCAAGTTTTGTTCAAAGCTGACAGCATCCCCTCAAGGCAGGGCTTTGGTACACACCATCCAAGCCTCCACATGCACAGCAATGTAATTATCTAGCATGTTAAAATACACTACGCTCAAAGAATTCACAATTTCATAATACCAACTTGTTCTCCATAACACTGCCACTTAAAATCTGTCATTCATGCAAAGAAAACAGCAACTGGAGGCATATTACACATATAATTACTATACATATATATATGTATTTAGTTTACAATACCACATCATCACAATTTCTGTATTTTCCTCAGATGAGACAGAAAAGGACAGGTCACATACACGTTTTCAGATGGTGTTAAGAAGAGCAAGATGGTTGTACAGCATTGTTTTCAAGATAATGGTGATTCCCCAACATGGAACTATCGACAATACCTTTCAAATATCGACAACTTTCAAATATTGACAACTTTCAAATAAGATGACACTAAAAAGACAAATTGCTATCAACTAAATATTAAAGAAACCTAAAAGTCGAAGTGGCAGGACTTTCTGATTACTTGTTTCAGTTACTGTTCATTTGTTTAGTCTCATATAGTACCAAGGAATTTCCCACATAAGACAAGAAAGTATATCAGGTTAGCATTCTTTCCCAACATTATCCAATTTCCACATGCTTTCAGCAGAAGGCATATTCACCACTGTGTAACAGCTTCAATGGCTTTCTAAACCTCAGTTAAGTACTTAAGTATGAGTGGTAATGTGAATAGCAGTACTGTGCAGCTTTATACAATTGCTACACTGAGAGCCAAGGGACTGAGCAGTGAAACAGTGAAATAAGCAGACTTCTTCTGTTAACTTACTACCCTCTAAATGAGGGGGACGGACTACAACTACTTTTGAAATTCCATATTCCTGGCCTTTTGTCTACATAATATTTGTGCAGCTTATGGTTCCATTTTCATTAGCTGAAAAAAGAAGAAAGATAAAGAGTATTTCTTAATCCTTCACTTTCTCCTCATTGCATGGTCTTGATTTTTTAAAAAATCTGCAATTCTATATTTTATTACGTAAACTGTGAAATGTTGATGTGCACTCTATTGTCCATGGCAACTTACCCAGATTGCATAAATTCATGTCTGTGCTCCTTTGTACTACAAGCTTACATTCTGCAGCTATGCAGCTTTCAATTTCACTACACTATTTCCAATATCATTTTATCTACAGACACACTATTGCCATTTGGCTACTGTTGCTAAGACACTGACCTTATAAATTCTTCCAGTCCCACAGACTTAAACCACACTATATTTTTAAATAGGAGTCCTGATTTTGGCAGGGTTCGCCTGCTAGAGCTAGACCTAAGGCCTCTGCATGCACATCATGCTCTGGAGGGCCTGCAGTGCTGAGCAGCATGTGATCTTCCAGTTACTGAGATGGTCCTGCCCTTCCTTAGGAGCTGGGACACATTCCATACTGTGAACTCATCTGTACTTACACTTAACAGAACAAAAATATGGCTAAAGGATAAGAGCATTTAAATAATACTAATAATAATACAAACAATAATAATACTAATAATAAATACTACTACTACTAATAATAATACAAATAATACAAATAATAATACTAATAATAAACCAAACAGTTGATGCTAAGTGAGTAAGAGAGAATAACAAAATGGGCACATGCAAAAAAGCCCTGGTTTTGTCTTGTCAATGAGATTTGCTGTATTAAAAACACAAAAGAAAAAACACCTGACACATCTGGACACCTAAGGAATGAGAAACACAGATGTTCACCTCCTGAATGCGAGTTTATGTGTAACATTTTTCAAAGTATGTTACCACCCTAAAAAGAAAATTAACATCATATTCTGATCTACTAAGATATTTACCGTGATTTGATGTACAATAAAACACTTTCCATGTATAGAGACACATAAATCACCATTCACTTAAACAAACAATAGGGCTTATTACTATTGCTGCCTCTTACAGGGAGTCCAGAACTGGGCCAAGCAGACAAGTCATTAGCAAAAAATTAAAGTTCCAGGAAAGAAAACACATTTGTATTTATGCACCAACCCACATTCTGATACTTCAGTGTTACAACAAGATGGGAGCTGCTGGCATGTGCAGCAATTAGCATTGATTTTGACAATGCACACAAAACAACCACCTCATCTGTCTGGACTCAATTTATGGATCTGATTTCACAGATCTGCCTTCACAAAGGCAGAACACTGGCTCTGAAACTATTTATTTTACTGTAAACTCATTTCTCCTTCATGCTTGAAGTGATGGAAATGATTTATATGAACAATAACCAGAGTAGCTTCAGACTTTCAGTACAGGTCTAAACAAATATTACGTTAGACAAGCAAGGCACTCACTCTATTAAAAGTGCCGTATACTTAGAACAAAGAATATACAGAAGCCAATTGTTCACCTAATAATTTCCCAACTCTTAAGCACTGGACTTTAGCACGCTGGTGCTCTCCAAGTAATTGAAGGTGTCCTGGCTTGTGATGCCTGTATTGGTATACAAGTTAAACAACTGCACATTCAAGACGTATCTAATTAGATAGAAGGAATACAGGTGAGAAGGATGCCTATAACAATGCGGCACCACAACCATCTAGTACAGTGCCAACACCTGACTGCTAAGTGCAGCAAAGGGAAAACCTACGGTGGAAGAGACACTGCACGGAAGGAAAACAACTAAATGCTAACGGGAGAAGAAAAGAGGAAAAGGCACTAAAAAAGAAAAAAAATATCCAAGAAGCAGAGTTTGATTTTAAACAAAGTAAGAGGAAGTGAGCAGAGTATAGATTTAACCAAGATTAGTATCTTTAAGAGAAATTACTTTCTTTCCCTCCTTCAGTTCACCTCTTTGACTATTGCTAAATGAATGTTAATGCTTTCACTACATGAACTGTTTTCTTAAACTAAAAAAAAAGAAAGAGAAAAAGCTTCCCAGTTCTTTCTTCTTTGTATTACTTCAGTGCTTTTATAGTGTTCACAGTATAAAGTTTTCTTTGCAACTTTTTATCTAGTCAAAAATTCAGCTCATACTGTGCTTTCTGTTGCTTCTAACAACACCTCTAATTCTGGCTTTTGCCTCAGTTTTACAGAGGCGAAGCTGAATGAAGCAAAACAGATTTATCTCTAGAAGTAATGATTATAACAGCCTGTTAATTTTTGTATCAAAGAAATATTGGAGAGAGTGAGACTTCCAAAATCCCACTGCAAAGGAGAAAGACCAGGTAGCTGCAGATTAGTCATCCTTCTACCTGACAGCAAGTTTTACATTTGTCAGCAGCATGTTAATATCTGCCTCGTATCAAAATTCATCCCACACAATGTGATTGTTAGGCAAGCACACAGAAAAACGTTCAACCCCTTTCAGGTTTAAAGTGTCTCTCTGAAGGGCAGATCATCTTAACAGAAAAGGATCAGATTTGGTCATATAAAACCAAAACAAATTAAAAACCAAGGAAAAAACCCCACCACATGCAAAAATACAACCCAGAGAAACTTTTAAGCTGAAATTTACTTACCAATGGATGCATCACCATCCAAGAGATTGTCATCTTCAGAGGTCTGAAAATCCATAATTACACCTGCTCCATCTAAAAGCTCCTCATCGCTGCTTGCACTAGTTATGCTGTTGTAACTGTTTCGATAGTAGCCTCTATGAAACAGCTGCTCAGACTCCATTTAGCTGCTTTATAACCTGTATGTATATACATAAAAAAGTTATTTTCTATTTGAATATTCAAAAAACACTACAAAATTTGTATCATAATAAAACAAGAGTATTTCGTGCTTTGGGGAAAACTTTTTATGGCGGCAATACTCTAAGTTACAAAAAGGTAGCAGCAATACAGAACACATCAATCTGATTCAAGAATTATCAGTTAGGAGAAAGAATTTCATTAAAGCCTTAAATGAATCCACAGCTTGTCTATATCTTAAACACTTTACATAGAGCGAAAAGTCCAAAAGGATTATAGAAGAGCTGAAATAGGTTACAGAAGAGCACGGTACCAAACAGAGAACAAAATAGCTTTCCTTCTACAGGGCAACAAAATGGATCAGGACTCTTCAGTCTGGAAAAGATGCAATGTAGAAGATGACACAATAGATGTCAGCAGAACCACAAGTTGTGTTAAGAAAGTCAAGAGCATCAGCTGTTTTTTAGTGGGCCCTACATGACATAATGAAAAAGGTAAGGTGACAAGCAGAGGAAAAAGGGCTAATTCTTCATAC
Organism: Dicrurus megarhynchus; assembly: GCA_013399195.1. Classification (NCBI taxonomy): domain Eukaryota; kingdom Metazoa; phylum Chordata; class Aves; order Passeriformes; family Dicruridae; genus Dicrurus; species Dicrurus megarhynchus. The sequence continues at coordinate 1,583,218 of VXAD01009146.1, forward strand.
AGCATGTAGGGAAGTGGTGGAATTCTTTGCCACTTTGCAGAAGAATGCAGTGGTTCGTAAAGCAGTGAGACACACTGACAGAACAACAACAAAAACGAAAAACAGCATCAAAAGCTATTAAAGACTACAACTCTGGTGGAAATGCTGGAGGCTTGGAGAGCATTCTGGAGATGTGCATATGCTTATTCTCTTCGCTAGAGATCTGCTATTGGCAAGACAGATCTCTTTGACTTTACCTATTCTTATTTCTTAAAATAATTATTTACAATTTAAAACATATTCTCTCTTCAGATAAATTTCTTCCATTCATCTTTATGCGAACTTTTTTCTTGATCTTTTAATATTTTACAGGCACTGGAAAAGCTTAATGGAGAGCCAAGAACATTTCACACTGACATATCAGGAAGCATATTCCATTTGAAAATACAGTTGCATCTCCATTGTTTTACCTAAATAAATCAGATCACAATTTATAATTAGATCAGAAGCTATACTTGAAATTGTTCAAAAGATGCTAACTTTTCATGCAAAGTAATTTTTTGAACTCACAAAGAAATGGTACTTACAAAGACCATGCCTCCCAAAATACTAGTACACAAACAGACTGACAAGTTCATTACTGTGTTCACAGAAAGTCCTGTTAGTATCCCTTTGCCAGTACCAGTGAGGTGTTATCATAAATGGAAGCCGCACAGCATAGCTAAAATAAGAAAATGGGACTTCCTAGAAGTGTTTCCACTCACTGCATCATTTGTTGCCTTTCTCCACCTGCTTCATGCACCAAAACCGTATCATAGACTCATCTGCCAACTGGCCTCCTGCTCAAGTGAGGTCTTTATTTTAAACTTAAATGAATTTTCCTACATTCTGGTGAGATATGCAAGGAGACAGAACACTCCCTGCCTTGTCCATAGAAGTAGCACTAGAAGACAAAAAGCACAAGACACAAAGAAACCCCTGAAACACAATGTAAGGTTTTGTCTATTGTGTTCTTCTCCTATTGTAGACCGGACTTTTTTAACAGTTCTTTTTTCCTGTTACTTTAGTAACCTTTACTATTGGGCAGAAAACAATTAACAAGGAGGAGAATGCTAACTGAATGGTGGCCTATCACAAAAAGTTGTTTGTGAATTTATCAAAACAACAAAGAGGTAGCAAATGTAGACCCCAAAAGTACTAGTGCTTTTGTGTCAAGCCCAGGCCTCCAAACTGAATTCAAACTGCTCCAAGAACTCCTGAAGATCCTTACTGTGAGTGTCTCTCTTGTAAACAGAAACACAATTACCAAAATCAATTGCTTGAGCTCAGGGGGAAATGATTCTATGGTGTTAACTGACCCAAATGAAGGAAGCACGAGCACTGGGTTGTTATTAACCACTTGCTGTTGTGTTTGATGCATACTGAGGGCATGGCTGAAGTCTGCTTAGCCTTTTAATTACAGCACCAACTTTCGAAGCCACGTACAGTTTTTTCATCTAATAAAGACAATTTCCTGTAATATTCTCAGCAAAAGCATTTCGTATAGTATAAAGACAGAACATTGTAAACGTATCTTTTAAAATACAAGATTATTTTATTTACATTAGGCTCCACAGCTTCAGTTACTTTTACCTCAAACCTGCTATTCAGAATAAGAGAAATAACTCTCCCCTTGGATAAATGTCTCTTCCTAGATAAATATCAGAGTAATGGATTACAGGTATTAAATCTTCCAATAATTGAGAAAATGCTTTCAGACTGGGCTACAATGGAAGGCAAAGTTTCTTCAGTGGGTCAGCAGCTGATAAACAAAACCAACGCTCTGCAGAGCCAGGCCGAGCACGCTGCAGAGAAGCCCTGTGACACCTCTCCACAAGAGCGATTCCACAGGCCAACTCCTCCGGCACATACACGCCTGCGGTTGTGTGACAGGCGTGGTACTACAGCCCTTCCCATTTTAAGTGCTACACGTGGCCTGCTGTAGAAGTATTGCTGCTGACAGACCTCTCCAACAGCCAAGCAAAAGCTCTAATACCAAAACCATTCATTTTGAGGGCTTTAACCAAGACTTCAATTGCTTCTCTGCATTCCCAGAGAGTCAAGTACTGTCAGTGCTTTGTATCTGACTCCGCATTACAGATCCCGCCTCACAGCAGCACGCAGCAATGGAGGGAATACAGGAAACTAAGACCAGGAGAATGTTTGCTGTTCAATAAGCTTCACACAGGACTAAAATTTTACTTAAGAGTATGTCAATCACTAATGTGTCCACCACTCTCTGTAACTAATGGCGGGGAGGACAGTTCAAGTCAAGGTACAGCAAATTTCCTTGTGCACCTTAAAGAAAAGGGTTTGTTTAACAAACTAGGATAAAAGGTTAGTGATGCACCATCTTGAGCTGTGTTAAATATTCAAGATAACTTATAATGTATGTTCATGTGATCTAAAACACTGCAAGCAGGTGAGATATCTGCCTCACTTAAGGAAAGGGAGTGATGTGGGCACAGAGAGTAGACTCCGTGGAAACAGATTGCTGGGAGCATCAATAATAAAGAAAATGAAGAGTCAGGAAAATTATTTCTATTGCTACAACAGCCAGAAGAGAAACAGTATTGTGCCTGACCCACTCTGGTGCAGATTATCCTTTGTGGATAACTGGAAGAGTATGTTCACGTAAGAGAACCTGCACAAATGCTTGTGGGGTTGAGAGGGGAAAAATAACTATCCAACTTGCCATTTTTTAATGTCAGATCCATTCCACAGACTCCCTGCCCTACCCAAAGAGGCACTAAATGGCAAGTGGGGAAAAATGGAAGTTACTCAAGAGAAATTGCACACAGGAAAAAAAGGTACTGGCTGAATGCTAGTCAAACTCAATCTCCTGGAAAAGCAAACAAAACATTCTACACCAGGTTCCCAATAAATTCTAGTTACAGTAAATATTTAAGCAATAAACCTCTTTTTCAACCTAGACTACTGTAAAAATCCAAGAGGAATTACAAAAGAAGAATGAGAACATTAAAGATACTACTTCAACTTATTTCCACAAAGCACCACAGTTTTGATAGAGTCTACTCCAAATATCTCATAAAGTAGACTCAAAAATGCTTCTGATTACCTTTGAAAAAACTCAAAAATATTAAAGCAATGCACTGTAAGAGTAACAAATAAAGAAAATACAAGCAATAATCAAGAAGCTCTTGAAACAGGAAAGAATTTCACTCAACTCATATCCAAGTCTTCTACAAAAAGACTGTAAAGCAAAAAAGGTGCAAGTAACCCGTCATGCTTCTATTACTAAGGTATTTCCAGGATGTCCTGACCCATCAAAATGCTTCTACAAAAGCAGGTTAACAGAGAGGCCTCTGGCACTAAAAAAATTAAACAACAAAATAACCAATGAAACAAGCACAAAACCCCAAGCCAAACTGAAGAACAGAGAGCTAAAGCAGGATATCTTACCTGTTATGACTAGAGAGAGCAAAGAAAGTAATGAGCACACGGGCATAGTATATTGTAGAAAATCTAATTAAATACACTGCAGGCAAGAAGTACATTGGTAAAGGAGAACAGTGGACAAACAGCTACATTAATAGCATGAAAAGCATATAAAGGCTGTGCAGTTTTCTGCACAGTCTAGTACCACAGGCATTTTTCTGCTCTCCAACATCAGACATCCTGATTATCTTTCAAGCCCTACAATTAAAAGGTCAAGCAGAGAAGCAAGTCAGCTGAGGGAACCACTTCCAGTGCAGAGACATGTCTATGGAAAAGACAGGGTAGGCCAGTAAAATGCCAGATATACAAGACATTTGTTGACAGACAATGCAAGCAATTGGTAAATCTCCAGAATGTGCTCTGTTATCCCATAGAAACACTTTTCTGTATCTCAAAGGAATGGCAGGGAAAAAAAAAAAGGCAGCTCAGGCTTGTTATTTTCCCAGGGGAAGAAGTGAATGGGGGATGGAGTGAAAACTTTAAAGTACTCTTCCAGATTCCAGATTCCAAATTTGCTTTAAATAGTTCACAGCCAAAAACAACTAAAAAACCCCAACAACAACAAAGAATCCAACAAACACCTGCTAAAGATGAAAGCAGAATTAAGCTTTTATCACTGAATTCTAAACCCCCCATATTACATTAATTTAAAATCCTGCATTTTTTTTTAGTTTTTAAATAAATATGCCCTTCAGAAAGAAATTTTAAACTCAGAAATTACAAGAATTTTACAATAGTTCTAAAACAAAGGCCATGTTGTGGCCATTCTTTCTCTTAGTCTCACCAGCATCAAAATTACATTTCTATTTTCACCACAGACTCAGCATATCTAGCTTTCATTTATTTATTCTGTCTGCGACATGAAAATATTTAAGCAGGATGAGAGCATCACTCATCATCCAAACCCCACGTCTGGAAAATGGGTGAGTGAATTGTGAGGAATTTCTCATTGTATTTTTGTAGACCACAAGCAGGTTATTTCTTTGCAAAAAGGAACAAAAAAATCTTAACACCTTAATTTAAGCTTTGACCACAAAAATTCTTAAGGATACTCAATAATCCAAACTGTTAAAATTTAGGGAATGCATATGCTAACTTTACAGAAATACAGAATACAGATTATTCTCTGTAGCACTCAAAAAAACCCATCAAAAATTTTTTTGCTTTACTGTGGGGGTGGTGAGGCACTGGAACAGGTTGCCTAGAGAAGCTGTGGATGCCCCATTCCAGGAGGTGTTTAAGGCCAGGTTGGATGGGGCTTTCAGCAACCTGTCTGGTAGAAGGTGTCCCTGCCCACGGCAGGAGGGTTGGAACTAGATGAGCTTTAACGTCCCTTTCAACCCAAACCTTTCTGAGATTCTATAAAAGACCTCAGGAAAGGATCTTGGTCAATTTTTAGGTCATCTTTGGAAAAACAAAGTTATGAAGGAGCACTGCCAGTTAACTGAAGCTATTTGAGTTTAAAGAGCAAAAAAATCAATTTGAGTTTATGTAGTAGATTCCTAGGTTGCCTTGGAAGAGAAGATAAAAGTTTCCAAAAATATCCACAGGTAAAGCTTAGACTAATTTCATTCACAGCTGCTTCCAAAATAAAACTGATACTCATGGAGGAAAGAGACATACTCAAATATGAACAGAACCACATAGACAAAACTACAGGAAAAGATAATACTTGTAAGGTACAGTCTTAGCTGTAAAATTGCAACACAACCCCTCAGTATTCATATTTATGTTATACTGAATCTTACTGATCTTAGTTAAAAACATTTAACAACAGCCCGAAAAGTTTCTTCATTTTTATGACAAATACAAGTACAGAATATCACTATATACCTGATCTTCACAAAAGCAGAACCTATAATAAATACTCATTTTGATAGTATTTTTTATCTCCTCAGCTTAAAAAAAAAAAAAAAAAGAAGCCAACAAAAATAATAACTAAAACTTGACAGCCTCATTACCGGATGAATACCGAACTCATGCTTCTGGTCATATGATGCCAAACATTGAGGGCATTGACTTTAGTTTGTATAAAGCATTCAAAACCACTGCATCTCCACTCCCTAAAATGTCATAACGAGAAAGATTATGGCTGCCCATAGTTGCAAGAGCTGAGGAATTAAACACACTGACACAAAGACACCAGCCTACCCAATGGAAGGCATTGCTTCTTTCACATTCAATTACTAATGTGGATACCTTTTAATGGCATTTCACATGCAGCAAGTTACTAATGTGAATACTCTAACAGCATTCAACCAAACTGGCTGGATTAGCTGAAAACTCCAATTTAAACTTACTTACCTAACCTCATTTATTGATACATTAGAAAAAATTCTTATTGGAATTGAAGAGCAGTCTCCCACACAGGTACAGTAACAAGCAGCTCCATGAGTGGTAAAGTCTTGGAGGGGTTTTCAGTCAACAGTTTAAAAAGAAGGAGAGGGAAAAAAAAAGAAAAAGAAAAGCTAACAACATAATCCCTTAGCACGAACCTGAACTAAGTATAAAAGCAAGTATGACTCAAAAGCTTTAGCTTCACAGGCAAGTACTGATCCTTAGTTAAATCATAGTAAACAACTGCGTCCATGGCTGCTGCTTTGAAGCAAGCCTAAAATACATGTAAGACACAGTACTAATTTCTAAACTAATGGGTCAGTACCTATAGCTGCGAATATTCAGTCCAGCAAAGAAAAGATGAAGAGTTCCCTTGGCAAAAAAAATCTCTGGTGTCCCTTCTGTGATCATATTCAGATGAGAAATAACATTGCAACTTGTTAAGACAACTGAAAGGAAGGGCAGGAACTGCAGTTTTTATTGTACACAATGTAACCTCTGTTTGTTGAGTCTTAGGTCAGGATGCTCATTTTCTGTTTGATGAAAAGACACTGCAACAGTATCTCTTTACAGTTTTTAAGGGGTTTTGCTCCTTTTTAATGTGGACTTGTGTTGAAGTCATCTGAGGGTTATACAATGGAGGAGAGCTTTTATACATCACCAGAATGACCAGAAATCTTGTTAATCATATTACTTTTCTTCAACTTTTCAGAGAAATGCACTGAGCAGTCCCTAACTATGTGTACAGATTCCTAAGTTCAGGGTCACATCTGAGTTGAGAATCTTTCAGATAATTTCATTCAAGTTCAATACAACTCAGTATTGTCAAATTGTAATCTGAAAAAGCACCACTATTCCCAGTTTAGCTCGAAGCATCTTCTCAATAACAGCAGCTACCACAGATTTTTTAAGGTCTGAATTAAAATTTCTTTAGAGACACACTAAAGCCCCTGAGATCAAGGAAAATATCCTATAGAGCTCTCCAAAATATAGCACAGGCACAGGACCACCACTACTTGTGAAATCTTGTGGGGACCCCTGGTGGTTCCTGGTACTTATGCTCCCTACTAACAGTTTTCCAACTTCAAAGGAGTGAAGAAAACACCAGCTAAAGAGGAATATACCCATTGTACTCTCTTCGAAGTGACAAGCATTTGGTCACCAGAAACAAAAAAAGGCTGGGCACTCCTCTTGGTACGTGTAACTGTAGAATCCCAGAAGACAAGGGGCTAATGTGTATGTCTCCAACACTGATATCTGGATGGCTGTGGAGGCAACCAAGGACTGTTGGTAATAGCAGACAAGGATTGTCAGTATTAACATGTCACGAAAAAGAACAAGATGTGGCTGGAGAAGGGGCCATGCAGAGGTAGGACAGCACTCCTCCAGGACAAACATCCTCGGTCTAGTTCCGGAGACAAGCACAACACAGTACAGCACAAGCACAGGAATGAGGCCAAGGTGTGGGCATGGACTGTAGAGAGGGATCAAGACTATCCAAGATCCCAGAAGCTCCCCAGCCCATTTCCAGAAAGGCCTGATATAACGGACTGCACATGATGGGTAATTTGCACAGAAAGCAAGAAACCTGCCTTCAGGCTGAGGAAACCTATCCATTAAAAAGTACCCCCAGCAAGCCCAGGCAGTGCCCCCAGGACCCTGGACATCTCACCAGCTGGACTAATGCTGAAACAAGGACTAGTGATCTCTTTTTCTCTCTTTCTTTGTTCCCTTTCACCCTATCCCTTTATCCAGCCACTGCCCACTGCCACGTGCTTATATAGATTAACACAGCAACTTCCATGCCAAGTGTGTTACATACTAACAAACTTTCTGATTGTTTGCAGACTCTCTGACTTTTGTTGTTCCTTTTGACTATGAATTATGAGTGCTTCCTTCCCCTTAAGGGAAGGACATTACAGTAGCAAAGCGATAAACTGACAGATGCAGTATGTACAGATATTTAAACTTCACAGCCAGGAGCCCTGAGAACAGGCTTGCTCTGTTTCTTGCTCTGGATCCTCTCAAGCAACAGTGTTAAGGCAGCGAGGTGAGGAAGGATTTAAGTGATCTGTCATCCAACACCTGGATCAGGCTCATGGCTGACATCCTTTGCTGGACTACACAGAAGCCACCTCATTTTTCTAAAAACAGCACTTCCAATCATTAGTGGTGGCCACTCTGGTCATTTTCAAAGGATAAAATAAATATACAAATGTGTTCAGGGAGACCTGTGAACCTCTGATGTTAATAAACAAGACTGTTAATAGCCTGTTCTTGGTTTTTAATAAAAACAGATATTCTAACTAAAGGAGATTAAAAAAAAACAAACAAAAGGCAGTGAAGCCCTAGATGCACAAACAGCACCAAAAGCAAAGTATTTACTAAATCAAGTGTGTTAGCAGCTCAGAATGCACAGCAAGTTCCCCTCACTCAAATATTCTTCTCTCCAGCTGTAAAACCTACTTGAAAGGTTGGCAAGGGCATCTTCTAAAATTATGTGTATTTTGTCAGGGTCTATAAATGGTAGACAAGTTTCTGGCAGGAAAGTCAGGAGGGAAATTTACTGTTCAATAGTGGTATTAAGTTGAAAACAAGACTCAAGGTGGGTATTTTACGAGGAAAAAAAGCAATTTGGTTCATTTGAGATCTTTAATATTATCAAAAAAAAAATCACCTATAGTTTACTAAAAGACTTCTAGCTAATGGACTACAAAGAAGGTGAGTTATCTTAAATGTGTTATATAACCACAGAGGTGAGGTCAGTTCACTGAGTTCATAGATCAAATTTGTTAAAAATAATCCATCCTCTACCTATCCAAAGAATAAAAACATTCTTTAAAATTTGTTAGGAATAAACACTGAGATTTTTCTAACTGTGGTAATGACATAAATATTTAGTGCACAGATTGTTAGGTCTCCTCAGGTGTCTTAGAAGCTTTACTGCCTAAGTGAAAAGAATATTCACATCTCAGCACAAAACAGAAGAAAACTGCTAAGTCTGTAAGACTGATAATAGCTTAAAGTTGTCTGCAAGACAAGAAGCAAAAAGTCAAATAACAGTTAAAGAAATCTTCAGTTTTCTTTCCTAGATATACTCCAGAAATTTGTAGATTCACTTTTCAAAAACAGAAAATGAATTGGAAGCATATGGAGAACAGAATTTTTTTCCCAGCATATACATGAGACAAATTAAAAGCGGAAGACCCAGGGGAAAAGCTGTAGTAGATCAAAAACTGCAGATAACACATCAAAATCCAACAAATCTGGCAGAGAACACTAATTTGAAGATAAGAGTGGAAGGAACTCAAACACAAACTTATCTTTCAGGAAAACGAGTACTTGAATTTAAACTCGCAGGATGTCAAACTATTAAATCACCCCAGTAGCTCTATCTGGAATTTAAACAAAGTACTGAAGTGAAATGCCATTTTTACTATCTCAATTAGGAAACATTTCTTCATTATACTTTACTGCAGTATGAACATGCAAAATGCACATTTGAGTACTTCATCTCTTTTGAACTTTTTAGAGAAATTTATCAAAATATATCAAAAATAAGGGGGAAGAAAAGTAACAGCAAAGGTTATTTTTATTAAAGGGTCTGTGCTACAGGACTGAACTTAATCCACTTTTTCATTTATTACTCCTCCTTACCCTCACAAAGTAAGCACAGTCTACTCCTGCAACTAGAGAGCCTAAGGAAAATGCTTAACAAACAAAACAGCCAAATGCCTAGAAAGTTCAAGGGGGAAATACCTGACTAGACTCTCTGTAAGTTATTAAAAATAACTGCTGGTACCCACTATGAAGTTATGAATTCTGTTCTTTACATTCCTTTCCAGGAATATACACTCAAGACTACTTACTACATAATACAAACTAATAAGGATACTCCAGATGTAAACAGATTTGTAACCATTTTAACAGCTTTGTCTAGAATCCTTTCTATTATGCATGAAGGCTGTGAATTATTTCATCAACTCTCTTCTCCAGAAATAAAAAATATCAGTTCATTAAGTACAATTACTATCTCAACAATTTACATTTTTTGGTTTCTATGTTTTTAAAGCAGAGCACATTTCCCAGCAGAAAAAATTTTTATGTGTTTACAACCCTCTTATCATAATCAATTAAAATTAGTATTGTTTTGTCTAGACTTTATTCTCTCAGATGATTTTATAAAGGCTTCCAAAATTCAAAAATAAGCTTCAAGTTAAATAACTCTAAAATTTTTTAATTGTTAACTTTCTAATGGTCTGAGCATCTTCAGTTTCCAAAGCATGGCATATAAACAAGCATGAAGCACTGTATTGCAGAGCCTCCTTGTTCACAAGCACAGGTAAAAGCTGGCCTGACACCTGAACAACTTTAGCAAGTCAGACAACACAGAACCTGCACTTTTAGGTTATGACATAAGGGAACAACTGAAACAAGGATGACAGAATTAGGAACTTGCTCACAGGCGTTAAGTTGAAACCTTAGTCTTGGGAAAATAAGCAGCAAGAGTACAAAAGCAATTCCATGCACATGATAACTGCTGACAACCTTTGGAGTTTATTGGGTTACTGCTGCTGTCAAGGTGCCAAAGCAAGAAATTTAAGAACATGCAAAATAGTCTGAGAATTAGGAAATTAATTCAAATTGGCACTATCACTTCTGGCACAAATCTCTCCAGCAGTAGAGCTTCTATTCTACTTTTTAAATTTATGACCAAGTTAAAAATATCCGTACTGCCAAATTATTATAAGACTTTACCCTGAAAACTTGATCTGCTCAGTTACACCTATTCACACGCATATGAAGTCAGCTAAATAAGAGCAGGAAAAAACTATCTCAATGTTCCTAGAATGCCTTTTGGCAGTGGTTGTGAACTTGGAACAGTTGTCCCAGCTCTAGTGCTTACACTCGAGGAATGCAACTCTGCTGTTCAAGGTAAGACACACACACACACACACACACACACACACACACAGACCCCAAAGCAAAGTGGGGGGGTGGGGGAAGCCAAATTGTATATTCAGTGAACAGGAGAACATACATTACACCCACCTGGTCATAGAGTAACCAGTGCATTGGGTTTTCACTTGCAGGTTACTCAAACACCAATTTGTTACAAACGTTTGGTGCGCAAGAGAGCACAAGAAGTATAAACATGGTCAGGAGAAAAATGCTGAAAAAATCATAAAATATAGTGGTTCAGAGCAATGCAGCCACAAAGCAAAGGCAAACAGCTTCTAGTGTCTTTCCTGGTCAAGAATTTGGATAGGCTTGTTCTCCTTACCAGAGGAGAAGAGGGGAGGAAGCAGGGGGGATTTTACCTAGGATTACTTTAATTTGCAAGTGTGCACCACAGAGAGAACAGTGGAATAGTAAACCACTCTAATTGGGCACTGTAAAAATTCGGGCAAAGAAAACCTTGGAATACAACAAGTAAACAAGTAAATGTTTTTAGAAACATTACAATACACATTGTGTCTGACATCTACTACTGTCAGGCAAAGAATTTTTAGGACTGACATACCACATACCAGTACTAAATAGAAACAAACAAGAAACAACCTCAATTTTTCCAAACACCATGTAAATTCTGTTTTCACATGTGTTGCAGAGAGATGCAGAGTCATTGTGTTTCAAGCTACCTGTAGTTTTCTCAGAGCAGAACTCCTTCCCACTCTGACAACTTTGCAGCAAGTTTACATCTGATTGCCACCAAAAGAGACAAGACATCAAATTTACAGCAGTCAGTAAAAGATTTATCTTAGCAAAACCAATAGTGACAGCTGGTGAGTTCTCTTTTATTATGCTTCACAAAGGTATGTTTCCTATAATGCACAAATATTTTTTTTTAATTTTACATTACAGCATATTGACATTTCCTGAAATGGAGAAACAGTTTTGATGACTATCTGTTTTCAAATCTGTCATACCAACACATCCTTCATTCAAATAGCTGTATCTGCGAAGAAGTATCTCTGTTGCTAAGGGATACAGAACATAAACCCCTTCACAGGTCTACCAAAGAGAAAAGCATCTAAAAGCAAAAAGCACCAATTCACCTGACAATTTCTCTCATAAACTCTGCACTAGAAACTTCAGAGGTCCCACACCCTCAAAAATGATGTGCAAGTCCTCACACCCAAATGACCACCATTTACCAATATGTTGCCAAAAATATTGAAGCATCTATTCTAACACAGGTTAGCCCCAGAGACATTTTAAATTTGGTTGTAAGGCCCTATTTTACCTAGTTTAGTACTTTAAAGTGTGACACAGCAAATTTACTATGCTACACTGAACATAGTTCACTATCAGCACATGATTTTCCACTGTCACATCCATAGCCACTCATTCTAGGTGAGAATTGATACACACTTGTTTTTACAGCCATTTCCACGGTTTTGACTAGGGAAGGGAAGAATTTTGGACAAGTAGGGAAGATAATATGAAAGAATGCAGTCAATATTCAGTTTTAACCTCGCTGACCTGCACGCCCATTTAATTACGAGGCTCTAACAAGAGCCCATTAGCTCTCTCCCTTGCCTAAGAGCGGCCCTACTAGCCAAACCCGTGAGCCAACATAAAGCGAGCAACTCATGCAGAATAATCCTTCCAGCGCTGGTTACGTGGGGAGGAGACCCTGGATATTCCCAGCCGCAGAGCCCCCTCGCTTTCCGTAAGCGCACCAGCGCTGCCCGGAAGAACACGGGGATGGGGTGACAGGGTGTAAACATGCTGTGTTTACGCTCTGTAAACACGCGGGGCATTGCCCCCTCATCCCGGCCTTTCGGAGGAGGCGCACGGACGAGGTGAGGGGTCCGCGAGGAGCCACCACGTCCGTCCCTTCCCGCCCCCGGCCGCCCGGAGCCGCCTCGCTGGCGGGGGCGAAGCAGCCGCTCGGCGGGCGGGGGCTGCCGGTTGCCCGCTCCCCTCCTCCCGGCGCCTCGGCCCCGCTCGCTCCCGTGCCGTGTCCCTGGGCCGCGGGGGNGGGCAGGCGCTGGCTCATCCTCCCTCCGAGAGCCAGCGGGACACGGGCGCAGCCCCCGGACCCGCGGCCGCTCCGCCGCCCGGCACCGCCCCCTCGGCCCGGGGAGGGCGGGGATTCCCACCGCGCAGAATCGGTGCCCGTCGGGCAGCCGGGGTCACCATCGCCGTCACTGCTGATTCTGCTTCCCGCGGGCCGCCTGGCGCGGCTCCGTCCCCCCCGCTCCCGCCCGCCCGCGGAGGGGCGCGGCTTCCCGGCGGCCCGGGAGCGGCCCATGCCGGGCTGCAAGGGCGGGTTGAGAGCCCAGGGGGAGGCAGAGCAGCCCCGCGCTTCAGAACGGGGTGGAGGCGGTTTCCCAGGTAAAGGAGGCAGAGAGATGCTGGGTACATCGCGGCATCGTTCGGCTTCGGGCTAAACTGCGCCGCCTCTGAATTCCAGGCGCTGCGGGGGCCCCGAGAGCTTAAGGGCTTTATACCTGCAGAGAAAACGCAGGTATAGGGCTGAGCACGGAACTCCTGGGTACTGCCAGCCGAGGTGCTGAGGCCAGGGTGGGGTTCACTTAACATACAGCGAATGAAAGTTCCACCGAAACGTGTCAAGAGGTGGATTATTTTTTATTTTTCCTAAGGAAAATGCCCGCTGGTCCGTTTATGTGCAAAGCTAACAAGCCCGGAGGGCGCCGTACCCTGTGCCCACCGGGTGATGAATCGTGGCACTCGGACTGAGAAAGCGCGTTGTGAATCACGAGGCTTTTTGCCCGTAGGTGACATTAAGGCGCGCTTTGAAGTCGGGAACGGAGGAGCCACAGGTGCAGCCCGACCCTCCCCGGTAAGCGCTGCGCTCAGCCCCGCCGGGGCACGCTTCCCCCTAGGAACCCCGCCCCGGGGCTGTCCTTGGGAAGACACATAGCCCGGAGCGGGCTGTGCGGTGCTGTGGGTCGCGGGTCGCTCACGAAACACTCGTAGCTGGTTTTGGAGGTTCCCCCCACAAAACGCTGACAGCCGCACGCGCNGTCTCTCCCAGCCACCTTGGGGCGGGGGGTTCCCGACCGCGCCTCTCGCCCCGGTGTTGGGCTTGCTCTGGTTGTGCGGGGGCGGCGGCCTGGCGGGGCCCGCTTGCGGAGCGCGGCCCATCTCGGCCCGTGCTCTGTCCTGCCCTGTCTGTCCTGCTCTGCCCTGCCCCTCCCCGTACGCGCGGCCGTGGCCTGGCCGTGCGCTCTGGTCGGTCGAGCTGCCTCGGGGTGTGACTTGCACCGCTTTCCTGCGTGTCTGTGGTGGGTGAACTGACTTACTGCCCCGGGCTTGAAAAGACAACCCCCTGTCGGCCCTGATGTTCTTTCTGAGGAAGCCTATTTTTCCCTTGCCACATGTAAAAATAAGCTATCTAAGTCATAGACGATTATATACCCGCTTTGACTGAACTGTAACTTCTCGCCCACAGGCGGGTTTTTGACCATTTTTATTTGCACAGAGCAGCATGCAGTAGCAGCCCTAAGCTACGCCTAATGCAGCTGGTTTAGCTGTAAAACAACATTGGTCGTTTCATAAAGTAGGGTAGGAAGAGAATTTCAGTAAAGTCATGTGAAGTTCCAATTGTGTCCCACCTGCTGTGCTTTTACTGTTGCCCGAAGGAGAATATTGAAGTTAATACCAAGTCCTTCTTATGTTTAGAAGTGCAACTTTACATTAAACTGTCTTTATGTACTGTAAGAAAAAAGAACAACTTTACCAAGACACTGCAGGCCTGTAATTTTAACTTTTTCCTTTCCTGGTAGTTGTGCTTAGTCTTAGTAGGCTTCGCATCTCCTCTTTTGCAGAACAGATTGCTTCAGATCTCTCTTGTTTTGTCATGTTATGCTAATCAAGCTTGTTCATTTTAGTCATGGTATAGGTCCTGTTAAGCAGCATCTGTGTCTAGTACATGGTAATTCTGTAAAAACAAAAAAATTATCTCAAATTGAGGAGAGACCTTGATTGTGAGACCTCTGATGTGTGTGAAGTATGGATCTAAGCTAGTAGGATCTCCTTTTGGAAGGCAGCTGGATACAGCAAAGTAGAAATGCTATTAGTTCTTGCAAGTGAGGCTTAAATTCAGAAAATCTTAGGACCCTTTTGTCTTTTTCAGCTTATGGAAACTTCCTCAGGGTATGGAAGCTTTTTTTGCTGTAAAAAATATGATCTTTTAGTCTACTGTAAATTTGCTCTGACATTTGCCACTTTGGTCTTTGTTTTGCCCTTTCCCTTTGCTGTTCTTACACATCTGTGTATTGCCAAAGCTTCCACTTGCAGTTCCCTAGTGTCCTGGTTTTACCAAAGTATTTTTTAATATAGAACCTTAAACACCATCAAAATTCGGCTGAGTACTCCTTTTAATCTGATAAGGTAGTCTAAATGATCAGATAGTACATGAAAAATAGTGATTTGCACTATTTTGTAATGATTTGTTTTATGTGCAATATGAAAAAAATCTTTCAGTCAGACTTAAGACCACACCTTTCTGTACTGAATAATGATTCAGAATGTGATGGGGATCTGTGTAATTCAGTCCATCTTTGGCTTTGTTATAGTGATAAAAAAACTGCATTTAGTGCTTCTTAAGAAACAATGCATAGGGATTCCCCTCGCCCCCATTATATTTCTTCCAAGTAAAGCTGAACAAAAGACTGTCAACCAAGTGCTGTATTTCTATGATGTTTGCGGGCCAGCTGAATCAGAAGCCTTGGCACTGACTGCACTGATTTATTTAAAGATAAAACAGATCTTTTTTAGTCAAAATGAAAGATGAAACAGGTTTTAGTTATGCAGCCCTTGTTGGCCCAAAATGAGCCAACCGCACCAAAACAGAATTGAGACTAAGAGTAGACGATTTACAGAAAAGCAACAGAAGAGACAAATGGATCAACATTTTGAGTAAAAAAAAATATATACCATGACCTGATCAGGCTAGATCACTAAGGACACCTGATTTAATCTACTTGTGGTTTTTTTGTGTTGTTATTTTTTTCCAGTACTCGAGTAAGGATGCCTTAAGACGAGAACTATGGATAAATATATCAAAGTACGGAAGATTGGAGAAGGATCCTTTGGGAAAGCAATACTTGTCAAAGCTAAAGAAAATGGCCAACAGTATGTTATTAAAGAAATAAACATCTCTAAGGTGAGTAATTATTATTAATAAATTCCTGATCCATTCTTTCTGTATTTCTGTTGTCACAAATCATTCTTTTCCTTCTGAAGATGTCAAATAAGGAGAGAGAAGAATCAAGGAGAGAAGTTGCTGTTTTGGCTAACATGAAACATCCAAATATTGTCCTGTATAGGGAGTCATTTGAAGGTAAGATGAACTAATACAGTAGAATCTGAAGTAACATGAGTGACTCTGTGCACTACTTACTGCATTTAGTCTAAAAGTCAGGGAGTTTTCTCTCTTTAATCAGTATTTTTCATACCTTTATTACTTACTTCAGTTATTTGCCACTGTATTTTTTTCACAATTCCCATCCATGTTTAAAAATAATTGTAATTTAGAAAAAAGGGCAACAAATAAACAGGTATTCATGACTATACCTTACATGCATCGATTTTGGTTGATGCTTAAATGAAAGATATTCTCTTGTTTCTCCAGAGCATAAGTCTCCTTGAATACTTGTGTATACCCTAGCAACTGGAATGCTTGTGTAGGTTAAATTTCAGTCTAAATTTGGATGTTGATAACCTAGCAAGAGCAGCTTCATGTCCAAGTCTGTTATCTTAGAGTGCAGTCTTCAGTAACTGCAACCATACTGCTTTCAGAGCTGGAAAAATAGATGGGACTGTTTACTTCATCAGGCTATAAAGGAAGGAGAAATACAATTCTATGTTGTCTTCACAGTGAATGTCTTGGGAAATGGGTACAACAGAAAAAAGATTCCAAAAACCCATTATAAAAGTATAAATATTATTAAGAGCCCCTAAATATTATTTGAAGTGCTGTTTAGAGATTCTGGTCTCTTCTTCTTTCCCTCCTTTCTGCTGACTTTCTTACATCTTTCGCCTAGGGCTTTCACTTTTTCTATTCATTAAATTAGATTTTTGTGACATAATCATATTACACAGCCACACTTCTGGTTTATAAGTCTTCTGCCTTCTTTGTGATAGAGGCCTGTTCTTAAAGACTGCTTTTTTTGTTTTTTCCTACAAGGTAGATCCTGTAGTCCATAATTCACAAGACTTCGTGTCACATCTTTACTGCTGGAACACATTGTCTTTGAATATATTGAATATAAAGTTTATAAAGGAAAATTATTTCAGCAATAGATGTGCAAGAAATCCAGACTCCTAGAACCATCTTTTAAAATAATACTAATTAAAGATAATAATAATAAAATCACCAAATAGAGAAACAGCTTTAAGGGTTTGATGTTTTGAAAGGCAGATTTCAGAAGCATTGTGGGAGTGAAATTTAAGTGACTTAGATGATTCAATTGATTTTAATTCAAAGTTTTTTAAGTGCTGTGACTTTTTCATAAAATAGGAGTTCTTTTTCTTTTGAGCAGCATGTGACTGATTTTCTGCAGTTATTCATCTCTTCTCAAAATCATGCCTAGTATGTGAGTAGTGTAGCTCTTACGCTTTTGGCAACTTGCAATTTGCTTCTGCCTAACCTGTTTTTTCATCAGTAACTGGGAAAACCATAGCTTTGAATGAAATGTATTATATTTGTTCATACCTTCTACTGGAAACTTGCATGGGACTTTTTGAAGTCTCCCCAGATTTCATTCAAAAATGAGAAAATAATTGTTTCCATCTCTCATTGTCTGCTGGAAGTTCTCTTACTGTTCTTCAGACTGAAATAAACTGCATGTCTAGTATGACAGCTGATGGTTGTCGTGTTCTGCCAAGTCCAGGTAAAATTCCAAGAAAGAACAAGGCAAATAGAGGCAACTTAAGATCCCTATTTTTAGGGTGGGGGATTCATAGGATGTTTGAAAGCAGTTTGAATATTGGTTTTATATTGCATTCATAAAATGACACCTTTAATTTCATAGTGGTTTTGAACGCCATGTTGGGGCACTGGTTCAATAGATGTAATTCTTTTCTCTACCTGTCAAAATAGTCCAGTGCGACCAAAATGGGAAAATTAGGTTGTGAAACTCAAAATAATAAAAATATTTTTGTTTGAAGTTTGAAAAAATGAACTAATAAATTATATCTGCATGTGAAAAATATTAAGCTGCATGTGAAAAAGTAAATGTTTTGTTGCTTTTTCTGTGACTGTAGTGAAGATATTTGGAAAGTTAAGTAAAGAAGGGTCTTGTTTTTGTGTTTTTGAAATTCTTTGTCATTTACTTTACAGAAAATGGCTGTCTGTACATAGTGATGGATTACTGTGAAGGAGGAGATCTATTTAAAAAGATAAATGCCCAGAAAGGAATCCTGTTCTCTGAAGATCAGGTAACAGCAGACTGCTGCTATAGTGTTTTGTTGCAGGATACATTTTCATGAATTTTAAATTATTTTGATTCAGGTTATGGGTGTGGTTGCTTAATCTAAAAGGAGATTCTCAAATAGTCATTCTTGTTGCCATTGGTCAGCGTAGTTTCTTAAAAAACCAAAACGAAACCAGAACAGAATCAAACAAAAAAACCAACTCTACAAAAAAAAAAACCCAGAAAGAAAATATAGCTGGAAGTCCTGGTTATATCACTTGAGATTTTGCCTGTATGTATAAAAGATGATTTTTAAAAAGTTGGATCTCTTGTGAAGGAAACCAAATCTGAGACATGGAAAATACTGAAAGACAACATGAATACTCTTCAGCCTTTGAAATAATGTTTTTAAAGCTGTAATGGCATAGGATTTTTGTATTGTAATACTGATTTTCGTATGTCATAAGTATAAAATAATATACTTTATAAGTACAATAATATAAAATTTGGAAATATGGAGTTGGCATCATTCAAAAGTTCATCTTGTCATTAATAAAAAATTAATATTCTGCTGAGATACTCCCGATATATTTTCTTTTTCCACAAAAGTGGTTATGAAGTAATTTGTAGTGAAAAAGAACTGGGAGAGTTTGGAATAAATGAGAGGATTTTAGGTACAGATTTTATTAAATAAAGTAAAAATAAGTTATGTAGGATTCAGGGTGGGTTTTTTGTTAGCACTGACATGTTTCTTTGTTTATAAATTGTTTCTATGCTTTTGTGTCTGCATCCAGTAGGATCTCAATTTACCTGGAATTAGAAAGCCTTAGTAGTATATTAGATCTATTTATAGTATTTAGAAAACGGTATTCATGAAACATTTGGGATATAATTTGTGAAACTTTAAATTTTTCTCATTTGACCTCACTTTTACAAGGGGGACTTCAGGTGGAAAAGTGAAAATTATGCCTTGCATTACACTATAATTTTGTCATGTACGTACTTCTAAGTAGTGAATGTAAAACTATCATTCACATGGCAAAGTTTTTGTCATTAGTCACTTCTTAAATTGTGATTTTTGCAAATTTACCAAAAAGAGGGCATTGTTGGCTTGTTCATCATCTTCTAGTTTGAGGTTTGTTGCTTTTCTCATCAAAATCTACTTTGCAATATTTTTCTTTTTAAGATAATATACACAAAGTTACTATATAAAGTAAGTGTTTCTGTGAGCATCAGTAGGGCTTTCTAGGACTCTTGGTCGATTAAGTGAGTGCAAGAAGAGTTGTATTGGTTACAACGAAAGTACAGTCTTTTAATTTGCAAATTCCACATCTTAGGCATTTTAGCCAATCAAATCCATCTTCTGCTAGGTTTATAATACATAATGAAAATAGTAGGCTCAAGCTTAATATCAAATTTGGGTAATAAGCATCTTTCATTAAAAGGTTTGCATTATAGTGACAATACTATTAAGTTTTTAATTATTCTATGGTATAAATGAAGAGGGTAAGGGGGGGAGGAAGGTAAAATCCATAGTTATAATTAAAAATCTGATTTGATAATATCTTGTAAGTGGGGAAGTTTTCAAATAAATGAGGAAGTTGATACTGTATTTTCTTCTATGAATAGATTCTGGATTGGTTTGTACAAATCTGTTTAGCACTAAAACACATACATGATAGAAAGATCTTGCATCGGGACATAAAGTCACAGGTATGTAGGTGGCTATTTTTCAGCTGAATTGTCTTTCCAAGTGGTTGCATTCATATCTTGCTAGTTTGTTTGTGGAAACATTTCTAATAGTGGAAACACTTCAGTCTGCAGCAAATTTATATATTTGTACAAACAGATGAGGCTATTTGATGAAACTAGAAGTGTTACTCATGTATTTATGTGTGGGGACAGAAAAGGTTATGTTTAACAATGTGTAGTTGTATTTTCTCATTTTAATGAAGCAGGACTTGTATAATTCTGGTGTTCCATAGTAGCCAGTAACAATGACTTCAGGGGGATTGAATGGTAGAAAATTTTCTTCTTCTCAAAACATGTAGAGAACAAAAAGTGTGCAATTGTATGAATATTTTAATTAACGGACTTCTTAATATTTCTGTATCAAGAATATCTTTTTAACCAAAGATGGAACAATACAGCTGGGAGATTTTGGAATCGCCAGAGTTCTGAACAGGTAACTCCTTTTTGATGCTGTTTTTCCTCTGACTTAATTTAAATTGCTTTGATCGAGGAAAACACAGTCTGTGCACTTCATGTGATTTAACTAGTTAATATCCATCCTTATTTTTTTCTTAGTACTGCAGAGTTGGCCCGCACTTGCATAGGAACACCGTACTATTTGTCGCCTGAAATATGTCAGAACAAGCCTTACAACAATAAAAGGTACTAATAAAGATTTTATTAAACCTTTTTGGTAAAAAGAAGAAAATTAATTCTTTTAGGAATCTAAAGCTCTTCTAAGCAAATAATGGTGAACATCTGTTAGTCTCTTACCCAAGTAGGTACTGAGCTTCACTGTGGAAGTGGGACCTTAGTAGGTCTGCAGTAGAAAACAATGGCGTGGAGAGGTGACTTAGCTTAGTGCTCCAAGTTCTAAATCTAGTTGTGTTCTTAATTGTGGCTCTACTTATGCTTATCTGCACAGTGGTTGTAGTGCCTTCATTTATGCACTACCAATGTGAAACTCTATTAATGATGAAACATAGTAATTTGATTATCTAAGCACGTGATTTGCACAGATGGATGGCTCAGCTTGCTCCAGATAACAAAGTCCTACAGATACCTCGCTTACACCTTTGCTGCCCTGGCAGCAGCCTGTACCTGATAACAGTGTCCCCAGTGTAATTAACTGGTTGTTAGTAAGTTACCCTTCCACTGTTGCATTTATTGCTCTCCTTGCCCTTTAATTTCTTCTAAATGGGATTTATTATGCAATGGTGTTCTAACTACATTCAGTAATGAGTGAGGATAAGGTTAGTCACAGCTAAGCAGAGTAAATTGACTTAGAGAATTGTATTTGCTGAATTAGTTGATGAGTTTTGTTTGTTTAATTCAAAGACCTCAGGCAAATGTATATATTTAAATAAAAGAAGCCTTTGTCCATATTTTGTCTAATTTCTATGGCTGAGGTGGTTCAGATGAAACGTTCTAAAACAGAGGTCAAAATAGCATCATCTGGTTTTCAGGGTGGCCTTATTTTGATGAATTGGTTTGGGGTTTTTTCCCTTGGGGTTTTGCAGGGTCAACGAAGTCCCTACAGGCGATCTTGTAGACATGCAAAATCCACCCTTTCCCTCTTCAAAAATAGACTTCACAGATATAAGTTACTTGGCAATGTTATCTTAGAACTAAGTTTTAAAATATGTTCTCTTTGATTTAGTGATATCTGGGCCCTTGGTTGTGTTCTCTATGAAATGTGCACACTTAAACATGCGGTGAGTAGAAACTTTGTGTGTCTATAAAAGAATAGTGATTTCAAACAGAATTTATTTCTGATGTTACACAGATATATTTTAGTTGATGAAAGGCTTTCATGGTAGCTGTTTGAAAATTACCTTCAGCATTTTCGTCTGTGCTTCCTGTGCCACCCAACATTTTTCATTGGTGTTTTGTTTCATGCCAATCTCTCAGATATCTTGGCACTTTTGTTTTTATTGGATTGTAATAGCTGAAAAAATTGTTAGGTGTTGTAATAAAGAATACTATGAATAGTGGGGTTTTTTGGTGGGGTTTTTTATTGTTTGATTGGTTTGGGTGTTTTGTTGTTTTTGTTGTATTTTTTTCTTTGGGTTGTTTGTTTGTTTGTTTGTGGGTTTTGGTTTGGGTTTTTTTTCCAAAAAAGCTTCATTGAAAGCTTCATTGAAAGTCTGAATTTGGATTCAGCTTTTTTGCAGATGGAAAAATGTATTTCTGTTTAGAACAGGAATAGTGCTTCCAAGGTGGAAGGGTTGCCTTTTTCCATTTTCCTCTTCTTTCTATGTGTATGTGTAGTATGAAGAGTATGTCTTCATCACTCATTTTTCAGTTAAGAAGAGAAAAAAATTTTTTTCTGTCCTGTTTTGGATTTTTTTTTGTGGATTTTGTTTTGTTTGGGACTTCTTAGTAGCTATTTTTATTAAAAGAAAAAGATTATAACACCATGCAGATGGAAAGATAGATTTTCAAGGAATAAGGATTTAATTTCATTTCAAGCTTTTGTAATTTCTTCTTGCTTGGTCTTTTATGTGGCAACAATGCTGACAATGTTGAGTTTCTGAGAGTTGATGGCAACAATTTGTTTTCTGTAAGCTGGGTAATATGAATTGTTTTCTTTTTGTTGTACAAAGGAATTGAAATGGTGCCCTCTGTTTCCTGAGCTTAAACTGAGGTCTGAGCATTCCCTTGGATTTCACCCTGAATGAGTGTGAATACTTTACATTCTTTCATTTGAAATGGGGGTTTGCTAAAAAAGGCAGAAGCCATGTGGTGGTTCAAGGTCTTTGGAAGAGGAGAACAAGCAGATTATTATTTTTTCCTTGGTTATATATCATTGTCAGTCTAGATTTGGAGAGAAATAATTACTTGTTAGCAACATTTATGTCTCCATGGTGTGAAATACTATGTGTTGTGATGTATTTTTAATTGGAATTTAATTGAAATACTTGGCAACAGATTATTTTGAACTGCTGGTGTTGACCTTGAAAATGTATATGTTGAGGCAAAGGAAGGTGCATTGTTAGTTTGTTTTCCTCATCCATCTCTATGTGCAGCTTTGCATGTGGACAGACAATAAGAAATATGTAGTAACTGTTTTCTTCCTTCCTGTGTGACACAGTTCGAAGCTGGTAACATGAAGAACTTGGTCCTGAAGATAATCTCTGGACCTTTTCCTCCTGTTTCTATGCATTACTCCTATGACCTACGTAATCTGCTGTCACAGTTATTTAAAAGGAATCCTAGGAATAGACCATCAGTAAACTCCATATTGGAGAAAAACTTTATAGCCAAACGGGTTGAAAAATTTCTCACACCAGAGGTATGGAGTTCGTTTTAATTCTAACTTTGCTTAAAACGTCATAGGACTTTCCTTTTTCTTTATTCTCGTGTTAATATATTACATGGAAAACTGGAGTAATGGTATTTCCCAGAGCTCTTATAGACAGTGTCAGTCGAAGAAAAAATAGTTTTACCATGAACTGTAAACAAAAGTCTCAAATTATTAAGTGTTTGGTAGTTTCCGTAAGTAAATCTAATCTGACAATTTCTGAAATGCATTGTTTTGTGTGTTTTTCTATATTGTGAAGAATCATGACTGAGATGGTGATTTGTTTAGATATGCATCTTTTCATAAAATGCTGCTGTCAATGATTTCAGCATTGTTGCTATATAGAATTTCTTCAATCTGTTTTTTGTTTGTAATTTGGAATGGCCTGAGAGCCTATTCTGGAAAATAATGCTAAGTAAAATCATCTTTAAGTTTCTTGAGGTTTAAACTTATCGTATGGACATACCCTCACAGAAGTTGCTTCCTGTTCCATTTAGAGTCTATTCATATCATCTGATATCTAAAAATGCCCTTTTAATATAAATCTAGTCAAAAGCGATCAAGATTACCAAGTGAAGAATAGTACTGGTAGGAGGTAAAGAAATATAGAAGAGAAAGGACATGGAGGAAGTGCAGTATAAAGAATTCTAATGGATTCTAACTCACAACTATAGAAATGCCATGAAAGTGCCATATATAATTGGAATTTCTGTTGTGTTGAAATAGACTTTCAACTTACTTCAGATTGAAGTCCCAAAGAAAGGTAAAATTCATAAATCTTTACAGATAAATTTGTTCTAACATTTGCAACAGTAGTAGTTTGATCTGATTTTATTTCCAGTAGCTGGAATGAAATTTTTATTTGGAGTTAGTCAGTCAAAGTATAATTAGTGGTAGACTGTCTCTATCACCAGATGGTGATACTAATTTGTCCTAGACTGAGTATGTATACTTAGCTTGTGTGTTTGACTTAAAGGTGCTATCTAATCTTAAAAACAACAACAAAAGCCCCACACAGAAAGCACCTTTTATTAAATGCATCAATCACTGGTACATGCATATTCAGCTGGAGGTGGTCATTCTGTGACACAGCTGTAATGCTTATTTTCTTTCAATGTCATACATGGCTAATGCTGTTGTCCTCCATTTTCCTTAGTCTAAGCTTAAAAATTATTTCATAGTTGACATCTTCAAGATGTTGCAACTGTTGCTGAAATCCTATTCTTAAATGTCAGGAAATCAGTCTTCCAATTTTATGTAAATTCTTTCTTAATCTTCATAGTTACTAAGTTGCATTAAAGTGTGGATCTAAATTAGCATCAATTTTTAAAAAGAGGGGGCTCTTTGAAAGATACTGAAGAGTCAGGTTCATTTTCTGTCAGTAAAGGTGCTGTCATGGAAACATCATACTTCAGTTGCTACAGCTTACTACTCAAATAAAAGCTTCAAGATAACTGAAATACCATTAGTAGGAAACTGTTCTCATGTGTGACTTCTGCCTTACAGAATCTTTGATGCCAGACTATACAGATTAAAAAGCTGCTCTACCATCATGTGCAGGGTCCTAGGTTCTGCACTTTGGTTCTCATGTTGGTTTTTTTTCAGGTTTAACTCCTCAGCATCCACTGTAACTGGCTAGTAGATTCTTAAACAAATCAAAGGAATCTGGGTAGTTCAAGATTCTGTAAAGACTATTCCTGAACTGACACTTTTCATTTATTGTTGCTGTTCTTCCTTGAATATTTTTCATTTCTACTATGCAGGTTTTGAGGTGTTTGGGTCAGAACTACCTACAGTATTTAAGATGATGACCTATTAATATTTCAATATTCTTTGTCTAGTCTCAAATTTTTCACCCCAGTAAGACTGCTTTCTATATTTTATTATGCTAATTTGATATGCCTGACAACACGCCATATATGTTTTTTCCAGATAGCCACATATGTGGTCACCTTCCCATCTTGAAAAGGATAGCAACACTGTAAAACTGCAAACATATTTAAAGGACTATTTTTTTTACACAAGCTGTAGGAAAAATTGAGGTGAACTTTGGCAGCTACTCAGAAATTGAAAATAAATTATGCAAAAAAATTGCATTTTCTATTTGCAATTTTATAGATTCTTGGCTAGTTCATAAATGAGATAACGTGCCACCCAGAAGTCAGACTAAATTGCTTTTTAAAATTGAGTAATTATGCCAAAAATGTTTGAAAATACTCCAGCTTCATACTGGTGTTAGTAATACTAGATTGAATGCATAAACTTGAGTACTCATTTAAATTTAATTTACAGTAAATGCTATTAGTTAGATGCTTACTGCTAATGGCACACTTGTCTGAAAATGAGTTCTTCCTAGCTTTGGTCACAAGTACTGTTGACTAACTCTTCAACTTGTTTAGCTTATTGCAGAAGAATTCAGTCACAAAATTTTCCACAAATTTGGACCACATGCTTCACCAGGTAAGTTAGTGTCTACACTGCTTTTGCTTTCAGCTCTGTCAAGATTGTGTATGTAGCTTTGTTCTTTTCCTGGGGTCTTTTTTGGTGTGTTTTTGTGTGACTGTAGAATTTTCAGGAAAAAAGAGAGAAGAAGCAATTTCCTCCTGTCACCTGGGGAGCTGAACATATGTTGAGTACAAATAAGGCAATTACAAACTAGGGGCCTGTAATATATTAAGTGTACTTTTTCCTCTTGCAGTATGCTACACTTCCAAAATTTAAGGAGACAGTGTAGACTGCAAGTAATGGGATTAATTCATATGCTGTGGTTGTATGACTTATTTTTACCCCTTAGTAATGACAAATGGCTAATGAGAAGTACGATTTCTTCCCCAAAAAAGTGTGGGAGGTTTCATTAGAGATTCCAAGATAAAGCCCTGGCTTCAGTCTTAATTCAGGAAAACTTCTGCTAGTGGTAACAAAATTGATTGAATTTATCAAGATGGTCTTAATTCATTTTACTGCATTAGTTTGCCTTTTTTTTATCCCCTAGATTTCCTTCCCAATTATTTTATTTCCCTGCAATTACTTGATGTTCTGGCAAGTGCTTTGGTATCTTTTGATAGTGTTGCTGTCCTCCTATTCTGTAGTAAGAGAGCCCTGCTAACACAGAATCAAACCCACAATATTGGGTTATATTCAGGAACTCTATGGGGAAAACAATATCCCTGGAGGCCATTGAAGCTCTTCCAGAAGTCATCTTTTGCTGACATTAGCACTGCAGGTTTTAGTCCAGTGTTGTTCGTGGAGACAGGTCTTTCCATTAGGAAACCTTTTCCCTGTGTGCACGACCACTGTACGGTAAAGCAAGGCAGCTGAAATAAGCGTCAGTTATCCAGCTTGAAGGCTTAAGATTTAAAAGCACAGGAATTGTTTTCTTCTATTTCTTACCTAACGTTGAATTTAGACAAGCTATTTTGGACAACTGGGTGTTATACATCAGCTCATGTCAATGAAATGTTAGCAGTTTGTTACGGGTTCAGGAGGATGGTCATGCACAAAAAACCTGAAACCCAACTGTGACTGCAAAGAAAATTTACTTTTCTTACTAGCAGTAGCAAATAATACATGCTGATCCCTGGATTCCTGCAAAGCTGCTGGGCAGGAGAAGGAGATGGAGCATGGTGCTCATGCAGGAGGGGTAGGCAGGCAGTGCACCTTCAGAGCGTCCCCTAGATCGACACGGTGTGCATCCTGTCCTTCTCACCCCTCCACCCCAGAACCACACCTCGTAGCTGCTCCTCAGGAGTGGAATTTTTCCAGTTACGATGTCATCTCACACCTGGCCAGCACGTGAGGTGAGGCCACCACAGCTCGTGATACCACCTCCATGCTAACAAGAGCTCCATTGTGCATTGTGCCTCTTTCACAGGTTAAGTTCCCACTGATTGACCAATACATTGTTTCTCTTTCAAGGGTCAAGTTCCCACCAGTTGAACAGTAAAGTTCTCCTCATTGTCTTGTTGATGTCCACAGCAGCAGACCAAATATGGCAGGGCCTTAGGCACAACTTTGGTCCCTGACACACAGTTCACCCATTTTTCTCCAGTTTTGCTATTCTAAGACTTTTGGAAAGGGAAATACGATACACTGGTCAGCCTGGATAGCTCAAACCCAGGGTTTTTTTATTGTGGGTTTTTTTCTTCTCAGCTAAAAGACCAGTTCAAGAGCAAACACTGACTTCAGTTGCACCAGCTCAGAAAATTACCAAACCTGCTGCAAAATATGGAGTGCCTTTAACTATCAGGAAGTCTTGTGGTGCACCTAAAAAGCCTAATGAGAAGAAGCCATTGACTAAAACTAGACAGGTAAGAGGCTAAGTTAGTTAAATTGAACTGGTTTGTTCATACCTTATTTAAATGCTATAAAAATACTATGCCTTCCTTTTAAAAATGTCTTGGTATGTGGACATGCCTCATGCACCTGCCGAAAAAATAGAACTAGTAGTTTAAATGCGTGGCTTGCTTCTTTATTGATAATTTGTTTAGTTGGTTTTAATATCATTTTTATAAGCTCCTTCTTTAGGTTTGGGTTTTAATTCTGAGGCTGAGCTATGTTTGTGTGTTTTCATTTGCTTTGTTGGTGTTAACCACTCTTACAAACATTGGAAGCCTGTCAGGTATACCGTGATCATTGACACTGGATAAGAACCTTTGGATCTTTTTTCCTTGTTCCAAAATAATTTCAAATTTTCAAAATATGCAAACTTTTTCTAGCCATTTTACAAAGTGTTGTCAGCCAGAGAAACTGTGTAATTGGAAGAGGAGTTTCCCAGATTTAATTCCATGAGCTAATGAGAAAGTTTTCTATATATCATAGAGTACTTCTGATCTTTCTTCCTGTTGTCTTATCTGTATTCCTTATTATGCAAAACTTTTATTCTCTCTCTACTTATTCCATTAATTACTGCATGGTCAGGAGTTGTTTATGCTACAGCTAGTTTTGAGCTGTATGCACATGCCAAACAACTAGCAACCAAGAGGCTGCTGCTTCAGCAAGAGAACTAGTTCATATTTTCTTCTGAATAAGTAATATTGTTGTTGTGGGGTTTGTTTTGGGGTTTTTTTTTTCCTTCTCCCATGGCACTTCAGGGAACATAATACTAAGACAGAGGTCTGTCCATCTGTCAAAGTCGTAGGTGGATAGAAAATTATCCTTGAGATAGAAGTTATCCATGAGGTTTAGAGAAAAGCTCATTGTTTCACCTTGTTGGCTTGTGAAACAAGTTTGAAAAAGCAAGAAGGGAGAGTGAAGACTTCTTGTGTGTCCTTATGAGATTGCGAGGTTTATGTGTTTTAAGGCCTGGTTGCACAGCCATCTATTGGTCTTTGTCATGGGTTTCACCAGCCAACACTGGTTCAACTTGCCCAGAGACTTAAGGTGGCAGGGGAGAGACTGAGGAAATATCCTCTGGGAAAGATAAAAGGAGTCAGTAATGAAAGGAGTCAGTAATGCTGCTATTTTAAGACAATCTTTGTGTGAATTGTACCTAGTGATAAGATGCAGGATAGAAACAATGGCTACAATTTAATATAAATTTTCTTCTCTGAGTCTGAGCTTGCAGCTCTCAGCTGGCTTTTCAGAAGAGCATGTAACAACCGTCTCCTTTATTTCATAATTATTGTATTAACATTATATTATTACAAGTCTCTAAAGGTTTCCAACTTCTGCAATACTTAATTTTAAAGTACCCGTTTGACAAGATTGTGTGTAGTCAAAAGAAAATACTATGAAGCTCTGTGTGTTCTAGTATGGTCAGAAAAGCTTTAAAAGTAACCATGGCTTTTTTGAGAAGATTAGAGTAAAGTGCACATTTTATTTACTATAGCTGCTTCTTTAGCAGGTATTCTGTGGTGACTGTGTTGTCATAGGTAACAAGAACCTTAGTTAGAGTTAGAACCAAGCAAAGAACTGAGCAAAAGACCTTTGGATAATCTACCAAATCTTTTCTCCAATCAGAGAATCTTAACATCTAGGCCTCCTCAAAGAGTTACTATAAAGAAAAGATTGTAATGAAGAGTGATACTACCAGGGAAGAAAAGTTAAGACAAAACAGATTTAAAAATCACTGCCTTCAGCTTTTGACACAGAACTTTTAGTACAGAATGAACAAGTACCCCTAGATCCTAGCAGTGCTTTTCACTTCAAACCTCCTGAATAATCAAGTATTTTAAACCTCATTTAGTGCACAGTCAGTTGCGACTTTAAGAATATGTTTTCTGGTAGAATTTTTCTCTCATTCTGGTGTCATGCTGTCTAATTTGAAGTTTCACCTTTTATGCAGGCATTTCCAACTCCAGTGAAGAAAATTATTCCAGTAGAAGAAAGGAGGAAAATGTTTGAGGTATCACGAAATCATCTGTTTTCAAACTGAGCAAAAGCCAAGTCCGCAGCAAGAATGACAAAATACAACCTTCAAACCTTTCCTCCTTATCTTTTTTCCCAAACATTAAAAAGCAGTGGGGTTTTTTGGTTTTTGTTTTTTTAATCTTCATGGAGATGCACCAGCAATTGGAGCAATAACCCGACTTGACAGAGTAATGGCTCAGTAATAAATGCCAAATTATATGCTTATCTTTCAGGAACCTGCGAAAAAGAAAAGGTTAGAATTGCCTGAAAAAGAAAAACGCCAGAGAGAGCAGGTAGACAAGATTCTTCAGGTTTTTCTTTATTCCCCTATAGTAATTTTAATGAAGTATCTTGTGGTGTGATGTGTAAGAATATGCAGTAGTTCAATTTTCCAGTTCCTTAACATGTTCAATCCTTACACATTGCAGATCAGTTTACCGAAGGCAGATGAAATGAGAAGATCAGAAAAAGAAAGGGTAAAATATGTTTAAAATGTGTTAAGAGTGAAGTTCCATTTTTACTTAGTGGTTCCTTGAATTTTATTTTCCTGTATTGTTTTCTCCTTCAGATGGAACGAATAAACAGAGCCAGGGAACAAGGATGGAGGAATGTGCTTGGTTCAGGTGGAAGTGGTGTTAAGGTTGGCAGCAGATGCAGAAATGTGGTGCAGTCTGTTCCCCCCACCTTTGATTATGTGGAATGGTCTTCTCTTTTCAGAAAGATCTGCTCTTGGAGGTCAACTCTTGGGGCTGCCCATTATTAATCTATGGATAATTTGAGAGAAACTGTAACAGGTCCTCCCTGGCCTTTTGGAAATTATGTGCAATTTTCATTTTTAATGTTTCCTGAATTTCTGAATCTCTTCTCTTTCTGCCAGTAATGGTTTTCATGCACCACTTTATTTCCACACCTGCTTTTGCTACTTTTCCTGTGCTGAGTGTATGCATGAACAGCTTCTTTCACATTCAAGTTTGTTCTTGAATTTTTTTGTTTCCAGGTTTTCATATTATAGTAATGGACCTCTTTCCCAGTATTAAACACTTTCTTCTAAACATTCCTTGTTATTTAGCAACATAAGTGTTTCTATATATTGATAAGATGTTCAGGAGAGGGGTAAAAATTTCTGATTAAATCTAATTTTTTTTTGAATGCAGTGTGCTG
Source organism: Dicrurus megarhynchus (assembly GCA_013399195.1). Classification (NCBI taxonomy): domain Eukaryota; kingdom Metazoa; phylum Chordata; class Aves; order Passeriformes; family Dicruridae; genus Dicrurus; species Dicrurus megarhynchus. The sequence goes on from VXAD01009146.1 coordinate 1,613,968, forward strand.
TTTAGCCATTTACTTTGTGCATAATTTAATCTGATTCCTATGACAGTTTCTTTTTCCCTATTTGTGCATGTCATAGTTTCATGGAAACATAGCTGTCCTGGAAAGTAGTCTCATCAAGTTAGTTGAATATAAAGGTCTGGGTACTTTCATCAGACAGAGCCACTGCAGGAATTCAAGTAGTGCTATGGTGTAAATCTATCTGACAATAGAAAGTAGACTGAAACATAGGGATTTGTTGTGGTGGTAGTCTTACAAAAATACTGTGCATAAACATGTTTAGTGGGGTTTTTGTAAGCAAACTTTGAGAAATAAAGTCAAAATGGATAGAGGTTTTATTGCTGTTCCTTGTACAAAAATGAGGAATACACAAACACTGACCACATTTCAGTAGCTGCTTATTAAATATTTCATTTCAAAATAGATATCATCCTTTGGATGTGTGCCACACATCATATAAGTAAAGCTTAAATATAAATGCAAACTTAAGCATACCAGACTTTAAAAACTACGAAGCGCTGGTTTAATAAAAAAAATAATTTGCCTCCTCTGTTGTCCTCTTCTCTCTCAAGATCAAACTGGCAGGCACCAATACAGGCTCCCATAAAACATGATATGCATGCATCCTCACATTTGGATGAGAGCTGCATGTGTTCCTGAACACAGTGTTTCTGATTAACTTAGAGAATTTTACTGTGAACATATGAAGTGTTCTATTATAGCTACAGCTGCATTGTTGTCTGTATTCTCAGTTAGCTAGGGAAACTGAGGTCCAGTGAATGTGTCTGTTTTCACCAAGTGTCACTAGTGTAAAACACATTGCAGACATGTGGAAAAATCATGGAGATATCTTCTTCAGATTGGATCGTTGAGTACAAATCTTACTGCAGGCTGCTAGTTTGCCATCATTCCAGGTTTCCATATACTATTATAGTATTCTTGACTTAATTATCTTTTTCCTTTATCCAGCATGAAAGCAATATATCCAGCAACTCCTGGACCATGCTGTTGAATAGCACTGTTCAAGCTTTTGAAAAACACAAGCCATACAGCCTCTTAAGAAGGCACAACAGGGTCATGCACTGCATGAGTCTGTCCTCCTGTTTTCTTTTTGGGTTTATTTTGGCACCTGTTTCTGAGGAAAAGTAGGGAAAGAGGTGGCAAAGGTTTGGCTTTGGGTTTGTGGTTCTAGAAGGGATTGTAACTGTTCTCCAGACTGTTGATGAGCACCTGCTTCATATCATTTGCCTAGAGGCTGATTGTAGTATTTCTTTAGATCTTGGAAACTGAACTCTAATAATGATAGGTGAAACCTTGAACGGTGTCTAAAGTAAGACTTTTCCTTCTATTTGTAGAAACTTTAGTCTTGTATAGTTATTTTTATTCAGACCAACAGTATACCTGCATATTTTTTTGAATGGCTGGATTTAGTACTCTCATCTGGCTTATGGGGAGCCATTGATGGGCATTGAACAACTGAAACTCAGAATGTGAGATAAATTCCGTTGTCAAAGATAGTCTCTTCAAGACCTTCTAAATAGGCAGTCTTAAACCTGTCACATCTGTACTCACCTGTTTGAATTTATATTAAATACCTCAGAGCACTCTGGAAGGAATATTGACACTGTTGTTAAAACAAATTCCATAGATTTACTACCATGGGCTATTTGACTGCTTCCCCCAGGCGTAAAGAGAACATTTTTATGCATGTGCTGACAACCTTAACCTTGTTTTGCCAGTTTCACATTTTCTGCATCCATCCTTGGCTACTACTGTACACAGCTGCTTGAAATATTTTTTTTCATTATTTTCACATAAAAATTCTGCAGGAATTCTAATGCTTTGAGAATGACAGGGATAATTTGCATAAAGCAATAACTTGTGGTAGGTGTTCCCCTGATCTGAGCTTTAGTAGAGAAGCATCTCAATTCTAGTGATGGAAATCAAGTTACAGGTTGGTGGCAATGGGGGTTCTCAGATAAATCTGCACTTAGTGCCATTCGGCAAACTTGGAACTGTGCTCAACTGTTGCCAGCTTCATGAAAAAATGGTGTTTGGCTACAATTCACTTGTTAGTACTTCAGCTGGAATTATATCTCTTTTTTTGCTAAAACTTTGATTTTTGCCATGTAATATTGTCTATCTGTTTACACTTCAATGGAGTTGTTATCAGTGACTTCCAAAATGTGTGACAGATGGCTCATGTATAACTAGAATATTTTTAGAGGAAACTAAAATAGTGTTTTATTCTGGACTGCTAACAGAAAAAAAAAAAATAATTTATCTATTTTGTAATCCATTAAAATAGGGCATGCCAGGGATAAAACTATGACCGATTTAGAATTGTTGCAGAATATGTTAATATTGTTACTCTACTGAAGAGGTAAAAATTGGAAGAGCCTATTAAAACCAGTATTTGAGATTTCCACCCTACCCCTTTTGGTTTCCAGGCACCATATTATGTCGGTGGAGGTGGTGTTGGTCCTTTTCCTGTGTATTCTAGAGGACGCTATGAACACTATCATGCTATTTTTGACCAGATGCAACAGCAAAAGGAAAGCGTTAGAGTAGCTGAAGAGAGGGAAGCCAAACTGAGGGCGAAACTACAAGACCAAGGAGTTGTTGAAAGGTATGGCTATCTTCCATTAGAAGTTACATGTGTTCTGCTTTAGATCAAAGTAATGAAAGTTACTGTACGTATTTATCTACAGAGGAATTCCACCTGGAACACGTCCAGGAGTTCCTAAGGGACCTGCAGGTCATCACCATTTACCTGATGTTGGTGCAGTTAGGAAAAAAGTGAAAAGATTGAAGGAGGTGTCTAAACAAGCCAGTGCAAACAGGTTGGGCTATGATAATCCATGAATCTGTCCCTACATGTTAGATTCTTGTTCTGTGTCTGGTTTCATTTAGTAGTTGGGCATGTCTCAAAATCACTTCTATCCGTTGGTATTGTGCTGTCTGTTTGTGTGTTAGTCCCTCACAGACCACAATTATTTTAGAGCCAATGGAGACCTTGGCTTCTCCAATAACAGAAAAAATAGTTTACTAAGCAAATGTACCTAAAGTAGATTTCAGACAAAATTCTTGGTTTAATGTGGTTGCAGATAACAACATAAACCTCCTCCTTTGCTTTGTTCATCATCCCACTTTTTGTGCTACCTGACAAGATGCTTCCTTCTCCCATCATATTACTCTTCCTGCCTTCTCTGTACCTACATGTTTGACTATGTAGTATTGGAAAGTGTCTAGAATGATCCCAGAATTGCTGGCTCCTGTTTATTGATCAGTGGAAAATTTCTAGGAACTTTCTTCATTGAGATATGAATGCCAGGTGCAATAATGGTGTGCAACTTCTAATTTGGTATTCAAATAGTGAATTAGAAGATCTAATTCTAATTACTGTAAACAGGGTATTTTTATATATAAAAGGATTGTAAATAAGTACTGATTTTTTTTTTAATGATTTCACTCTTTCAAATAGCTTCTTCAAAACTTCTTTGCTCTCCTTTAGATCTGGTAATCTACCCAAAGAACTACGTTTGCAGTTGTGACTAGTAAATGGGAAAATACCATTTTTCTCGAAGTTTAGTACTGTGAACATTACTAACTGACTTTCCTAGAGGGACAAATTTTTTCCTCTCATTATTTAACCTTCTTCAGAGCCATTGGTCTCTTCTATGGAGGAAGAAATAAATGGAGTTAATGTAAGGAAAAGGAAGTGGCCAAAGAAACCATTTGTTCTTGTAAACTAAATTAATTCAATTTTATGTTCTAATATAATTTGTACTTGCAATTATAGATTTTTTGCTATTTTAAAATTTGCACCAATAACATACGTCATGCTTAACACTGATATTACAATTCTGAAAGCTCCGAAGTATATTTTATATTCTTCATGATGTGTTGGGCTGTTGTGAGATAATTAAAATTCTTCCTGGTACAACCCAGTACTGGAAGGTATCTTTTGCCAGCTGTATTTTAATGTATTTCCTCCTCTATTTCTTCTCAGGTCTTCACACAAAGCACACAGTCCCCAAATCTTGCCTAGATTAGGAAATAGTTTGACTCGTACATTTGAAAATATTAGATCATACTTGTCTACACCTGGATAAACTGTTTTAAATGTATTAAAATTGAGAGAAACTATAGTAAAGTGCGGCAAATTATAAATAGCATGGAGATCAGGAAGAGAAACTGATTCAGTATTTCTCAAGTACATGAATTCGGAGGCATTCAATGAAAACACTGTGCAGAAGTTTCAAAATAGGTAGAGATTGGGTTTTTTTCTGTCTATAAATTGGATTACTGTTAGCCTTAAATTAAGGTGCTGTTTCTTAGCATCTTAAACATGTTAAGAATTTATATTTTGCCTAGAAGCAATTTTATTAGATAGCCAGCCTAGCAGTATTTCGGTCCTGTACTTTATTCTTTCAGCTGGAGGCAAAATAAGCATTCATGATGTTTCACTCAAAGAAAGAATTTAAATAACAAGAACTTTGTTAAAGATAGTCAGTTTAGAGCATATATTGAAGAAGCTGAGAAATTTTCAAGTTGAAGTCTTTCTGATTGTACTACCACTAATGTAAAGCTAAATATATTCAGCATCAACAATCTTTAAAAATTGTCTCTGGCAGAAGTGCAGCCCAAAAAAAATCTAGTTGAAATGTTTTAGCAAAATGAATCACTCAACTTCAGAGTAAGAAAAAACATTTTCATTAAATGTTCATAAAATGTTGAAATAAGATGTTCCTGTGAATTTGGTTTGGATGAGGGCTGTCTTGGTTTGGGTTTTTTTTGGAAAGTACCTCTCCTCCAACACTAAGGTTCATGATGTGTGACAAACTGCAGCTGCATGATAGGGCTTTGCACAGATTTCGCTTTCCACCAATTGAGCTCATATGTAATTAAAAGGTAGAGTAAAAATCTTGTAGTGAGTCAAATATGTGTATACAAAGATTAGCAAGTGCTTGTTTCTTTACCAGTAACACCTGTGTGGATTGTCTTACCATTTCAGATCAGCTATAGTGTTTATGTTATTGTATCAAAGCGGTTTTATCTCTGTCTTCCTTTCAATGAACTGTAGCATATGGAAAAATTTTCATTTCCTTATTGGTTGGGGATGGAGGGGCAAAAAATTAAAATGCAAGGATTTTAATTAGTGTGCTAATTATTTATAAATTACTAGACCTTACTGTATTGCAAAATGATTCTTTCTTTAACTGCCTCAGCCTAATGGATTATTGCTATCAGCATATTCCAGTTTCTTCCTGTTGCTGAACCCCCAATGCTCCTCAGTTAAAGGAGGCTCAGGGAACCTTGGAAAGGCCTCATCATTCTACCATTCGTAGAATATCTTACACCATTTCTCAGTGTTTTGGGTTTTTTAATACAAAACTTTTCTGAATCTACTTCTGGCAAATCTGTCAGAATCTGGTTCCTCTATGAACTTATAAAAATACTTATACAGTTGCAGGATGCTCAGTTATGGTAACCTAAATGTAGCCTTCTTGTCTTCCCAAGCAGGTCCTTGACCTGGGATGAAACTTGTCAAAAAACAATCATCCTGTTATGGCCAATTCTAGGGTAGGAAAATTCCTTCACAGAGCCTTTGAAAACAAAAAAAATCCCCTAAGATTCCCTAAAAGGAATTGCCAGAACACTCTGAGAATAGTAGCACTGTAGTAATTCCCTAAGTGTTAGAAGCTCTTAGTGCAAATGTAGGACAGTCTTGAAAGGCTGTCATAGTATTGACCTTACTGATTGGCTCATGTGATGAGTTCTTGCTCATCTCTGAAGGGAAATCTTGAAGAAATCTTCTTTTTCACAAATTATAACACTATTGAAACAAGCTGAGACATTTTCAGAAACAATCATACCAAGATTGTGTTTTGACATTCATTTTTGTTTTGATGACAAGGATCTGGAAGGACAACAATACAGTGTATTGGATTTATTTATTTTAATAGTTCTTTTCACTTACTGAGCCTATTTTCCGTCATTTTGTGGATGTCTGACTTGTACTTTGGCTGATGAAAGGCATTTTTTGAAGATGCCTTACTCATACAAAGTTTTTTTTTTTTTCCCATGTGTTTTAGTTAGAATAAGTGCAGGGGGGAGGGCAGTGGGAGTGGTGGTGTTGAGTGTCATATTTCCAGAGACTTTCATCTTGCTGTGTTGAAATTACTCAGGCAAAAAGGATGGATACCTGCAGATAGAGCAAAGCAAGTTGAAGAATTCTGGCAACGAAAGAGAGAAGCCATGGAAAACAAAGCTCGAGCTCAGGGACACATGGTATGAAATCTGGTGTTCCTGTGTATATTACTGTTTCAGCATGCTTTATGAGTCTTTGAAGTAGCATCCTAAGTGAAATGCTGACTAAATATTTCCCTTAAGTGTTAAAAAAGAAAGAATGGGATATAAGTTTTCTGCATTTTGTTGCTAATTTTAATAAAACGTAACAGAATTGTGCACTACATTTCTCATTACTTTAAACTTATTGGCATAGGAAATTCTTTGTTTGCATGTGTCTAACTTGCTATTGTGAATTTTAGAACATTCATTTACATATTTTTCTGTTTGTACTTTTGAGTCTTGGTTAAAATCACACCTTGTGTTACACAGTAGCTTGAACCTAGAACAAGGTTTGATTAAACTGATACAGCTAATGATCACACATAGTAGCGTGTTCTAGGAAAACACATTCTGCTTATTGAAAAGGTATTACAAAGTCATCTGTATTTGTCAATGTTGACCTTTATAAAACCTTTACTCTTTAGAAATTAAGTAGAAGATAGTGTCATAAAATGTTCTTTATGCTCATGGTTCTAAATTCAATATTCTTTTAGGAAGTTTGTTTAAAACATATTAGAAATTACTATGTGTTTTGATAACATGGAGGATTTTACTTTTTGAGTGCTTCTCTGCACTATTCATATGCAGTTGAGTGACAATATCTTTGTCAGCTGCTGAAATTAAACTGACTGTGCTGGAGTAGCAGTGAGATGAGACCAACTGCAGATCTACAGAAGCGTCTCCTGAGTTATACCTGATAGAGTATGATTTACAGCCAGGTCTTAATGTCAGGGATTATTTCACTTACAGTAAGCAATTCTTGGGTACTTTGATTCACTGCTTTGATGGTGAAGTATCCTTAGATTAGTATATATGTTTTAAAATATGAGTTTTCCTCTCTAGAACTATGGTTCTGTTTTTCAAAACCTTCAAGACCATTAAATAATTTTAAAAAGTTGAGCAATTCTTGTTAAGACTGCCTCTTCTTGGAAAAGTCGTTAGTAGTACCTGCTTCCATGTAGTTCTTGACTTTGTTGGCATTGATATCAATGTATGAGATCAGTTAATTCAAGATACCCAACTATTCAAGTTAATGTTTCTCAGTTTTCTCTGTGTTTAATGAGCCTAAATGATTTGTTCTTAGATGGGTCCCGTAATAAAACAGGCAGGTTACTGAACAGCTAAAAAAGTAACTTCCAGATGTTTCAAACTTATAACTTGAAGCCAGGGTATGAAATCCATTACTGGATTTGCCATTGGAAGCGGAAGTAATCAGCAGCTTCCTTCTATTTGTGCAGGACAATAATTTGACTAGCTGGCAGTTGTTCTCATATAGCGATGGAACTGTTGTTTGGACAATGTTGATCTGAAAGGAGAAATCGTCAGCTAATAGTCAGCCTTTTGTCTGATGACTGGCACTCATTTACCCAGCTTCTATTAAATATAATTGCTGTCAATTTTAATTTTCAACTGACAGTCTAAATTTGACTCAGTAGTTGAGTCGATGATACTTTCAGACATCTGTTTTTTAAGACAGCTGCTGGCCTAATTTGCTACTTCCCTGTAGCTATGTGGCATTGCAAAACATGAGTCCTGGTCTTTGAAATTTTTAATGTAGGCCGATGAGTAAAATTAACAACCTACAAGAAAGAAAATCAGTTCTCAAAAATCTTGCTGCCAGTTTCTTTCTTAAGAGCAGTTACATAAATTGCCATCAGTGATGGAAATACCCAAAATACCTTCAGTGCTAGAACAAAGAACAATGAAATTCCTTCAGTAGTGCCAGTAAGCTTTTGTAAAGTTCAGGAATGTGTATTAAAAAGTTAAAAATAAAAACAAGTATTTTCTGAAAAGATAGATACGGAAACTATTCCTTTCCATTTTATATGGCTTAATGCTGAAGCTAAAACCAGCATTCATGGAGCCCTCATGAATGTATAGGAACTACTCTTGCACAAAATGGTTCCTTTAATTTGTTCTCTGATCCCCTCATCACTAAACCACAGAAGTGCAGTAATGTGCTATTTCCTTGGGCTATTAATTTTTCTCAATCTGAGAGATTATTTAACCAGAATATTTGGATTCAGTCAATAACCTCACTGGAGTATTTACTTACTTACTTACACACAAGCATGTGAAAGCTAAAGCCCCTGGCATTTTACAAGGCAGAAGGTCTATCACATGTATGTATGCTTGCTGTCTTTATTGTATGTTGCACTAACAAATCAAGGAATTTTTAACCTGTTCAGCAGAGGTTTGTGGTATATCATTAGTAAAATAATTCAAATATTTTTTATTTTAATCCAAGCAGAAAACATGGAGTTAAATGATTCTCGTACTGTTCTGTACCGAACTTTCTTAATGGTTGAAATCCTTTTGGTGACTGGTCACAGAGGACATCACATGAACCAAGTCTATACACTGCATGTGTATAAGACATTTAGCACAGCTTGTTAGGTGCAATGCTTATATCTAAGTGCTTTATTAGATTTTTGAGTCATCATTGTTAAAAAAGCTTAATCTAAGAACATAAAAAGATTCCACTTTTTATTTTAGGCTTGCCTCAGCAATGGCAGAAATCCCAACCCTGTGCCACCGTTTTTATATAATCCAGATGTAGAAAACTCATGCCCATCACAATTTAGGTTTTCTAATATAAAATGAGAAAATCAGAATTGAAGGGAGAAGGCAACTCTATTCTTAGAGCTCTTATCTCTCTCTTTGGCTACTCAGGATTTTTAGTTACTGCTGTCATATGTTTCATGTAAGTGAAAAAGGGTTATTGGTTAACTTCAGAACATCTGCAGATCTTTGATGGATTTGGTTTCTTATAAGTGAACAGGTATTGAATAAAGCAGATAATTTTACTGCCCAAGCCACCTTAAATTTGATACCATTAAATGGTAAACAGGGTACACTGCAAAACGTGGCAGATACCTATGGAGGCAGGTCCATTTCTGCAAGAGGAAGGAAATCCAGAAACAAGGAGGAAGAGGTATGCTTGCCGCATGTTTGCCACTTTGCTCATCACAAAAATTGCACTATTTTGACCTTGACTGTGCCCAGTTTCCCTGCATGGTTCCATCTGTGTAACAAAATTAAAGGACTAAATTCTAAATTTCTAGGAAATAATTTACTGTTAATGTACGAAAGTTTGGGTGTGCTTAATTTTTCTGGTTTTTAAAATAATCAAAATTATAAGTCTGTACAGCAATCTGTCTCAAAGAGGTTCTTGAATTTGATAGATACAGATATCACTGTATCCAAATCCTGTTGTGATAAACACAACCTTTCCGAGCTTTCAGCAATGTAAACTGTAGTTATAATTAATACTGGGAAATGTACATTCCTATTTCCTTTATTTTCATTACGTGAAAATTCTTCTGGAGGTTAGTAAATGCTAGTAAAGTGATAACAATAGTTTTGGGGAGTGGTTCAACCATCTTATTTTTTTGTGGAATCTGATCTATTTTAAGTTAACCATACTGGAGAGAGTTTCCATAGAGCTGAAACTTGTTTCATTTCTTTGCGTTAGGAATATTTGGCAAGATTGAGACAGATCCGACTACAAAACTTTAATGAACGTCAACAGATTAGAGCAAAACTTCGTGGAGATAAGGTTGGTTGAAAAATAATCTTAAATATTTATGGAAGTTGGTTGTGGGGTGTATTTTTTTACCCCTGCTGAAAGACTCTTGTTCTAGGCAGTTTTATATAGAGACATATATTTTAGACAGCACATATTGTGAAAAAAACTGGAATTCTAGAGCATCAAACCTTTCTTGTGTACCTCACCTGCAGAACATGCTGCAGTGATAGAGGTGAGAGCCCAGCATTGTTAGGCCACTTTCCCTGCAACAAGAGGCACATTAGTTTTTCCTGACCTATCAAAGTTTCATATTTTTTAAAACCAATCCTCCCTGAAAAACCAAACAAATAGACAAAAACCCCACCAAATCTCTGAGATGAATCTCTGTTCAAGTAGACATTGCATTTAAGCAAGGAGTTACTTAGTGAAACTGACCTGTGTTAGTCATACAGTCAATTAAAATATTCTGAATAGGCACTCATATCACTCAGCTTTCAAATACAGGAACTGATGATAATTCCCTGAAGACTTTTACTTTGCAGAATGAAGCTGCCAGTTCTGATGGGCAAGACTCTAGTGAGGAAGCAGAACTGAAGCGCAAAAAGATAGAAGCGCAGAAGGTAAGTGTGGAGTGGGAGGAGATGGAAGTTCTGTTGTCAAATATGTTTTATATCTCATGAATTTTCTTACATTACATTTTGCTATCAAAAGTTTGTTCATGTATCCACTACAAGGGGCGGAGGGGGTTTAACTGTATTGAGGAAACAACTCTGTTCAACTGCTTTATCTTGATGATTTTAAAACACACTGAGACATCATGTAATCTATCCTTGCAAGTCAAGGATTTTCCCTATTTCAGCCTTTGAGATTTATCTCTAGGGTAGCTGTAGTCCTAACGGCAAATAACTGAAATAGCATTTTGAGACTGAAAGGGTAAGGAAGATGTACCTTAGACCATAGCTTTATTTTAGTTAAAGAATAAAGGAAGGCAAAACTCCTTACATGGGCTGACATGGATTGGAATGTGAGCTATATAACCGTGTGATGAATCATATTTAAAACAGATGCATTTCACAGAAATCCAGTGTTTGATTAGAACTTTATTCCATGTGGTGGTTTTATATCAATAACTGTTTCTACAATACTATACATAGCAAATATTACTCTTACCTATTCTATGATTTTTTCCCCCATCATCTGCAAAGTACAATGTAAAAACAAGCTAACCTTATGCCTAACCTGAAAACTAGAGGTGAAACAGCAAGTGAAGCTTTTTCTGTTTGAGTGAGTTGGTAAAATTTAAACTGAATATTTAGTATTTTTTGTTTAATGCATTTCGCTTCAAAGCTAAGTTTAAGTAGAGATTCTAATTTTATATTACTTTGTTAAAGATTACTATGTACATTAAAATTACAACCATGCAAATCAAGAACTGTAATTAAATTTTGAGGAGTTGCCATTATTTCAACATAGAAGATCAGTTATTATACTTGTGTGGTGATTTTGTCAGTGGAGTCGTCCTTCACAGTCTGTACAGTAGTGAGAGAAAGGGAAATGAGTAATCCAAGAATACTCCTTCTTAAAATGTTCCATGAAATAGGTTGCTGATGATTTTAAGTTGGTCCTTTTTTCGGTTGTTTACTGTAGGCCCAAGCAAATGCTCGTGCTGCAGTTCTGAAGGAACAGTTGGAGCGAAAGAGAAAGGAAGCATATGAAAGAGAGAAAAGAGCCTGGGAAGAACATGTAAGAAAATAAATCTGTTACATGCAGTTGAAGTATGTAGGGCCATATCTTAGTATAGCTAAAATCCTGTACTGTGATTTTTCAAGACAAGTAGTTCTGAAATTGAAGAAAGTATCTCGTGTCAGTCAGAACTCCCTAATTAGAAGCCCAATCTTAGACACGCTTGCAGGAAGACTTCAGAATATCAAATCTAAGAATCATTAGGATCACCTCAACTATATTATTAGTGGTCTCTTAATGACCAAAATGCATTTTATCTTCTTTTGCTTTTGTGTGCTATGGAACAACAAGTCCAACTAGTAATATTATGACTAGAAAAAGCAGGATGTGAAGCTGACAAACTGATGTGCAGTGGGCAGTTGTCTTTTGTATGAATGTGTGGCATTGTTGTCCTTTTATAAGGATTACGTGAGCCTAATTGATAATACTGTGTTTAATGCGCAAAGTCTTGAAGTTAATTTTTTATTTAATTTTTTTTAATTGAATCTGTACAGCTGATTGCAAAAGGGGTAAAGAATCCTAATGTGCCTTTTCACGTGGAAGCTACAGAACATAGTCCTATGAATGGACTACAAGAGCCTGGAGCAGCTCTTCCTAAGCCACTACTTCCAGTGAAGCCTGGTGTACCTGTCATCTCCATGACTTCTGCTTTGAAGGAAGTGGGTGTGGTAGGTACTTTTGCTAAGAGGCTAAAATAAATGGAAAGGACATAAATACCGATTGGAAAGATAATGTTTCGGAAAAATGTATAGGCTAGGTAGAAAAAAATTGTTAAGGACATTTGTTGATTCTAATTAGGGAAAAGAAATTTAAAAAAAAAAGAAAAAAAATGTAAAAAGAAACCAAAGCGTGGAAGCTGTTGAAACACATCTCTACGCTGAAACTGAAACTCATGTTCTGAACAAAACGGCTTATGATGGGCCCTAGGCTGCAGTTTCCATTTTGATCAGGGCAGTCATGTTTAGTGGAAGACATCAACTTCCAGAATTTTCATCAGCCTCTTGAAGAGAGGAGTTAATGAGTTGGTTACTTGATGAAAGTGAGCAAATAAATTTTGAATGATAGGACTATGTTATATTAATGATTGATTGTTTTCAGTGAGCTTGAATGTGCTGAATATTACAGAGAAGACAAAGCTTAAGATTCTTGAATCTGTTAGTGCTGTCTCTTCTTGTTGTCTAAAAGACCATCCTGATTTCTATTTTCCACACTCTCGGACCTGATATTGTAAATACTTATATGTTTACCTCAACTGCTTTATGTTACAATTGTGAAACTGAGCAGATGAGTGTAACCTTGTACAGTTTAAATTTTTAACATGATCTGTGTTAGTTTGAATGCTAGCTTTTGTATTTTTACCTAAACTGCTTTTAGGTTTCAGTGTACTGTGGTACTTCATACTGTATTCAACCCTGAAGGCTATGATTATGGGAATATAATGAAACTTACATTAAAGAGTATATATAAAATGTAATACACTGAAAGATGTCAGTTGATAGCTGGAAAAAGAAATCATGTTTGGACAAATACTTAAATCATTAGCATATTTTTTCCACGTGGACAGTTTATCTCACAGTAGTGCAGGACAGTGACTTTAATAGACTGAAAAATAGCACACAGAGCAATTGGAAATGGAGAATACGAGCCTTGTACACAGATGATAAATTCTACATTTTTGCCTTCAATATGTAGTTTGCTTATTAACATATTACTTAAGTTGTCTCTTTTCCCTTCTGTTTTTTCTTCAAAGTCAAGATTATCCTTGACTCTGTGCTTGCCACTTTTTTGGTTCTCTTATAGAATTACTCATTTGTAGCATAGGAATTTGGTGACATCTTGCTGTAGAGGCTGTATCTGGCTTTATCTCTACATGTTTCATGCTCTGAAATCTCATTTGTCTGTCCAAATGGAGTGATTCATTTGCTTATCACTTTCAGATGGTGAATGGTTCAAAGATGGAAGGTGGCCTTGATATTCTGTCTTTGGGACAGAATAAAACAGAATAATCAAGCACTCTGTTTCAGTCTACCTGCAGTTGTCATTGGAAAGGTTTTAGACTATTATGTCTATTACTATTCTCAAGATAATTTTTTTCTGACATGTTCTTTTACTTTCTATTTCATGCTTCTTTGACTTGAAGGATGAACATGTAACTGCTGTCCAGGAATCTGAGGAGGAAATAAAAAAGCCAGATTTTGCAATACAAGTATGTCAAATTAAATACAGTTTCATTTAGGCATCCTTTTAAGGAAGGCACTATTTTAAGTGACATATGTTGGTCCTTCTTTCAGAATAAGAGAGACATTCTGAGAAGATTAAATCAAAACCTTAAAGCTCAAGAGGATGAGAAAGGAAAACAGGAGTGTAAAAATATCTCTGAATCAGCTGGCTCTGAAGATCATAAGGAACAACAGGGTGACCAGCCACCTCTGGGAGATCGCAAAAAATGGGAATCTGGGGCATCTGAGTTGGTCGTTCCTCTAGCTGAGTTATCAATGGAAGATTCTCTCTCTGGAACAGAATGTAAGTACTTTTTTTTTATCACCATGGTATTAGTAAATCAGTTTGCCATGTGTAGTGTTTGTTTTTATAGAGCAAGTATTCTTTATTGTTATCATCTTCTTATCAGTTACGTGTCGTCTGCTTCTAAAAAGCAGGTGGTTATGTATTCCCTCAAATAAGGCACAGGCTGAGTAGTTAAATGGCCGGTAGGAGATTCAGTAAATAATTTCATAATTTCAACAACAAACAGTTACCTAATTAAATGCATGGTTACTTTCTTTGTAGGTGTCTTTTAAATAGGCACTAATTTAATAAAAAGAATAAAAAGTATTTAAGATATATGAAAGTTTCTTATTTAACTTGAAAATCCTGTTATGTTATCAGTAGAACAAAAAAAAAAGGTTTTTTCTCAATTTATGTCTTTTACTTCTATTGAGCCTTTCTTAGCTTTTTCCTTTCTTAAATCAAGACTATCATTCCAAATTTTCTATTTGCGTCCTCTGGGCTTTTGGTTGGAACTCCTTTTTCCTGATTTCAGTATGTCTTACTAAAAGTCTGTTTCACATTGTAGAAATAAATAATTATTGAGAATGTGACAGACTTGCATCTTTGCATAGTAGTTTTATAGGGCTAGAATGTTAGAAGATCAAGAAACTTCTTTTGTTCTGTTTTTCTTTGATGCTTTATATCCTGTTTTCCTTGGAGGGAGAAATAACAGAAATAAATGTCAAAGAATAGCAAGACAAGAGAGTTTCTAGTTTACCATTTCAGGTAAAGTTCCAGACCATTCCATGCCAGTGTTAGACATTTCTCATACTGCTTTCTTTTGGAGTGCCTGAATTTCTGAGAAGAGCTACTGCTGCTATTAAGCTGCATATGTCAACTGGTATTGAATAACTCCTGTTACTGATTGGAATTGGCAGAAGAAAAACTCTAGATGAGCACAGCATTTAGGCTGGCTGACTTGGGGTGAGGTGACCTGAGTTCTGGCTTTGTAGCCTTTGTAGGTTTTAGTTTTGTGGAGGTTGTGTGTTTGATTGTTTACTATATAGAAAATTAATAAGAATTTCTAATTTAGAAAAGTTTTTATGTTTGCATTTGTGTCGCAACAGGTCAAACTCTGGGGGAAGTAATTAAGTTAGATATTGGTGAGCCTCACAGGAAAGTCTGGGGCAAAAGCCCTACTGATTCAGTTCTGAGGATCCTAGGAGAAGCAGAGCTGCAGCTGCAAACTGACATACTTGAGGAACAAGATGAAATAAATGGTAAGCACAGTGGGTAACTATCTGCATTTCAAGTGCAGTGGCAGTTTATCTACCGAGGAAAATTTTGAAGTAATAGAAGCATATTCTTACGTTCTCTTGCTTTCTACTTCTGGGTGTTGCCTCCGTTCTGAATGTAAGCCCAAGCTAATACTGGAGGACACCAAAATATTTCAAACTCAGTGAAGTGGTAAGAAATTAACCGGGATGTGCTGAAAGGGAAGGATCTTCATTTTGCTGAAAAGTCTTAAACTTTGCCTTTTAATAGAAACAATCTTATTTTTTGAAAGGATTTAATCATCTGAATATTGTATTAGATGTGTCCTGTAACCTTGTTGTCAGCATGTGACTTACATCAATCAATTTTTTTTTTCCCGTAAACTCCTGCCCTTTATTCTTTCTAACGACAAAAGGACTTATGTTTATTCCAAATATAAACTTGTACTAATGATAATGTAACATAAGAAATTCAAATTTTAGTATTTCTAGCTTTCTTCTTTGTAATTGTACTAAATTAAGTTGTACTAAAAGCATGCAAGCTTTTTTTTCTGTTTCCCTTTAAATAAACAAAAATTGCCAGCTTACCTTATTAGCCACACTGTGGTTTCTTATCCAAACATGGCGAAGCACTGTTTAAATAATAGAATCATTTTCTGTTGGGTACTGCAGAACTTCTTGAAGGAGATCATCAGTCTTCATCAGAGAAGGAAGAGAAGGCTTTTTCTCCTGTTGGAGCTCAGTCTTCAGTACCAGTTGGTGTTACAAAGTCTGTCGTGACTGCACCGGAAGAATCTCAAAGAACTGGACCTACCCTGGTGCAGAGCAAACCTATTATGCTGGATGGTAACTCACTTCATCAGTAATTCTAATTACAATCTGTTTCTTGAATGCAATAAGGGAAGTAATGATCCTGTATACTTTTATATCTTCCCATAAGTAATGTGCAGTTTTTTATTAGCACATTTTAGGTAGGGCCAGGTGCTTTCTATTGCCTGTGTTGTAATCTGATTCAGTAAGGCATTTGGTAAATTTACAGAAATGTTTTTTTGCGTGCTTATAGAAAACTTCAGAGTACAAGTATAATTCTAAAGTGCTTCAAATTTTTTGTTGTTAATTTGGTGGGGTTTTGGTTTGTTTCTCCCCATCAATTGTGCTGGAATCTTTTCCCCTACATGGTAACCAGCATCCTTTTGATATCTGGGGTCATATTACTGAGGTTTTTAGAAGACACAATTCATTGGAACTTTAAGATACTCTTCTGGTATCAGAAAAAAACCAAAACCTTTAGCTCTGGGATTACAAAACTTCTGGTGTTTCTGCAAAATGCAGAAAATTATTTAAGCTGAAGGATTTAAGTGTAATCTTAAAATGTATACTCCCCCATCTTTTTGCTTGGTTAGGATTAATTTTTAATGTGGTAAATGACTATTAATTTTAGAGCCTGATGATTTGGAAGCAGAGATGTTGGAAGAATTGGAAGATAAAATACACGAGAGTAAGGAGAATAAGGAGTTTCCTATCACTGTTAATGAAGTGTGGGTAAAAGAGAAAGAGGATACGTAAGTACTCTCTTCTGACCTCTCTCTCTCCAGTTCAAACAATTGAGCTTTAATTGAGTTCTATTTGAACATGTCAGTTAAAATGTTACACTTAGCTAAAGCTTCATTGCTTGCTGCTGTGTTAGTTTTACTGCACTTGGTGATTTCAGTAGACTAATGACCATTTTTTACATGGCATTTCCCCTTGATGTGATGTGTTATAACAGGGCACAACATGATGGAATGAATGAGGCAGCTTCGGAGAAAGTAGCGCTCGACAAGGTGCAGCCACAAAAGGAAGCTCCAGCAGGTCAGTGCAAGTCTCGTGTTCCGTGGCTTGGCAGTATGGGGTGCCTGAGCCATCCCTTCTCACTTCTTTAACCCCAAAAGAGTGAGTTTTTATTTGCTTCTTCAGTTCTTGCTTCTAAAAAGGAAATTTCTGGTGGATTAGGAAGACAAATTGTGGGTATTACATTTGCCACTTTGGAAGAAAGCATGTTACAGCAAAGCTACACTGTGTATAGATGAACAGGACAGTGGCCCATACTGATACTTAAAAGTGGATGTCAACTTTCTGATTGTTACAGCTTTTTCAATTGACTATTTAAGATGTTATGAGATCTGATTATTTACTTAATAGAAGTGTTGATTTGTTTATACACATTTCAAATTAATATTGAGCTGCAGCTCAATGTTGTAAGTGGCTGCTAATGACAATCTTTTATCTTTATTGCATAGAAGAATTGCTTGTTCTTGGAGGTCTGGGAAGTAACTTCAGAAAATATATTGGCAATACAGTCAAGTATCGTTGGTGATATTCTTGCATCTAATTAGGGTTGGCTTAAACAAAATGGATGGGTTTTTTTCCCCTGTTTGGGCTAATTATATTGAGATAACTTTGAAGAAATGTAGTATAAGGTATCAAGCAACAGGTGAAAATGGATGACGTAATATCAGTCATGGACTGGATAATGAGAAAACAGAAGGCATGAGAACAGAACAGGCTATAGCTGAGGGTTGTATATTCTCCAAAAGGTAAAATGGGAAAATTTCACATTATAATTGTATTTACTGAAATAATCAAAAATATTTTAAGAATTTTAAAGTGCTATCTACTTTTCCCTCTAATTCTATGACAGAAATTCACATTAGTTACTGTTTCCTTAAGTGTCTTGGGGTTTTAATCTAGTTAGATTTGTAACAGACTTTCTTTTACCACATCAGAAACTTGTTCCAGTGACTCTCAGCAAGCTGAACCCTTATTCCAGAGGGTAATACAGCCCACAGCTGTACCAACAGCCTCACCAGTTCTGTCAGCTCAGTCTTCACAGGAAGAGTCTTTTGTACCTCGTTCACATTCCATATCACCAGCAAAAAATAAAGGCAAAAGTTCATTGTTGATTGGACTTTCTACAGGACTTTTTGATGCAAACGACCCAAAGGCAAGTTAAAAAGCTAAAAAGAAATACTTTTTTTTCTATAGTATTATTCTTACTTTCTTATTGAAGTTGAGTGAGGCCAGAACAGATGGCACAACTCTTTGAGGAGGTGTTTGTATCTGTCTGGCCATGTCTGCCCTGTAGTTCAACTGCGCTGTGTCATGGTATCAGCAGGTTTCATGCAGCAGTGAAAGTCTCTGGTTTCACCATTCAGCATTCTGTGTTCCAGGTGTTTGTGAAGGAATGCCACCCTTTCTCTGAGACATAACTGAGGGAGTTCATGAAGACATTCTTAATTTGCCCTATCTGCTTTCTCCCTTTTGTGCAGTTTTTTTAGAATTATCAGTACCTTGCCATAATAAACATAGTCACTGAACAGGGCAGCAAAGATAGCTTGTAATTTCTGCCAACCAAGTGATTTTTTTCCTGTAGGATTTAACCTACTATGACAGCTTCTTGTTGTGAAGCAGAAAGCCTGAAGAACAGTGAATGGAAGTAACTGGTTTCTTGAAGACATTTCCAGACCAGCTACATAGGGTTGAGTTGCAGCTCACACTCTGAAATGAGCATAGGGTGGTGGAATGTGGTTTTGATATGGATTTAAAATATGTTAAGAGGAGTTATGAAACTAGTAGATGAAACAGACTCTTTGAATTACATGCAATACTTGCCTGGATTGTAAAGTATAAAGTGCATGGGGAAACAACAGTGCCAAGGTCTCTGGAAACTGTCACACTTGCGTTGCATTTAGCTGTTATGTAGAAAAGGATTTCCTAGGTGGTGGAATGCCACATAAGAAAGAATGTTTCTTCCTTTGACTCCCAGTCTTTTTTTGTGAGTGCATAAAGGAAGTTGCACTATTGATGATTAATTGAATATTGAGTAGTGGCTATTGGTTGATGCATTGCTAGGAAGCATAATATTAAGGATTGTTCTGTTTGCATCTGTGATAAAAAATTCCCAGATCCATATATTCACAGAAATGGATTTTTGGCTCTCATTTTCATTTCTCAAGGGTTAGTCTATTATCAACTCACCTAGTTTATGAAACTGTTAATCTGGCAGTTGGACAATGATTACAGAAAATGTAACTTGTGAGTAAGATGAACATTCTTTGCACCCTATCTGATTGAGAAAGTAGTAGATATGCTTTATGATGGAGTTCTCTGGTATATCTATATGAAGTACTGCAGTATGTCACTTATTACTACATATTTGGCGTGTTTTGGCCAGAATTGTTTGTCACAGCTTCGTTAACACAGACTGGATGGGCAGAGAGCTTGGAGAATAGCAGCAGGTGTGTTGTTAGTGCTGCAGCAGACTTGACGACAGAGAGCAACTCATTCCCTTTCCTCATTTGCTTGCAGCAAGAGGATGTTCAGTACTTCTGGGTAGTACCTGCAAATGTAACTTTCTGGAATTTCCCAAATGCACTTCTGCTGCAGCTCTCACCCAGAAACTATGGAAACCTTTGGCAGGGAGCAGGGTAGACCGAGTTCATGTCCTGTCTCTAGGCTAACAGAAGCATTTTTCAGAATACTTGGAAACTTTCAAATACAGGGTAGGGTCAGTTTTCTAATTGTTCCCTCACTTTCATAGTAGAGGTTGAAATGGCCTTGAAATTGTTCCTTTGATGGCAATGCATTGAAATATACCATAAACAAAAGTTACTGTTTTCAGTGACCAACCTACAAAAATAATAAAGTGTCATTTTAAAAATTATTCCTTTGTCAACTACTTAAAATGGTCCTAACTAGAAGTGATTGACACAAATACATTGTAAAAAATTGCATATATATTATTTATCTACTGTAGGGTTCCTTTAGTTAGCTGTCAAGGTGGTGAACAAATCAGCACAAAACCAGGAGCTGTACATCACTTGATGTTCTTAGCTTTTCAGTCACTGTAACCCATAAAAGCAGCAGGAATGCTTTCCTTTTAACCGAGAGCTAAAAGTCAATATGTCAAATTTTCAACAATTAGAGTATCTGGACACATCGTTATTTTTAAATTGACCTTCAAATGAAAAAGAACAAAAACAGAAATGTCATTTTAAAGTATTTTATAAACTCAAACTGTCTTTAATATTGTTACTAAGCAGGCTTTCTATTGCCTTTGTAGATGTTGAGAACATGTTCACTCCCAGATCTTTACAAATTGTACAGAACTTTAGTTGATGTTCCCAGTGTAGCAGATGTGCAGCATCAACATAATCTTGAAATAGATGATACGGAAGATGAGCAAGCCAAAGAAGGACCCTCTGATTCTGAGGATATGTGAGTGTATCAAGTTTATCAAGTATTTTAACAGGCATCTTAGATCAAGAATGTTTTTGGTTAGACACTGTTATACACGCTATACCAGCATGGGGTTTTTACACAGATTTGAAAAATTTTGTATTGAATCGCCATTTACTTTAAGTCTTATTCCAGAGAATTGAGAAGCCAATGGGGTATACTGTATACAATAGCTGTCTGAATTTCCTTCCCAAAATCCATCCAAGGTGCTATTCTGTCTGGTGTCTGCAACTTGCATTTTGCTCAAGCAACTCAAAGTTGATTGCTATTGGTCTTCTAGAAATACAGATTTCTTGAATATTTCCTTTCTTTCTATGTTCTGGGAATCTTGCTCATTTATCTCCTTTACTGTTGTATTAGAATGTTCTTCAAGTCCCCCAAATTCTTTCAGGGGCTTCAAAATCTGACCCTGAAATTGACTATTCCCCACAGCTTGGATAGTCTGGTGTATCTATTCTGACTAGATCTACATCTCGTTTTTGCTCCAGACACATTTTTACCTGGATTGAAAATGTTATATTTGCCAGGGTTCTATAATAGTGCACAATTACAAGGATTTTGAAATTATCTTACTAATATAGTTGAATTGAGGACTTACTATCTTTTTATGAGACTGTCAGGTATCTGTTTATTCCCTGTGGTTGCATGATACAATGGTATTGATGCTGTAGTCAGGTTGGACTGAGGTCACAAATAGCTGGGGGAGGGGGGCAGGGGGATGGAGGGTGTCTCTTTTTTTTTTTTACTCTCCAGCTAGATTGGCTTTTTGGTTTGCTGCTTAACAAAAGAAATGAGCTCTTGCTACAGGGTTTGTCTTGTAAAGTATTAATTATATAAACTTTATATCACATTCCTTTAGTATGTTTGGAGAGACAGATACAGATTTGCAGGATCTCCGGGATTCAATGGAACAATTGCTTAGGGAGCAGCCTAGTGAGGAACTGAGTGAAGAAGAGGAGTCTACTTTAAAGGCTAATGCCATGGAATGCATAACAAATGGTACTGAGCTGGATGAAGGAGATGAAAATAACCCCAGCAGTGAAAGTGCTCTTAATGAAGAATGGCAGTCAGGTATAATTTCTGTTACACCTGTTTTATAAGTTATTTATTCATGTTAAAAATTCAAACACAGAATAATGTTTTAGCTTTGTTAACTTATAATGAAGTAAAACTCTAATTAATAGTTTGTATATGTAAGTTTGAAAGAATCAGATAATGTTCAGACTTTCTGAATTTTAAGGTCAACATCTAAGCAACATTCTATGCTGCAAATTAAAGCTTGGCTGTTTGTTGGGCAGTGATGGTAAATGCCTTTTTCTCTAAGTTATCTAAAACTTAGCTTCAAGGAAGATCAAAGACAGAGTGCACTGTATGTCTTGAATAATTCATGGTTGTAAGTGTGAGAAAGAAATAGCAATTGACATGGCTGGAGTACGTGGGATCCAGCTTAAATTACAGTTAAGTAATTTAACAGGCAATCAGAAGGAACATGAAATTATTCGCCTTGTCCTTAGCCAAAATTAGGTATTAATGCAGTCAGAATAAAAATGAGACAGATAAATTAATTACCGCTTTCAGCATTTTGCATTAGATATGCACAACCTCCTGAAGTCTCAGTTCTGTTTCTTAAATTCTGGTGGAAATAGAAGTATTTTGCTGTAAAATTAAGTGCATTTAGAAATATAGTTATAAAAAGATGTAGAGAATCAGTAACTCATCTGAAACATAGCTTTTGTGTAATTTTTATTGAGGACAATTTTCAACAAATTCAACATCTGTGAATATATGTCAACATCTGTAAGATATTATCTGTATAATACATTCCAAGAATTATTTTAAGGTAAAATAAACTTAGTTAATGTCTTTAATTTTGTGACAGTGCTGATATTATACACTGGTAACATGCAATACTATCTGTTTCTGTGATTCTGCTATTACTGCAAGTGCTAGTGTTTAATACCAGTGTCCTACCTTCTAGATATTCCATAAGAATTGCAGGTTTCATTGTTGGGGCAGGGAGGAATGCAGGCCAGCCTTCAAAAGGGTAACAGACAGAACTTGAGACAAAATCTGCTCAAGACCTAGACATTAAATAGAGGATTAGAAATAACCTAATGGGTTTTTAACCTACATACAACTTTTCTTTTTATTTTAATAATAATTTCTTATTGATTTGACTGTTGGTATTTGAATGAAGGATGTGATTTGGTCAGGAGTATACCTTACACTAGTCATATATAATAATCGTAAGAAGTAGAGTTCTAATATAAACTCACATAGTCTGTGGTCTACCAGGTAATACAATTTTAAAGATTTGATAGTATATGCTCTGAAATGTAAGAAGTTGTATGTTTTTCCCTGGTAGACAAGTTCTCTCTGAATTTCAATGCTTATTTAGGGAAGTATTTTTTCTTGCATTTTATAATGGGATTTTACATAGGGATTCTGTCTTGTACTTTTTTAAAACACCCTTTTTTTGTTAGATTTACCTAATGTTTTACTGTTACAAACCTATTTTTAAGGTTTCTGTAGCCTATAAGCAAAATTATCTTGATTTCTGTCCTGTATCTTACTGCACCACTCAGCATACTTAATTTGCTACACAACAGAGATGCATTTATAAAAGAGTGAGGAACTCTGTAGCTAAATTAATACTGGGGTTTTTTTAGACTTGCTCCATGGAACAAGATGCATCTCAGGGCAGAAAGTAATGGATGGGTAACATACGTGTCCTTATTTTCTTGCTAGAAGACAGCTGCTTCATTAACGAGCTCCTTTCCCTTGCGTGGGACAGCCGCCAAACCCTTCATGAGTTTCACCTCAGAAATTTATAGAGTGGTGGTATGGAACTTGACCTACTTTGCTAACTAAAATTCTGCTCTAAAACCATACTTTGTATCCCTTCAGGCTGAATACCCTTATGGCTAATTGTCAGAGTGGGGATTTAGAGGGGATGGCTGGACGCTTCCCATTTGGGATTTGGGATTTTTTTTGAAGAAAGAGACTATTCCTATTTTCTTGCACATTGCCAGAACATCTGCCAACATCATCCAGTGCTCCTGAGCTTACCTGTTTGGTTGCCTTTAAAGGTTATCTATTTTAGAGACTTAGAAACAACATTAAGAATGTAGGAAAACTGAAGGGGTTTTACTGTTGTTTTCTTTCTTTCTAGATAATAGTGATGGAGAGATTGCCAGTGAATGTGAAGAATGTGATAGTATCTTCAGCCATTTAGAAGAGTTGAGATATAACCTGGAGCAGGAAATAGGCTTTGATAAATTAATTGAAGTTTATGAGAAAATAAAGGTTTGTGGAATAAGCTCAAGTGGAAATATTTTAAGAAAAAAGCACCTAGGACTGTTTTCTTTGCCAGTTAACTAATTGCTTTGTGTGACTAGAGTAAAAGGTTTTTTCTATAGTCTTTTATTTTGTTTTGGCACACTAAAATATTAACAAAGAAAATGCCCTGCCAGTGGATTAAAGAGAAAAACTTGGGGTTTAACCATGAATTGCATTTAATAAATTTGAACTGTATAATTTTATACCCATTTTAATTTTAGCAACATGGTTTGTTCTTTCTCCCAGGCTATACTTGAAGATGAAGATGAAAATATTGATATTTGTTCAACCGTCATTCAGACTGTTCTTGGAAATGAACACAAACACCTGTATGCCAAAATACTGCACCTGGTAATGGCAGATGGAGCCTACCAAGAAGGTAACCTCCATGTATCCTGGCAGCTATGGCTCGTCTCATGGTCTTTCTTGGTCATATCCAATATAGGTTCTAATATATTTCTAAAACATCGTAGTATCACAGAATATAGAACATATCTGTGCTATGTTATATTGATTGGTTAAATTAATTAAAATTTTCCACTAAATTAATTAAAATTTTCCACAAAGGGTATTTTTATTCCTGCAACAAAATGTGGCAGACTTTGCTGACCACTCTGGTTTAACAGAATGTACGTGTACAGTCAACTGTAGCAATAATTGGCTTACAGAAGGTACAGTGTAGTTATTTAATTTCTGTAAAACAATTACACAGATGGGGAAAGTGGAAATCCAGAACAAAAATTTCAGAATCAAAACCAATTTTATCCTAAGAATTAATGAACTTTTAGCTAAAATAGTATTATGCTTTCTGTGATATTACTTTTAATAGGTTGCACCATCGCTCCTTTTCCGAAAATTTCATGGAGCTCTTTATCCTATAATTAGCATTTTTCATAAGACCTTGATGTGTATGTACAATCCATCTTAGCTGGTAACTCAGTAATGCATGAAGGGAATTTATTTTGCTCTGGAGCCCTGCCCAGCTTAGCACAGGTTATGAGGCAGATGGATGGTTCTTCAATCTTCCAGAGTCACTGTTATGAAAAACCACACAGACCACCATCAATGAGGGAATGGGTTTGGGTTTTTTTGTTTCTCTCATGTCAAAAATTTGACTGCAGTTATGTATTTTTAGATTTCTAATGATGAAATTCTTCACTGGAGAGGGGAAAAAAAAAGAAAGCTAAAATTTTAATTAGTTTTATAGAAATCAGAAGCATCATATATTGGCTTTAGAAGTGTGTGTTATGATCATCATTTAATGTATTTCAATTTTGAAAAAAAAATTCAAATGCATGTTAACCAACATATACTTTGTGCATATTTTAAATTCTTTTACAAATGTGTTGCAATAGCATTACCAGGTCAAGTAAGTGTACAGCTTTCTATGACTTTTGTATGTAAATACTTGAGGGGGGAAGTCTTAAAACTAGTTACAAAAACATAGTAATTTTTTAAAAATTCTAACACAAATTACATTTTTAATATAAATTAATTAAAATACAAATTCCCAATTTTTTTTCTACTGATTCAGAACTGCTAGGTAAGAACTATCAGTTCCATGTTGTTTTTGTGCTGTGTTAGAGAAGTATGACAGAGAAATGTCTGAAAAATATTTTTTCAGTCACAATTTATTGATTTAATGACAGATTTGGAAAGATGCACTGTAGTAGTTAATTTCTCAAGTGTCCAAAAGACTGGCAATGTAGAATAATAAAAAAATGGTTACTATAGCGTTACCATTTTCTTTTGCTTGCTACTCTGCCTTAAGGATATTTTAAAAGTAGTACTAAAAGGCTTAAATGAAAATTTGCTGAAATGTTGGCATATAAATTATAAGCTGTTGTCTGAGTGAATCCTATTAAAATGAGCTGACTTTCATCTTGCAAAATGCTGATTAACAAGTGGCTATTTTTATTAGATTCAGTTCTAATTCTGTATTTTACAAATACGTGGTAGCATCCAGAAAATAAGAAAAAGTAATTCTTTACATTTCAGACACTTAAATTTAAAAGCCCTATGCTAATAGGGGTGAATAGAGGACAAGTGACAGACAGAAGGATCTTCATGAGCTTCTGTCTCAAAAACCTTATACTCTTTAAATAAGAAATGTTGTGAAAAAAATACTATTGCTCTTTCCTAAGAGGATTGTTCTCACTGAAGCAGGCCACTTGAGGTGCAGCTATCTTAAATTCACTAATCCAAGATGACACGATGTTCAATATTTGTGTATAGTGCTTTAAGGCAGCTTTGGTAATGCTCACCTCCGTGGTGACAGACTTAGTGGATTCTTGTGTTATTGCTCACTAAATTGTGGTTTCTAGATTGTTTTGTAACCCTAGCTTGAGTTGTGTCTATGTGTGTCTCTCCTTTTCACACTGTCTCTCCCCCTCTTCTACTTTTTACAGGTAATGATGAATAGACCTGACTCAGGAAATTCCTTAATGCTTACATATCAGTGTCTGAAGTCTGCACAGCTGAGTAACAAATTGTAGTGGAGAATGTAACATGGGGCAGGAGAGGCAAGACTTTAAAAGAATGTTGATTGTATGAAAAAGAGAAAAAACATGCCTTTTAAACTGAGATACCTTTAGAGTTCTCTTGTGTGGATTTGCATATGTGTTCCTGAAATATTAGGTGCCCAAAAACCCACCAAAACCCATGCCAAAAAAACCGACAACAACAAAAAAATCAATAAAACCCAAAAAGCTCAACAAACCAAACAAAAAAACCCCAAACCTGTAACCTCTCAAATTTCAAAAGAAACAGAGAAAGAAATACCTGTATATATTCTGATACAAAACTGAGACCTATAATTAAAACAGAATATATGCCTTATGAACAGTTAGGTGGTAAGGTTGAGCAGTTGGAAGCATTACTGTATTGTGGAAATACTCACATCTGGCTATTCACTTACATACTTCAAATAGCTTTTCTTTACACCTACACAAAGAAATTATTTTGTTTTTATTGACCCTCGTGGCTGTATTTTAATTGTATCTTAATCTAGTGGTCCAGTTCAAGTATTTCACTTTTATTGTATTTTGAAGCTGAAAGCTTCTGTCACATCTGAAATATCTTGATGGTGTTTCTGAGTCAGGGCAAACTGGTACATAAGTCATCATTGAAATGTCTGAGGGCAGAGGGGGGTTGAGATTATAAAATCCATTTGGAGCTAGAATACTCTTTTTTTCAATATTTTTCTTCTTCTTCCCCTTCCCTATCCCCTTCCCAAAAATCCCAGTAGTTTACCTCTCTTGAATTTTGTAAACTGGTCAATGATGATGTACTACACTGTTGAACTGAAAGGGGGGAGGTTTCCTCTTTGGCTTTAAAATCTGGCTTTTTTAGTCATTGCTGCAGCAGCCACAGGGGAAAATGAAATATGGCAGCCACAAGTGCTGTGTAATACTTCACATCTTTTGGCTCCTGTATTGTATAGCTTGGTTTCCACCACCCTACAAGCAAAAGCAGGTTTCTTCTGACACACATTTCCTCATTCCTCGTGTCAGAGCAGTAATACAGGGCGGACATGATGAATTCTGTTGTTTTCCAGTCATTGTCTCTACATCAGCTTTACTGGTTTACCCATTACAGTAAGTCTCTTGTTACTAATTTGATGAACTCTCAAACTTCCAAGTGCCCTATTAGAGAAAAATAGGTTTGTTTTTTTCTTTTTTCAGCTACAACCAGTCACAATCTAAAACTGTCAAAAGTTGCTTTTTCACAAAGTAAAAGCAAGTATATATAGATATATATGTATATATTTATTATTTAAACTGTCAAAATATGTACATGATTTTTGTATAATTGTTTTATGGTGTCATTATTAAAATTTTGCCCACTGAAAAGCGTTAATTTTTTTGAACAGATACCAAATTTACTCTAGTTCAGCAGTATCCTGGGAATCTATGGTGAGAATAAAATTAATAATAATAATAATTAATTGCCTTTAATGGATTATTTTTAATATCCTTATTTCTTTGATAAACACCTCTTACTTCATCTGATGAGAAACTGTGATCATTGTCAGAAACAGCGCTGGTTCTGTCCTGTGCTGCTTCTCATTCCCTTTCCTTCTTTATTTCCTTTTTCTTAACTTCCCACAGTAAACTTTCCACCAGGCTGCTCCTCCATTCCACTTTTCACTGCTGCATAATCTATTCAGAGAGATGATCCTCATGAGCTACGTCATCTGTGACATTTAGCAAACACACCCTAAAGACTTTATTAAAAAATGAATCTGAATTGCTTTCCTTTTTCGGGTTTGATTTTTCAAATCATACCTTGCCCACCTTTTGGAGGAAGAGAGGACTCAGAACCTTTAGATTTAAGATAATATAGAATAACTGTATGGAAACAACAAAATACACCAATTGGTGTATTCTATCCTCTATGGTTTCGAATCCCCCTAAGGTGATACAGTCTTACTGAAGTTAAGGATTGGGCTGTGTTCACTTCTTTTAAATTGGAATCGTATCATTATTGACAGCGTTCATTTCTTATGCAGTGCACTGGCTTGCTTCTGGTAAGAAAAATGGACATAATCTGCAGACCGCAAGATTTACAAACAGAGCTTTTTACCAGTTAATGATTTGAAAAATACATGTTGATTGTGGACAGCTTTTCAAGAATAATCTTGAAACCTGCCACCCAAGACTGAATATCCTTGAAATGCCTCAAAAGCTAACTTAAAACTGACACAATAAATAAGTTTGTCTGCTAAAGAAATACTTTCATCTGAAATGTTAAATCCATATTTAATGTGTGCTATAATGACTTCAAGGACAGTGTGGCTGCAAGATAATTAATTGGTCTGTATGTAATTTATTGAAATTAGTTGAGCATTTGGCTTGTATACATATTAAATTCACCTTGAAGAATTTTCTGTTGCAATTCTAGTAGCAAATTGAGATATGGAATGGTATTTTTCCCACAAAACGTATTCTGTGAACTATTTAACACTGATGTCTCTGTCCTCAGACTTGTTTCTTGACCCTTGAAGCCAACTCTTAAGTTTAGTTGAGGAATGTTAAAAAAAAAAAAAAGCAACCAACCAACCAAAAATCGATTAGCGGAAAGGAGTAAGACCCCCAGCAGTGACCTGGTTTGAGCTTAACAGGTACAGTACCCTACCCAGAGCACCCATGCCTAAAACCTTTTTTGAAGAACAGAGCCTGAAGAGGCTTTTGCTTTTTAATTTGCTGGACTCTGATGAGTGCATATTTAAAGTTACTACTAGAAGGAACTTCAGAAAAATGTGTTATCTGGTTGGGCAACGTGAACCAAAGCAAAGCACAGGTTTTTCTATGGTCTCGTAAGTGAATGGGTGATTGAAATCAAGTTCCAGTCTACCACGTTCCTGACAAGGCTCTTGGTGCGCTTTAGAAATCTGCATTATTTACCAGTACTTCCTACTTCAGCTTTTACTGCTTCTCTGTGCCTCTTGCTCTCATTTGAGCATAAATGCTGTATGTTGACTCGAACACGCATTCTGCACTCACCGCATCGTTCTAAAGCTTCCCAGCTTAGCCCGAACCCGTCGCAAGGCAGGGCTGCGGATGCTGTGCCGGCCCTTGAGCCGCCGCTGCAGCCGCCAGGTGGCAGCGCGCAGCGTCACAGCCCCGCGCGGGCTCCGCCGCGGCTGGGAAGGAAAGGGGCGGCCGCCTGTGCCGGGCGGCCTGCGGCGGGGAGCGGCGAGGCCGAGCCGGAACGGGAGTGCGTAAGGCCCTGCAGTGTATGGGTATTTCCTCGTACAAGGCCACGTTCTGAAAATAGCCGTAAGTACAATTGTTTGTCTGTTTACAAATCTACATTCCTTTTCCTGGAGGATAGGAGGATCATAGAGCCATAGAATATCCTGAGTTGGAAGGGACCTGCAAGGATCACTGAGTCCAACTCCTGGCCCTGAACAATCACACCGTGTGCCTGAGAGCCTTGTCCAAACACTCCTTGAACTCTGGCTGTCACTCTGTAACCACTTCCCTGGGGAGCCTGTTCCAGCGCCCAACCACCCTCTAGGAGAAGAACCTTTTCCTGATATCCAACCTAAACCTCTCCTGACGCAACTTAAGGCCATTCCCTTGGTGCTACCACTGGTCACCGCAGAGAAGAGATCAGTGCCTGCCCCTCCTCTTCCCCTCACAAGGAAGCTGTAAGCAATGAGGTCTCCCCTCAATCTCCTTTTCTCCAGGCTGAACAGACCAAGTGACCTCAGCTGCTCCTCATACGGCTTCCCCTTCACCACCCTCCACCATCCTTTGGATGCTCTCTAGTAGCTTTATGGCATGGCATACCCAGTTCCCCCA
Organism: Dicrurus megarhynchus; assembly: GCA_013399195.1. NCBI lineage: Eukaryota > Metazoa > Chordata > Aves > Passeriformes > Dicruridae > Dicrurus > Dicrurus megarhynchus. Next base: position 1,644,276 of record VXAD01009146.1, read on the forward strand.
AATAACTAGATGCAAGTTTAAATACAATACAACACTTTTAGCACAGTTGAAATGGATGGTTTGGCTCTGTATAATCTTCCCCTCTGCCAAAGGCTGGGGTAGAAGCATGCCCCTGACTAAATTACTGATTTGACTTCTGTCTCCACTAAAAGCACCACATCAAAGCTCAAATAAAGCTACACTCTGCATAATTTTATTAGCTGTGATAAACCAAGGACAAATATAGAAATTTAACTTTTCAGTCCTTTTAAATGTTTTTCTTTTCAAATCACTGTGTGCTTTCTCAAGTCTTATTTTACCATTTCTTCGTTCATGAACCATGTAAACTCAAATTTAGCGTAAAATAGAAATCAATGGTTACCACTGCTAAATGATTTTTTTGCCATTTTTATCATAGCAGTTTAAATGCAGCAATTTGTAGACTTTAAGTAGTAGTTTTAAAACCCATAAAGAGCTTCCTTTAAATTAAATTTGTGTGTTAATGCAATTTGTGCTTCAGATGCATTTCCAAGTTGATGTGTTTTCCAGCTGAGCTGATGAGTTCATCAATTCAAATTGTAGCACTTAGAATGGTTGGCTTGTGCAAGAGTCTTAAAAACACTTCATCAACTGAAGCTTTAATTGAGCTGCTTCCACAAAGATATATTAATTTGCAGTTACTTGTGAGACATGTATATATATGTATATGTATATGTATATATATGTGTATGTGTGTGTGTATATATATATATATACACACATACATATAGCTGTGAGTTCAGCTGCTGCTCCTAAATTGCTTGCCTTGAGCATCTCTGATCTGGTGCACTCTTCCAGATTTTATTCCCTGGACCTTTTTAAACTAAGATGGTATTTAGCCAATTCCATTCACTCTTTTTTTAACAGTACAGTTTAGAGAATTCACAGAGCCAAAGACTTGGAGAGTTTTTTCACATGAGCTGCACAACAAAAGCCAAAGCCACAGGCGGGTTGCACAGTGGGAGCACTCCAGCGAGGTAGAATTTGCTTAGTTTCAGGGTGGCTGTGACAGTTCTTTCGCAAGTCATCCCTGAGGTTGACTGTATCAAGTGTGAGGCTGGGGCGTTGCATGATTCACTTCTGCTTGGCTGATGGATGTTCCCCTAGGGACTGTAGTCAGCCAGAAAAAAGTACAGTTCAGATTTAAATAAGACTGTGGCTTGAGCTGATGCAGACATGCTCTGAGGAGAAGAGAGCCAACCAGGTCTTTGACATACCCTAATTTTTGCTGTATCTTGCACACAGTCCTGACAGTAATCTCTTCCCTAGGGAAAGGAATGAAGTATGCATTTTGGCTGTATCCTTGATATAGAATAAAACTTCCCTAAATTCAAATTTTAGGCTAAAAGACTGTGGTTCTATCTCTCTCAAAAATTTTAAATCTCAAACAATTCTTCAGGGATGCCATACTTTCCTCCTATTGGCTTCCCCATGAGCAGTCAAATGTTCTTACTGTTGTTTGCTTTATTGCTGCTAGAATTTCTGAGTTCTGATTGCATTCTGAATGCTGTCAGAGAAGTTTTGCAAAACTCAGGTATGTAGCCTTTTTCTAAAGTGATTGATTTTACAGGGTTACAAAAATGACAGAAAACCTGAGGTGCCATTAATGATGAGCCAGAACTGTTTATTGTGGATCTCTACCAACATGAGCCCTGCTTAAAACTGCTTTTTATAAACTGCTGTAGCTGTTATGTTTCCTCTGCATTCTGTTTCTTCCTTTGTATGGAAGTGTTTAAGAAAAGACTGGACATGGTACATACCGCAATGGCCGAGTTGACATGGTGATACTCAGTCAAAGGTTGGACTTGATCTCAAGAGGTCTTTTCCAACCTCATTTATTCTGGAAATCTGTAAAAATTCTTGATAAAGATGTCTGAAAGATAAAAATAAAGTGCAACTAATTTGCCATTATCATAGCATATTTAATTGATCCTTTCCCACAGACATTAATTTTGATAACTTACATAACCATTTGGAGTATTTTAATCCTTTTCTTTAGACATTGTAAGAGGAACCTAAAAGATGAAGTCTATGACAGTTAAGCTTCTCAACTGAGTATATTTGGACATAACATTGGAGATACTTTTGTGTCTTTTAATCATAAGAAATATGAGGGAGTTTTTTTTATATACTCAGTAATTTTAAAGCCTTGTTTAGTAGACCTGTATTTATTGTTACATATATGAGAATTATTTCAACAGTACTAAAACATCCCTGATGTGATTTTTAGCTTAGTAATATAGCACTTTTTTCCCAGCTGTGGAAAAGCCTGATTGCACTGACCTCTTTATCCAGTTCCACCATGGACTTTAGTACATAAGTTAATGATCACAGTGCCCTGAATAACTTAACTCACTGTATTCACTTAATACTTCTTTGTCACCTTTCCTCAGACCACTATTGCTTTCTCTTGTTTGTCCAGAAACTTCAGCAAATTCTGACTCCACAGACCATGAGGTCAAACACTGCCAGGTGGGAAAGGAAGCACAGTTCAGTCCTGGCCCACAACCTTTGTTAACCATGCAGTGACACTGTAGTAACTGCTTTGCTCAGATCCATAATGGGCAGACTTTCCTCCACCACCCCCAGTATGTAGCCATGCATACAATAGTGGAGCATGGATGAGCATAGTCATAAGGCCTCCTTCCTCCGAGTAAAATTAAAGAAAGCTTGAGTCACATCCCATTGTGATATGTTAAGCTTCTCCTGTTCACCACAGTCTGTTCTTTCCTTCTGCTGATGATCATTAGGACCAGCAGAAGGAAATGTTCGCCCACCCTCGTGCTTGGGCACGAAGCAGAGCGTCATTGATTAAACTTCTGAGAAGATGGGCGCGAGCCAAGGCACCAGACTCTGAGCTGCAGTTGGTGAGGATATGAACACGTCTTCCATTCTGCTTATTCTGCCACAGTGAACACAATCTCCATCAGAAGGATGGGATATAACAGATGGAGCTATAACTTAAACCACTTTGTAACAGTTCCTAAAGCTCATCTGTCAAGGATGGTGCCAGACTGCTTGTGCAGTGTTAGTAAGAGAAATTTATGTATGAACATACAATGTGAAATAGGCCTGCTGAGGAGCAAAAGCTGTGTAGCCTATAATGTTTATCTTGCATTAATCAAGTTGTAATGTATTTACTTAGCACTATTTTTGTTTTCACTTGCTGGCAAAATCCCCACAGATGTTTTATTCTGCCTTACAGCAGTTAAAAATGTGAGAAATGTCTAATTGAAATAATTTACTAATTGTGCAATTGCCTGGCTTATCACACAATAAACCATGGGGGCTTATTAGAGGGAACACACTAATCCATAGTATGACAGAGGTCAGATCACTTCCTACAGTGACTAGCTTTAACAAAGCTATCTATGATACCTCAACTGAGGTATTTTCAGATGAAATTCAGAAGACTGGCAAGCCTGTAAGATGTGGGGTGTCCCCTATCCCTCCATTCTGCATTTCTGTCTCGGTATCTGAAGAATATGCTGCTCACAGCTACACTGATAGTCATGGAAATTGCAGGTACCTCCTTTCTGGAAATCCAACTCTTGATGCTTTTGCAGCCTTAGGGAACTGTACTTTCTTGCCATAGGATAACAGAGAGGTCAGAAGGCTTTGTGATCGTTGGCCAGAAGACTGTGTAGAATAATAGAATGAGCTGGGGAAAAAAAAGCACTAAAAGCATCTGGGAGTTTTTGTGCGTACTAGACAATATATTCTATACTCATTTTCTGTGCTAAGTTTACTGTTACTGAGGCCTAGAAGTAGCCAAATAAAACAGCAGGGAAGCCTTTTCTATGTTTCTTGCCTCCATTTCTCACTAACATTTTTACATTTGCTCCCTCCCTCTTCTAATGGAAGCTGGGGGGAAAGGGCCGAGCACAGCACTAATGACATGAAAAAAAATACTGAAGAAAGCAGCAGGGAAGCCATGGTTTCAACCACTCTCCCTCCCTTGCCCAGGAAAATTTCAGTGACCTCTTGACACCTCCCATGGGAAACTTTAAATTGACAAGCGTATTTGCCAAGTAAATACAAAAAAATGGCATTAAAATAGTATTGTTTCTGACTTAATCCTCCTAAAGTCAATGCAACTAAGTTAAGGTTCCCGCAGCAGCTATAACGCACTAACCTCAATCTTGATGGCTGGGTATGTGAATGTGTATCAGGACTGATTAAAAAACACTTCCATGCACTCACTAACAGCCACTGGGGAAACTGAAAATAAAAATGCCAAAAAATAAGTTACAGCTTGTTCCTGGATTGTGCTGGTATATTGTTTAAAACTACTATACAACACTACTTAAAGTTAAAACAGTAATTTGTCCTCTGAAAACAAAGGGGAAGGCATTTAATGTTCATTATAACCTGATTGGTTATTCTGCCATGTTTTTGCTGGGGTAAGCTACTCAAGAATGATTGTTGTGACTCTTGGAAAATATTCTGGCTTTATTATATGCCAGCTGCCAATTTTTCCTCTGAAATCTGATCATGAGGAATACAGAGATATGAGAGTATGTTGCACCTCAAGTGTCTCCATACCATATTCCCCCTCACCCAGAGAATACATGTGCTACCAAGCAACACTTGCTGGTCATTACTAACTCTGATCCTGCTTATTAATAGTAGGATGAATTCTACTCCAGGAGATAGGTTGCTAAACTGGAGATCTGTAGTTTAGTACTAGGAATTGTTCCTTTGCTTCCTCCCCAGCATATTATTTAATTTAACCTGTAGAGAGAAATGCATCTGTGCCAGTCCTTGTCTCATTTGTCTTACCTTCTCTTATCTTTCCAGTCTTTTTTGCCACAACCTGCCAAGCCTTCCATGTGTGAGGTAACCCTGCCTTCCTGTTCCCCATGCCTGTCATATAGAAGAGGATCAGCACAATAAAGCCCATAAATAAGAATGCTTCCAGAAGATAATACCAGAAAAAAATGCTCACCAATGTGAACTAGCATGCAGGAAAAGACCTAGCACAGGCCATTTGCTGACAGTTCTTTAGAGCACAGCTGCCTTAGCTATATGTAAGGACTATGACGTGGATTAAAAATACATCAGTTTTTTAGCACAGGTGTGACCTTAGAGAGGAATTGTGGCAGAATTGCATTAGCAGTTTGCAGGTTTTTGGCACACTTACCTATTGTCTGTGCCCCAGTCCATCCACACACAGAGTTGCTGTTCACATTTTCTGGGACACGTGGGAAAACATTACTTGAAAATGAGTTTGACTATAGCTCATATAAAGTGTCTATTTAAGAGGTATTTAAGGGCTGATTCTTAGCTGGGGGATGGAATCCAGCTGCCTGTTTTCTTTGGCCCTGAGAACCAGTTTTATGTGATTTACATTTTCAAAGCTGACTTCACAATGAAAGAGATTGAGCCTTGGTTTTGAGGCATGGCATGGTTTTTTGGGGGTCGGGGTTTTTTTTGGTGGTGGGGGCATGCTAGTGAGTAAATATTTTACAGCCCACATTCCTAGTTCTACAAAATCAGTGACTCCAGGCTGTGGGACAATATAAGTAAGCACAAAGGCTGGAATTTATTGCTAGTAATGATCTATGAGATAAGATTTTTCAGCTAAGCCAGTGCAGAGTTCTCTTGCCAGATGTGTGGGAGTGAAAGTGACACAAATCTTCAAAAAAAAAAAAAAAAGTCTTTGGCAATCCCAGAGTGATTATATAGCCTTGTAGCACTAGCAGCCTCAGAGAATTCATTTTGTGTCTCAATGTCCTTATTGACTTAGAAGCCAAGTCTCAAGCTTTATAAAAGAAATCCAAAGTAGTGCCATGAATACTCCATAAATTTATCTCACTTCCTTAATCTTATTTTGAACAAAGATAGTTTTGGGGTCTGTTTTTCTACATTCCTCTGTTTAAAAAGAACTGTGGTAGCAGAATGATAGTGATTCTGAAAAAAATCAATGGGGAACTTGTCCCTTTATTCCCTTACCTTCATCCCAATGTAACTAGAAACTTTCCTTCGGAGTCAAGCTACATCATAAATCCTTGCTTTTTGCTCCCAAGATATCACAGACAAAAGCACAGTACATGGCTGGTACAGTGATCACATCCAAACCCGTGCCTACATCCTTTCATAAGTGTACTAGAAAATGCAGAAACCCAAAGCTGTAAAGGAGCTTCTGTACCTTTCAGGCAACCAAGAGGCCTAATTTGTGCTAATGGGGCTGCAACTTTCCTTGGAGCTGAGGGTAGATTCCAAAAAGGGAAAATGCTTTTCCTTGGTATAAGGATATTGCTTGGACTAGTTTGGAGTTAAAATGTTAGTGCACTTTAAATGCTGTAACACATTTTAATGTTTTATATCCTAGTACACAAACTCTTACACAATCTGTCTCATCACTTATGTATGACACCACAGCAGAACTGTTCAAGTGTGGCAGAGATGTTTGAAAAGTAAACATGCTGATAATCCTACTTGCCTGTCACATAGCTCTGCCCAGCAGGCACTTTTTAGTAGGAAAATGCTATTTTAAGGAAATAAATCTCTCTGAAAAAAAACCTAGCTGAGCATGCCTTTAAGAACTAACATGACAACTTTTTTTTTTTTTTCTGGCAAACTATCAAACTGTTGCAGCACTCAAAATTCTAAAATAACATAGTTTAGAATTTATTCTTGTTGTAGATTTTGCTCTAAATACACACGAATTTCATGAAATTCATGAATCCATGAATCATGAATCCATGTGACATAGAAAGATGTCACATATTTATCCTGGAGTATCTTAACCAGTCCCTGGTCCTAAGTCTGAGAGTGTAACACAGCTACAGACTCTTCTGAGACAAAATCCAAACCAACACTCTCTGCAGAAAAGATGTAGGTGAAGGGATTATGGTACTTTTCAACAGACTGCCTGATTTGGACAGTAGGAGGAACTGCAGGACTCATCATAAAAGACACACAAACCACACTACAGATACATTATTGCCACACATTTGTCACACTTCAGCTTTCATAACCACAAAAGCACAAGTGGTTTTTAGGAGTTACTCCTCTTGATGCCTTACGAGGCTTCCTAGAAACAGAGACTAGACAGGACTAAGGGAATAAAGNGTAAATGCACTTCCAATAACTTCTCTTAGAATAAGACACTTTGGATAAGGTGTTTGTTAAGACCTGCAGAAATTCCTGAGTTTTCATTATGTTGTCATGGAGTTACCCAAAGGGGAAATAAAATCCTTTACATCACCTGTTGCAGAGCCTATGCTCCAAGTGGACATGAAAATTTCTCATCTAGAAAGACCGAAGGAAATGCTTAAAATGTTCTAAGGATTTATTTTGTGTGGAAGTGTGAGTAGGTCTGAGGTTGCACCCTGTTACTGATTGAAAGATTCCAAGGCTTTGGCCAAGGATATTTGCTCTTAGAGGGTTAGTTTGACTGAAGGACCCTTCTAGATAAAATAGCACAGTATTGTGAATTCTTCCCTGTACATGAAACTTACTGACTAGCTTTGTCTTCTCACAGGATTTTAGAGTGAAGGTGTAGTGTGTTTCTAGAAATGCAAAGTATAACAAAAGGCAGGATCTAGGAATTGTAGACCTGACATGATGGATACAGACATCTCCCAAACCCACAACCGCCTTCCCTCTCCACAGCCCACATGCAAAAGTGCCTTTGACTCTCCTCAGCAATTCCTTCTCCTATCTAAAATGCAATTTTTTTTTTTTGGTCCAATAACATACATGCCAAGTATGCAGTCTCCAGACATTCAGCTTCTTTCAGATATTTTGGTAATGAGGTGTGGTAGTGAAGACTAAGTAAACTTTGATGTATTCTCCATGATATTTTTGAGTATTCTCCATGATATTTTTGCTTATTTAAAGAGAAGAAGAATTGTTTGGGCCTTGCAACTCATCTCATCTGTGTGTTTGAACACATTTGGGTGTCCAAAGCTCCAAACACTTGTCACAGTGTCCCTCAAAGATAAAACTGGACTTCAGTCATTCCAGCTCACTATCACTGGAAGTGACAGTTTATTACAGTTCTGCCTGATCTCAGTCTAGAGTCAGTAACATGACAATTTTACTTCAATATTTATATGATTATTGGTTCACTGTTCATATGAAAGAGCTTTACCCTGTGACTGGAATGCAGCCTTTGCAAGTGGAGAAAATACTAATAGCTTTTTAATAGCTTACAATTTGCTAACAATATAGCAAACTATTAAAACAGCATGTAAGCATTCCAAAATGTCTAGGGCAGTCAATAATTCTAAAACCACATCCTGAATCACTTACAAATCTTTGGGAGACCAGATCTTAATGGGGCTGGGAGATGCCTAGAGCAGGACAGAATACATAACCTGGTATGCTCTGTCCCCACCAGAATCTCCCCCGTGGAGAGAGCACTAATTCTAGAGGGGCAAAGAAGCATCAGGACCAACTCTACAGCCTCACAGATTAGGTCTGTAGCTTATCAGCTGCATGCAAGGAAGGAAAAAGACAAGGTGATTTCTTTAAGAATGGATTCTAACATTTCTGCTCCTCTTCTAAAATCTTCACAGCTGTACCATCTAGCTTGATTTTAAACAAGCATTCTCCCTTGTTTTTCCTTTAACCTTATTTGTAGTAAGGGCAAATTCAAGCTTGCTGGTTAATGAGATGCAGGCACTATGTTCCCATCAGCATAATGAACATTTAAAGTTCTTGACCAACTACATAACCCAACATCTTATTGCATTTCTACAAGGTACAGCACTGAATGCTGCAGCTAGGTCATGGGGATCATAAGCACCCATAAACGCAGTCTTTTCCTGTGACTAACCTGGTGGGAATGCCTTGTAACAAAAAGCTCACCCAAACACTGAGAAGTTGTAACATATTTATTCTTTAATGCCACAGACACTTTTTCTATTGCGCATTTCCTCCCTGTGACTCAAATTAAGTTATTGCAAAAGCAGCAATATGTACAAAGTTACAATCCCAGATTCATGTTATCAGAGAGATCCAGTTTACAAAGCAAATACACAAATGGTATTGTACTCAAGAAAGCTGGATGCCTAGAACACAGCATAATGATGTGCTTTCAGTACATTTTGGCTTCTAGTTTTACAACTCATTTCTCCCAACTCTCTCCTCACAAATACCAGAACTGCAGAGATGCTCCTGGTAGGATGCAAAAACCTGAGAAGTACATTTGTCATTGATGTAGTTAAAACTAGTTCACAACCCAGAAAGTGCAGTAAGGACAGCACAAAACTCAGTTTGCCAGCAAACCAACTGCATCAGTATCAACCATGCTGAGCTCCTTGCTGCTAGAATAGTTGCCAACATTAACTTAACTAGGTAATTTAAAGCTGGTACTAACTGAAAAAAAAACAAAAAACCAAGCCACTAAAGCAAAACCAAACCGCAATCCCCCCTTAACCCCCTGAAAAAACCTGAAAACAGAACCACAAAAAAAATCATCAACTCTTTAATAAAAAGGAACGAAGTCATTGAAGAACATCTTTGCTCATTTCCACCAGAGACTGAAGAAAGTTGGCCATGGGCCATCCTTCATGATGTGCTGTACTTGCCAATGTAAAGCCAGCAAGATCAGCGTGGCCATCAGAGGTAAACTCTCACTAAAGGGATGTCAGTGGGAATTTTGCATGGCCTTTGAAAGGGGATCGCCACCATATCTCCAGGGGTCATTTTACTAGGAAATAAGATTAACGTTTTTGATCTGTGCTTGAAATCTATATTGCATGGGAAAGACAGGCTAATGTGGACATTACAAATGTAAAAACATGATCCTTTCTGACTAAATTAAAAAAAAAAAAAAGCCTTAAAAATATTTTAGTACAAAAATGTAGCTCAAAACAAAAACATGCTTATGAACTTACAAATAAAATGAATTCAGACTATGACCGCCACAAGACACTGTTGTGTTTTCTTTCTGATAGGACATAGCAGCTCTTGTTCCATGAGTCTTATTTTGTTTGAGTCTTTTGCAGTTATCTGAAGACTTTCAGGATGGAATTCACAAATAAATTATATATGCCTTCATATGTTTATTCTTGCAGGCCTGTATTTCTCTACATGGCACTCACTCAGTTTTGTTTTATTACTCTAAATATATATAGTGCTAACATGACTTTTTCAGGCACATGGATTATCCCTGCCATCAAGGGTAATAATCTTCAGGGACATTCTGTAGGATTAGAATGAAGATTGGATCTGGTGTTGTTCTTTGATGCATTAGTGTATTTAGTGCATCAGTTTTTATGTTATTTAAGATTTCCATGTTGAAAAATATGCAATTCTGAAATATCTCATACTATGTATCCGTTAAATTTCCTAAGGAACTAGATACAGATGACTATAGAGTGCATCTCTTAGCCCCTCTTCCCAATAATTCATTGGCAAAACCTGATGGAATATTTGGAAATATATTAAGATTCTATAAGTTTTATAGAGAACAGTGGTCATACAAAAAAAAAAATTCTAATATTGAGTGTCCCTCCTACAGCAAAGGGTGCAGCAGATGTCTTTCTCTCTTCTTGTGAGCTGCCAACTTATCAATTAGCCAGTGTTGCTCAAAGCCAGGCACAGTATAGATTGTCTCACATTTTAAAGACAGAGGAAAAACTAAGGGTACTTGGAAATGTGCCAGAAACAGGGATTATCACAGTAAGATTTAGTTAAAATATAAAGTGTGACTGTTTCAACAGGGTGGGCTGAAGACATGGGGAGAGACCTTTAGGCTGTTTGGCCCAGAGGGAAAAAGAAGGTATTGGCAAAAGAAAAGGAGTGCAGAGAACAGTGGGTTTACTGCATCAAGGATGCTGACACAGAAAAAAGGAAAGAAACAGGGGTTACCAGTTCTTTCTGCGCCTGACATTATCTTTTGCTGTTCTTCCTATTGTCCTTTGCTTCTTCCTTTACTCAACAGCTTCCAGATGAAGAGAAACAACATATGTCAGAGGTAAAAAAAAAGTTCGTGCCTGAAACTCAGTGTCAGAAGTACAATTCATTACACCAAAAATGTGTACAATACAAACAAATATTAATAGATATTATAATTGTAGAAATCCAGTTAGATCCAGATAATGGTTGAGTAACTGGAGGGCCTTATCTTTCCAATCTGTGTTCTTGGTGGATTTCTGCCCTTTGCATCACGTACTTAGTAAAAGTTGTACAAGGAACTAATGAACTGTGTATAAGGATGGGACAGTTTCAAGAAGTGAGGCCTCCTCACGTAAAAATGTCCAAAGAGTGCAACTCCCTGCTTATGGCTGGAAGTGCGAAAGAATAAATGCTTCAACGTAACAGCAATTCTGTTCCTTTCAGTCCTGGCTCCAGAGTATTCCAGCCTCTCTGAGTCAAACACTCCGTGAGTAAGAGGGCAGTGGAATACATCTGCACACACCTCCACAGTTTTTTACATGGATCATATTTGCTTGAAAATTAACTACAGCTACGCTCAGGAAGTAACATATTTACCTGATACTCCTCAGAGTGTTTACTGCTTTGGTTTGTATTCCACAATGTGTTTAGTATTTTACAGACTTTACATAAAACACTGTCAAAGACCAGCCCTGATAAAGGGGTAATCTTTTTATCCTGCTACCCTGAACTTTCATCTTGCTTCCCTGGTACACCACTTGTAAATTCCATTACTGTTTTAACAGATATTTTACATTCCTTAGGCAGCAAACTAAGTTTAGACAACAGTAATTGTCTTGCTTACGAAACTATGCTGGAAAGGCTGGCAAATTATTACCATGAGATCTTTTGAAGAAGCTATGTCCAAAAGTGAAATCCAATTGTGAGATGAGACTTTATTTAGATTCAACAAGTCTCTGTTTCAAATGTACTCATTATCCTTTTTTCTGTAGCGGCAGCACTGACATGGCAAGATAGAGGAATACTATGAGACATAGGAATATTCTTATGTATCAGATGTTTATACCCTTCTATTTATGTTATGATACTCCCTGGAAAGCACAGACATAGACCAGAAACCCATCTGTATCAGTTTTCCTAAACTCCAGAATTCATGGGGGAGGAAACGTTATTTCTTAATGAACTGTACATATTTAGCAGCTTCAATATTTCCACTACTACAACTGAGAAATAAAATAAAATATTAGAGATGCATTCAATGTGAGTGAGCACTTACTTGGAAAACCTAATAATCAGAGAATATCATTGCCATTGGAAACAACCAAGTTAGCATATCCAGAAAATACGACAGAAAAGCCTGTCACTCTATCAGCTTATCCAAACCTACACAATCCATGCGTGAAAAAGGAAGAGGGGAAAAAAGCAGCTTTTTATATATACACAGAATTCTGTAAGGATGACAGCAAATTTAAAGTTATAGAATATCCTGAATTGGAAGGGATCCACAAGGATCATCAAGATCAGCTCCTGACCCTGCTCAGGGCAGCCCCAAGAATCACACCATGAGCCTGAGAGCCTTGTCCAAATGCTTCTTGAACTCAGGCAGACTTGTGCTGTGATGACTTCCCTAGGGAGCCTGTTCCAGTGCCCAACAACCCTCTGGGTGAAGAAACTTTCCCTAATATCCAATCTAAACCTCAGTTTCATGCCATTTCTTCGGGTCAGCTTGAAAGCTAGAACTACACACAAGCTTTTGGATTGCTTCCTTTTAGAGTTGCAGTTGACAAGATGAATAACGGGATCTTAAACATTTGTCTAGCTTTTTCATCACCCATAGACAAGGGGTCTCATCTGATTTAAAAAGAGCAGGCTTTAATTTCTTTTTTTTAAATGGTAATTTGTATGTACCTTAGGGTTTACTTCCCCCTTCATTCCCACAGTCTTGTGGAGAAGTATTTCACACAAAACACCCCAAAAGCAAGTGCATCATCTCCTGAACGCAGAGGTATGTGGTTGTGTGGGGGGGGGGAGTGTGTGAAGAGAGGAACTCACCAATTTTCTGGCGTCATTTATTTAATTAAACAGTCCTGTCACAGAATCGCTTAGATTGGAACCGACCTCTGAGATCAGCGAGTCCAACTGCTAATCCAGCACTGCCAAACCCAGCACTAACCCTGCCCATAGACATGCTGCACTCGACTTCACCACAAGCGTGCTGCAAGGGCCCGAGGGAGCAGAGCCGCACCCGAGGGCAGCGATGGACGGGACACGGCATCCCCGTCTCCTTCCCTGCCCGTGCCCAGCACGGCAGCGCCTGACCCCCCCGGAGCGGGAAACGCCGCGGCCTCACCGCGTCCCACCGAGACGCCGGGAGCTGCGAGCGCACAACCGGGGGAGGCTCGGGGAGGGTCCCTCGCCCCGCACAAGCCCGCCCAGCACGAGGAGTCTCCTCGGGCGGGCCGCCGCGGACTCCGGGCACCCCGGCTCCTCCTTCTGTAGGGCCTGCCCGCCGCAGGCCGGCGCTCCGGGTATGACTTACCACAGACAGCGAGCGGAGGCAGCCCTGCGAGCGAGCGACTGACCACCCACCCTCGCTCGCCCCCTCCCTCCCTCTTCATCCTTCGCCACCGCCCCCACGCAGTCGGCGGCAGCCCCAGGTGCCTGCCCGGGCTGCCCCCAACGCACAAGGCGGGGGGGAAGCGCCTGCTCCTTCTGTCCCAGGAAGCCGCCCGTGCTCTCCCACCGCCCCAGCCACCGCCCGCGGCACCCAGCGAGGTGGGGATGACGNCGCCCCCGCCTCCCGGGGAGCCGTCCCCGCTCGCCCCGTGTCCCCGCAGGGACCCCTGCGCGCCGCCGCCGCGGCGTCCTCCCGCCTGCGGGTCGCTGTTCCCCCGGGGAGCAGGGCAATATAAAGCAGTGAATCGGGGAGGCGGTCCGGGCGCGGAGCCCGGGAGCAGGTAGGTGCGGGACGAGCGCCCAGGGAGCTGGGGGAGCCGCTCCCGCAGGCGGCTGCGGGGGCTGGGGGGAGGCGGTCAACTTCGCCCGGTGCTGGGCACTACCGAGCTCAACAAGCCTTTTTCTGCCCGTGAAGCATCCTGGTGTGACTTCTCGCAGAATGTTGGTTTTTTTTAGGAGGGCTCTTAAGTGGTGTTTGTTTTTTTTCCCCCTCCCTTTTCCCAGCCCCTCGCTGCATAGGCTGGAGCTGGCTGGAGGCTCGCCTCTGCCTCTGTGGCTGCATGTGCAGCACTCGTGTTGTCCTAACGATATGGCAGTAGCACTTCCTGCTGTAAATCACTTCGCGATAGTTTTTGAAGCGCTTCTTAAAGGCGGCACTGTAATGAACCCCCTTGTCAGTGCTTGTGGTAAGCTTAAAACCTTGTGAGCTGGAGGCTGTTTTCAAAGCCGGGCTGTGTAATGTGCTGCAGTCCTTTTCATAGAAAAGGTAGAAATGTACTTCACTGTTGGCTTAGTGTTGGCATGAATGTAATTCCCCTTGCTATGACCTGTTTATGTAGGCTGTGTGGTTTTGGACCCCGTTGTAGTTACCTTTGCCATCTTCTTGTTGTGAAAAAAGGCTAATCTCAAATGTTCAGAGAGACTGATGTATTAAGAACTCTAAAAAGTAAGCTTTATTATACTGCTGTACTGGGGATAGCTCTTTGTTCTGGAATAATTTGGGAAAATCACTCAGACTGAAACTTATGGGGACTTGAATTTAAAAACCTTAGCTGTTAGCAGTTGTTAAAATATTTTAAATAAATAGATACATTAATGTAGATTGCTATTGCTATATTCATGTTTCATTTATTGAAAATATTACTGAATTAGTCTAGTGGTCTCTTATTTTGCTCTTTGTATGATCATCATCATATAAAATGGTCTTGCTGACTCTTTTTCCAGCTTATTAATGCCTTTTTCCCTCAAAAAATTTTAGAGCACGGTCAGAAGAGGAATGGATGTAACATGATACCCTTGCAGTGCTCAAAACACACAAATTCTGTAAAGATTTGTTTTTTCATTAAGTAATACAAGGAAAATGGATGAATCAGCTTTGCTGGATCTGTTGGAGTGTCCTGTTTGCTTAGAACGCCTTGATGCTTCTGCAAAAGTCTTGCCTTGCCAACACACGTTTTGTAAACGCTGCCTGCTGGGCATTGTGAGCTCTCGAAATGAGCTACGATGTCCAGAGTGCAGGACTTTAGTGGACTGCGGTGTTGACGAACTCCCCAGTAATATTTTGCTTGTCAGACTACTGGATGGCATCAAACAGAGGCCTCGAAAACCCGGCGCTGGCGGTGGGACTGCTGGCACAAACGCTTTAAGGGTCCCCATCAACACTGTAGCTAACTGCGGATCAAAGGACCTGCAGAGCTCCCAAGTCGGACAGCAGCAAAGGGTGCAAGCACGGAGCCCTCCTGTTAGGGTAAGTACCTGTCCTGGTTTGTCAGGACAGTAACACGTGGTGACAGTATTTTGTTGCATTCCTGTCATTTCCTGCAGCATTTCAAAATGGTTGATGGCCTCTGCTTCGGGATAAGGGCGGTCAGATAGTTAATACAGCAAAACAATGTAATTTTGAGAATTGCTGTAGATTTCTAGCAAAGCGCATCAGTGTTCCTATCAGTGTTGGTTTCATGTTATGTAAATACTAATAATGCTTCCTTATTAAAACTCTCAGTTTTTGAGGCAAGAAGAAGAAATCCTTAGCTGTCCTATTAAAAGACAGTCAAATAGAGCTATGTAACTTATGTGGAAAACTTAAGTTATTGTTAAGGATAGAGGTCTTGTGAAGAACATTTGAAATTGTTTTTAGTTTGTCAGCTGTAAGACTAGAGATTTCATTTTGGCTCATGCACTTTCTGAAATTATTCTTACAATCAGTAAATTTCCTTTGAGTTAGACATAGCAAGTGTTAAACATGAGCAGAAAAGTTTTGCCACTGGCTTCTAAGTACCTACATTTTTACTTTCTTTCCTTCAAAAAGAAATTTTTGAATTCCTGCAATCTGCTAAATTATTTGCACTCTCAGTCCTCATAATTTCTTTAATTAGTTTTTCCTCAAGTATTTTTTCTAGGGGATTTGAAAGATCTATGTACCGTGATGGGAAGACATTGCCTTCTTTTTATACTCCAATTCCTTCCTAAGAGCTATGCAACCTGTAGACTCTGTCATACCTTATAGACAAGACTCAGTAGCCTCATTTATGATTATTCATTCTAGAACCTGTATCAGGAAATGTAATTTTCTGCCATGACAGACCTTGCTCTGTTTTATCTAACGGCAAAGCGGGACAGCTTCTCTGAAAGGTTTTGCTGCCCAGTTTGTGATGCATGCATATTCGAGTTCCTGTGTTTGAAGTGGAGTTTCTGAATGGTTTAGGTGGTTTCTGTCTTGTGGAGTTTATTTGATTTTTATGAAATGTCTTAAGGAGTTCGAAGAAGAGGACTTCAATGTGTTTTTGACAGGACTAGTCTTTATTTTAAAGTGTATCTGAATTATTTACTTACCCAGTGAAAGAAGCCTAACACTGATTTTCCTCTGTTGTACTTAACAATTGGAATCTCTCCAAAAGATTTTAGATACACCTCTTAAGTTTGCATAAGGATTTTAAATCCAGTTGTTTTATCATTAGGTGATACTGCTTTCTCTGCTTGCTAGAGATCTCGTTAGGTTCTTTACTTTAGAATATAGAAATTATAATTATCAACCCACTTCCTGCTAATGAGTTTTATTTTGTATCTATATTAATTGTTGAGGAGAGAAGGCGATCTGTGGGAGTTTTCTGTTAGTGGCTTGTTTTTGTGTTTTTGGTGAGTTTTCTTTCCAGAATGTAGAATCCTTAAAAAGTACTGCAAGGAACCATCAGCAGTATCAAAACCAGTCTGGTCTTCTCCAGAACTTGAAGGTGTTTATCATGATACCTTGCATTTGCAAATGCTCTTAAACTTAAAACAAAAACCGTTATGACTTGTTTATATGTTTTTGTGTCGGTCTTTGTACATAACTGGGTATTTTCAGAGACTGCTTCTCCTTCAAAAAGGTTTCCGGTGTAGTACTGTACATGAAGGACTGTACTTCAGACTTTCTTAAAGCCTTATTAGACAAAATAACTTGAATATGAAGTATTCTCTCTCTTTTTTTTAAACGTTCTATAATATCCTGTTTTGGAACATTTGCATTTCCAGATGTGCGGAGTAGAAAGTGATAACACATGGAAGGTTGCTTCAGCTTATTAGTTCTGCTGTACTGTGTGTCATTAAAACTGTGACCATATGCATTCCTCATGCAATTAACTGATACTCCGTGTATATTAGTGATGATTTTCAGTGTTTTACAGTAAGTCTTATTTCATCTTTGGAGTTTCACAGGCATTCTTCTGCCTTCTTTCCTTTGGGAGATAGGGAAAGATGATGATCTCATCATTTGTCCACTTTGTCCAGAGCCTTTTTTACTAGGAAGCCAGTACTTTTAAGAACATGAACCGGCTTCAAGAAGGTGGAGATATGAACTACTTTTCCATTTTATATATGAAAAGTGGTTTTGAAAAAAAAGTCCGGAAAGCAAAATGCCACTTTAATGGACAGTGTTGAAGTGAATGCCCTATTTGTTTTGCTAACTCTAGCATAAAGATGCTTGCAAATACAGTTCCTCTCTGGGAATTGAAGAGGAAAATCTGTTTCTAGATGAGTGGCAGAGTCAGATTTCCTAAACTAATTTTGCTGAAGGGGAACTAGTAAATGAAAGTTGCTGTTACGTTAAATGAAGTGAATGTGGATGAGGGCTGTCAAGTCGTAAACATTCTGCTTATACCCTGAAGTAATACTAAGCTCATAAATGCCCTTTCAGAGAATGCCATAATTTTCAGAAGAGGTTAATACAGCAAGTACTGCAGCATGATTTCCTGAACTGTATCAATGACTGTGGAGTGGCCAGCCCTGTTATTGCACAATATATTGCATTCTCTGCATGTATGTGGTGACACATGGCAATAAACAAACAAATGGTTCCTTGAGTCTTAAAACTAATGAAGCTGGGTGGGTGGTGGGATTAACAAATCTTGTGCCTAGCGTCTCCCCCGCTAGAGTAACCTTGTTTCTTTCTGTAACCTCTATAAGCTTTCACTGCTGTAACAACGGCAATTTCTCTGTGCAAGTTCTTAATCTATTTTGTTCCCCTGCTGTTTTGATGTATAAAGCCTTCTTTGCCTTTCCCTGCTACAGGCTGGACAAAGGCAGCAGCATCCTGCTGTACCTGATGGAAAACCTGTGTTTGCTGTCTGCCCATTAATTCTGTTTTAGGCAGCCAGCTTGCCTGGAGAACAAATAAAATAGTTATATACATACTGCAGCTTCCTCTCTCATATGGATGCTAATTTAATGCTTTTCTCCTTTTTTTTCAAGTGAAAACCTTCAGCTAGGTTGAGAGCTTGGAAGAGCTGTAGGACCCACAGCCTGCTGTCAAATCTGCTTGGGACTGGTCATCAGGAGCAAGTTAGTGAGGGCTGTTGAGGGACTGCATGATCACATGAGCCTTGTTTCCTTCAAAAGAACATTCAAAAACGTTAGGGTCCATCCTTTTATGTTTATGCTCATGTTATTAATTTTTCATTTTCCCTGAGTATGTCAAACAATAATTATCTGAAGTTCCTTATGGCAGTTTTACAAGGGTATGCAGGAGTCTTAAATGTAGCTGTGTGCCTAAGTTGCTAGATACTGGAGAGCTGTTCTCTCCTAGATAGATTTAAGATGATCCACTTTTAACTTTTCCTTTGAATTTGTATTTGCCTAAGACATACTAATTCTCCCTCTAGTTTATTCATAGTTCAAATTTCTGAAGTTAGGGCTATCTTTTCCACAGAACCTAGAAGAGAGTTGTCTAAATAGTCTGAAATCTTATCATTGTTGAAAATATTTTGTAGTAAGATTTTTAGATGTTTTCTGGACCAAATGTAGGCAGGAAGAGCTAAGAGAAGAATTCAAATGACCTCCATTAATATAAGAAAAGCATGAAAAGTTGGCCATTCCTAATAGAGTTAATGCTTTTGATGAATAAGAATTGATGGTGTAATTTGAGTATATTACACTGTATGTCAGTGGAAAATCTTATCAAGAAATGTTACAGTGCAATGTGAAAGTCCTAAAGCTTTTCCCTTTTTTGTTGTTTTTTATTCTGGAAAGCCCCTAGTAACCTCTGGAGATACCATTCTCGGTGAAGTCGACTTGAAATGAGAGGGTAAACAATCATTACAGGCTATGGGAAAATGCTCCTTTAGGTGTTAAAGGGGGCTAGAGCCACTAGTGAGCATCCTGAGTTGTTTGTGATCAATTCTTTTACACCGAGGAGGAAAGAAAAACCCACTAGCAGGAGATTGTTCCATGAGTTTCTGCTAATGCTTAGCAGTGGTGCCGTGTTGTGTAAACCTATGCATCCATTTTTATGTTTGTTTAACAAGGAAAGCAATAGTCAAATTTTAAATTCCCATATCCATACTGCTGCAGCAGTGGTCATTTGTGATCCAGTAGGCTTGTCTGGGAACTGCTGAAGCAGTTGTAATGCCAGAAAGGAAAATAAATGGAGCCAGGTTTTCCTGTAGCCATGGTGTTTGACCTTGCCATGTATCTTGGGGCAGTAGGGACAGTGGGCCACCTTCTGATCTGTGTGGACTTAAGCAGGTTGGGCTTCTCTGTCAGACTCAGTGGATGGTGTAAGTAATCAGTTTTCTTTCATCCAAACCACCCTGGAGAAGAGCGCTCAGAGTGCAGCTCTCACTGTTGAGCAGGTTGCAAAAAACTGACAGGAGCCAAAACAACTGCTGCTTTTGTAATCATGGCACTTGCTGGCCTATGGAGATCCTGGCAGAACTTTGATCAAAAGAAACCTCTTGGACTAGAAAATAACAATGGGACTGAAAATGTGCATTCATAGATCAATAACTTTATTACATTACTGTAAATAAATATGGGGATTGCCAAGCATAGCAGCAGGTGTAGATTGGAATAGATGTTTAAATCATCTTGAAGCAAGAGTTTGTGGAATAAAATAGTACATAGAAATGTATCAGTAAAGGTCTGCTGGAGGGGTGTTCTGAGAGGAGGCTCCCATTGTCAGATCAGATTGTAAAGAATACCCATTTAAAGGAAAAAGTAGTTGTAGAAATATGCAAAAAACAGTGGGTAGTGCAGTTAGTTCCATGATTGTTATTTGTGATGGTAGGGTGGAGGATCATTACTTGATGGTGCCTGATTTTGAGCTGACCCCCCTGACCAAAAGGATATTCCATACATATGGAATCATGCTCATCATATAAATCTGGGGAAAGAAGAAGGAATGGCGGGGAAGTTCCCAAGTAACATTTGAGGATCTGGAGATAGACACCTATTCATGTTCTGGAGTGATCATTAGAAAATATTTTGTGAAGTCTTTGTAAATCATATTTGCATGATTTTGTTTCATTTCATGCTTGCGGTGATACCAGATTCTGCTTTTATGTTTACAACTGCTTGTACAATTTTAATTATTTCTGTGTAAAACTCTCGTATCTTATGTGAAACGAGAGAAAATTTAATGGAGATCATAAATATAAAAGGAAATTAGACTGACTCTCATGATGTTAATGTGTTTGCTTTCAGACATAAATAATTAGATGGAGAAGGAGGATAAGCAAAAAGAAGAACTGTTTCTGTATCCAAAGGCATTGGGCTAGGATTGAGAGCTTCCGGGCTCAGTTCCTGGCTTTGCTACAGACATCCTTTATGACCTTGCACAGAGTCACTCAAAGCTCTTTGTGCCTCTGTTTCCCATCTGCAGATATGACTGATAGTACTTTCTTTGTTTGACTCACTATTTAGACTGTATACTCTCCAAGGCAGACGTTGACTTTTTTTTTAATTTTGGATGTATCCATGGGTGTTTTACAATGGTTCCACAGTCTCAGTTGAGGTCAGTATATCCTGCTGTTAACTCTAAATCATTGACTTCCACATTACTGGAGAACTGTTCATAATCCATTTCCTGTCCCAAAGATGGTGCAATGCTTAGTGTCACATTGTTAAGAGGATTTAATTTTGTTTGGATGTTTAATAGGAAATCACATGAATACCTCAGTCAGGAAAAGCCAAACAGTTGAAACATCTGTGGAAGTAGTAGTCCATCCTTCAGCTAGGGAAATCTGCATGTGACTGGCACACTGGTGTGTAGATTTAAGTGTGTTTTGAAAAGAGTCAGAAGAGAATATCTGATGTGAATTGTGTTGGTAATACAGAAATGTTTAATTCCATACTTTGAACCTGCATAGCTGTCTTGAACCTGCCAATTAATATTAGTCTGCTTGATAAAATACCTGCTAAACTGGTGTTATCCCTTTTTTAAGAAAACAATTACATTTTAAAGTAAACTGATCTATAAACTAAAAAAGAAGTGTACATTATTTACATGGGATACTGAAATCCCTTTTAAATTTGTTTACAAGCTTTCTTTTTATTGTTGTTTTTTGGTGTATTAGTGAAAGATACTGTTGTATAGTTGCTTTGTCTTCATGTGGAAGAGAGGGCTGTCTTTATTTCCCTTCATTTTCCAATTTAATATTCCTCCATTTATGTAGATTTGTTTAAAACCACCTACATGAAATAAAATGGTGTCTTTTTTTCCTCCACTTTAATGTGGCCAGTGAGTTGCAAGTTATTGCTTTACTCAGAAAGCTTTGATCATTCAGAAAATTTAAACTTCTGCATAAAAAGTAAGTCTCAAGCCCTTACTTTTAATGGGCTTGTGAAGGGAAGCAGTTTTTTTAGAGGGAATAAAAGTCCTTGAATTTAGTCTCATATTACCACAAAAATCAAATACCAATAAAATTGCCTTACATAGGTGATCCAGGATCTGGTTAGAAAAGTCAGTCAGTAGTGCTGTTGCTGTGTTCCTCTGTGCATAGTGTCTGGCTTTCTGCAATACATTCGGTGGCTTAATAGGCATCGGGTATGGTACGGAGAGCTGAAGGGGCTGGCTGGGATGGGGTCAGCTAGAAATCCTACTTCTCTCCTCTCCTTTAACTGAGTGAAATCGCTTCTAATGGAACTTCAGTGTTTAGTGCATGGATAGGAACTGTAGAAAACAGAAAGCCTTAAACTGCAGCTGTGATAATAAAACTGGAAACTTGTTCTGATCAGTTGTTTGTCTTTCTTTCAGTGAACTTCCCCTTGCAGTGCATTTGGCCTCCTCCTTATGATACGCCTAACACCTTCCTTGGTCTTTTCTTTGGCTCCATTGTTGTTGTCCTTTATTCAAACATTCTCCTGCCTCTGATCTTACTGTACTACTTCCAAGAAAAAGAAAACATATAGTTTTCTTACCTCTTCTGTCCCATTTGTCCTTGACTGTGTCAGACATAAGGAACAAAAAATAAACAATAAGAAAGAAAATTTTCTATTGAAGTATGTGGACTATGTACAGTCTTGTATATATGACTAAGATCTGCCAAATACATGAAGAGCATAAAGTATAAGTTAATATTACTGTATTGCCTAGCCTCCTGGGGTTTTTCTTCCTTTTTTCTTTTTCTTTTTCTTCTTCTCCTTTAAATCATTGTCTATATCTTCATCCTAGTGTGGGCAAGAATGTGTCTCAGTTATTAAAGCTGAAATATCATCTGGTCAGCCCTGTTCATGCATATGCATCGTTACTGCCTTCACAGAGGAAAAGTGTGCATCTGTTAAAGCTCATTTCCTGTCATATCCCTCTGTGTTAGACAGAAAAACTCGTCTTGGAAAATCAGCAGTGATTCTTGGGTCAGTTGAACTAGATCAAATTCTTTGCTTTTCTTTTCACATCACCAAATCGGAGTCTTTCTGGAGAGCAGTTTTTTTTTTTTTTGGACTGAGAATTGCTGCTGTGAGGTGAGCTGGATTAATTTTAGAAAGCAAGTGGACCTGAGGTGGGAGAGTCACACATCCAAGTGCTCTTCTCTGCACTCCTTATCTTTCCTAGGTATAGAGGGGAAGATGACAGCACTGTCCTCTGACTGTCAGACTGTACACTGGGACTCATCCTGTTTAGAGCCTTGCTGTACTAAGCATGTCACTTATCCTTTTCTGATGGATATTGCTGGAGTTGCCATGCAGTTCAGGTGCAGAACCTGAGCTGGTCAGCACAGAGGCAGTTGTTGTTAAGTCTGTTTTCACATTTGCATCCTGTAAAACATCAGGAGATCTTTGAGACTCAGAAAGATGCTCTGGAGATAAGGGAAATCACTCCAAAGAGAGCAGTCAAGTCTGATATTTTGAATTCTTTAGGCATGTGATGCTTATATACATATCTTTAATATGTCATTCAATGTTTCCTGGAAACCTACAGGTTTGGATTCTCCAGTTGTAGGAAAAGTGGAACACAGAAGTAAATCTTTCATTTACAAACACTGTTGCCAATGTGTCTCAGAATCTGAGCTATGTACATGAAAGTCAGCTGTGGTGCATATGAGCAATCCACTGTACCCTTAGAAGCTTAGGGCTGTAACTCTCATTTTACACTTGTGGCACTCAAGTATGTTATTTATTGTCCAAAGTTAAGTTTTTGTAGTGTAAGAGTATAAACACTTCAGAAATTTAAGTAATTTTGTGTCTAGGTCTTTGTTCCTATCTTATTTGGCTCTTGATTAATCCCCTCTGCCCACCCCCCCAGCATAAGCACTTAAATTTTCAAGTATTAAGAAGCCAGAACCTGCAAGAGTGTGTTTGATCTCCTACAAACAAGGACAAGATTCTCTTGTGCACCATTCCTCTCACACAGTAATTCTGTTTGAAATATTGCTGATATGCTCGGCCTTCCGCACCTAATTTTTTGAATATGGTGTAAATTTCTGTTGGTTTTTTGGGTGGGTTGGTTGATTGGTTGGTTTTTTTGGGGTTTTTTTTTTTTTTGGTTTTGTTTTTTGGTTTGTTTTTAATTGAACTAAAAGCTCTGTTCTGGTGTTTAACTGTTCTTTCTGTCTTCCTTGATTTTTCAGAGTCAAATATATATAGTCCATTTTTATATTCTGTAAATGTGCAAAGTTTAATTTTATAGTTTCTAGCTGGGAAGTAATCATAAATGCATTTTGATCAAAGGGTACACATTTCAGTGTTGTTTAAATATTAATATAGATATCATTCTCCTTCTCTCTAAAGTGAAGGACTACTGCCAATGCTGCTCAGAAGATAAGCCTGGCATCAAGTGTTCTGTTGGACTTCGTAACTCTTGAAGTGCTCCTCAGTCTTTAGCATTTCTTTGTTAATAAAACTGATTTTATTTCATGGCATTAGTGTTTCAGAAAGATGAGATAACTCTGCTTTCCTTTTTTTGTAAAGGAAAGATGTGTATATTACCTCTCTTGACTTCCTTTTCTCAGCATCTAAGCTTTCAAAATATACATGTGCACTGAAGGCTTTTTAAAGAACTGAACCACTGTTTTACCTTGTGTGAACCACAGTTCTACAAGACAAGCTTTTGAAAAGCTCCGATTAAAGACAAAAGTAGTCATTTCCACCAGACTTCCTAGCTGCTGAACTCAAGAGAAGGAATGTAGACTTACTCGCACAGAGGTGGCATAACATCAATACTGAATAATTTGAAATGTCTCTTCAATTGTTCTTTATTGGTATGCTATCTTAGCCCTTTAGGTTATAGTCTCTATTTTATATTAAAAAAATGTGTAAGAATGAAGCACTTCTGACTTTAAAAAGTTTTAAAAAGAAAAATAGTCAAAGATAATCAGATGATGATCTGAGTTGGCATATATAGGGCATAGCTGTTCTAGAAGCTTATTTTAAACAAATTCCATGAAGTTGAGTTCACTGCACTGTGGTAACGTGCCCCTGAGTAGCGAAGAAGTTTTTATTCTGAGGCTGAGCTTGCTAAAAGAGAATCAATGTCTCATGGACCTTCACTTGTTCATGTGTGCCAGTGCCCTTCTATCTCACATGGTCTTTCTCATGAGCTAGATTAAGAGAGGAGACTCTTAAATCTTATCCACACTAGCAGACTTAAGCCATTTTCAGAACCTGTTTAATTTAACACAGTTTTAAATCCACAGCCTTATTAAGTTAACAAGCCTTCAGCCTTGCCACCAGGTTCTGTAATCCTCTTAGGTCTTGGGACTAAGCAGGGCAGGGATAGTCAATAAGTAGATGAATAGATAATCTTTCAGAAGACAGATCTTAAAATTGAGAAATGCTGATCTGAATTTCCATTCACTGTATACACTACCAAAGTACTTACAACTTGAGGAAAAAGTTGAAATGACTGTCACTTTGTTTGGGGGGAGGAAGAGTGAATAAAGGATTTTTTTAAAAATGCATTAATTCTTGGTTTGCAACCCTATAAAATTAGGTTAAATTGTAAATATAGAATGAGGTAGATAAAAATAAGTTTGTTTCCTTGCCATTGTGCATATGCAGATTAAAATATCCTTGTGGTTGTTTCACAATCTATTTTTGAAAATCTTTCAGGCAATCAGGAATCTATGGACCAGAATTTAAAGAACACAAAGAATGTTATGCTGATAATGTGGCCTTGGCCACCACTGCAGTCCGCATATTGCTTCTGTTCAGTTTTGGCTCTTCTAACACTACTGAGCTTAAGCTGTGTCTGTCTCCTGAGCATAGCTCCTGAGGTAGTGGAGTTGGAGCCTTTAAAAAAGGCTGTATGTAGTGGAAGAATTCAGCCTAACATGAGAATTCCTGCCAGACATGTTCACACAGCACCAGAGGAGGAACAGAGGAAGTGGATCATAGAATCATTAATGTTGGAAAAGTCCTCTGAGGTCATCAAGTCAAACTTTTGACTGAGTATCACTATGACCACTAAACCATATCATGAAGTGCCACATCTACTTGTTTTTTGAACACTTCCAGGGATGGTGATTCCACCGCTTCCCTGGGGAACTTGTTCCAATGTAAGATTCAAACCAGGACCAGGAGATGGAAAATGTGACCCTGTGTTTGGAGAGGGTGGCAGAAGAGCTGAGCACACAGCTACCCTTGAGGCATGAAAGCAATCACTTACCTCATTGAAAGGGTGGGAGAAGGCCTCTGGGAGGAGATGGCTGAAAAGCAGAGACATTACAGTACTGATGGGTGATAAAGGCCCAAGTGGTCAAGTAATAAGGAAGGAAAAGGGAGAGTGGTGTTGGAAAAAACCAAACTGTGGTAGTAGGCTTGGAACATAGCAATAGACCAAATAGATAAAATATTACAGAGGAAATGGGGTCAAGCAAATGACTCTTGGCTCACTGGAATTGAATTAGAGACTTGGTGAGGGGGAAGTGCTGCAGGAGCAAGTTGAAGAGGTGGCTTGATGTTTGAGGAAGATTTTGGAGAGCATCAAAATAGAAAAGTTGCTATGGAGGTGTTGGCTAGACAAGAGGAGAGAAAGAAATTTAAGTGTGTTGACTCACATGCCATCTCGTTTCCTTCAGTATGTGTGTATGTGAATACTGTGTATTTTATTTTTCATTGTTTATTTTGTAATAGTGTGTCATGTATTATGTGACATTTAGACTAGTACAGTTCCAAAATGGTCAAAGAACTTCCATTCAGGACTTAGAGGATAACTTCTGGCATATCTCTCAAGTACTTTGAGATTCTTCACAGGATTCTGAAAATGTCTGTTTTATTACTAATAATGTATTCTCATTGTTCTTACAGAACCAATAAAGCTAAAAATTCTAATATTTCGTTCAATTAACTCAAAAAGAATATAGGAAAAGGGGGTCTAGTGTCCTAGGAATTGCTGGAAAATTGAAAAAGATTATCAAAGAAGGAAGAAAAAATAAACATAATCTGTGACTATTTTGATTTGGTGGCATTTTCTTTCATCTTGCTTCCATGTTTCCTTAGTCTTCTCTCTATTCCTTCAGTTAGTAATAACTAAAAATAAGGATTTAAACATCATGCTAGCCTTACAGAGCATGGTCACAATCTATTCTTTTGCATTTAGTCGTGGTGATAAGAAGAATGGATTTTATGGTACATGTTCTCCAAGCAAAACAATGGAATATTTTCAGTGTGTTTTCAATCTGTTGGAGCAGCTCACCTTTGTCTAATACTGTTAAAAGGAGAACTCTCTTTCCAGAACTATCTTTTCAAAATATATTCTTTTTGTTCTGTAAGGAGGATTTGTGTTTACTTTTACTTTAACTAATAAGGGAATTGGTTTTCCAGTGTAGAAATAGAATAACTAGTGGGCTGTTTCTGGAAATGGGTTCCCAAAGTAGTTTACAATTTCAATAAATGTTTGTCTTCTTGTACTGAAACCTCTGAACTCAGAAAGAAACATAAGTGTCAAGGAAAACTTATTGCCCTTTTCTCAGGAAATCATATTTTTTCATATAGACAATTCAGAATTGTGTTGCTTGCAACAGGGAACTGATGTCATTTATGCTTTCTTGTTTTTTTATCACACTACCATTTAATGGAACAGCATGAAAGACATCAAAATTTATTTTAAATGGCATAGAAGAGAAACTGATTATCTTCTGCAGTCCGTACAAAGGTGGTGTGGGGTTTTTTATTTAAAAATAAACTACTAAATACTGTGTCTTACGCAGTTAAATAAGGAATATTCATAATTGCATATGTAGTGATTGATAGGGAGACTTTTTTTTAAAGTGCGATACTTGTTTCAAATTTTCTGACTTTGCACTAAAGGAATCCGAGGAAGAAGGGGGTATGAGTTAAACCAGCTGAACTGTCAGGAAGTGTTTGTTCCTTTTTTTCCCTGCAGCAATCAGAAATTTACGTAAAAAGTGCCATTTTTAAATATTCTCTGAGTAAA
This sequence comes from Dicrurus megarhynchus, assembly GCA_013399195.1. Lineage (NCBI taxonomy): Eukaryota > Metazoa > Chordata > Aves > Passeriformes > Dicruridae > Dicrurus > Dicrurus megarhynchus. The sequence continues at coordinate 1,671,949 of VXAD01009146.1, forward strand.
ATTTTATGTAATGTGACATCCTTATTCCTTTTAGAGATTTTGAAATGTCTGCAGTTAGGCTCTACCACACAGTTCCTTATTTTTTGATGTTGTTGGGAGTTACATGAGTTACTGAGATAGATTGAAGTTTGTGCCCATTTTCTTGGGGTTTGTAGGCTGTGGTTGCCTTGGTGGGTGTATATTTTTGTCTGTAGTGTACTGCTCAGTTCACAAGAGCTTATATTAGAAATGGTTAAAAAAGAAACAAAGTTATTTTAGAGACAGTTTTGTACTTGCAGTCATGGAAGGATATGGACTTAAAATATTCAGAGGTACAGCTCTTGGAAGAAACCTCTGCATGTATGACATTTTTTGTCTTCTTACAAGGGATTTCAGTGCTGCTTCACTTAGGTATCTAAGTGAAGATCTAAGTCAGATTGGAACCCGGTTGCAAATAGCCGGATTGAAGTTCAAGGTAGTTTATCTGAATCAAACCATGCACTAACTTGGTCATTTTAGTTAGACATGTCTTACAGCTTGGAAAGCCTTTTGGCCCAGTATGCAGTAACCACAGCATAATCTCACGTATGGTAAATGGAAAACAAAGTATTCCACTATTCCACATTGTGTGTTTCAAGCAAATGTTAAAGTAGTTGCTTTCAGGAATTAGTAAGTTTTGTTTGCATAAGGTACCTTGTGATGTTGGAGAAATCCTCTTTGTGCTTAAACAGATAACTTTGTCCTCAGCCACCTTCACTGGCTGCAGTTTAGTTTAGGAAATTATCGTGCTCTCTCTTCTAACCACTGCTATTTGCCATGTCAGGTTAGCACCCCACATCTTCCTGGGAACAGCATCTAGTTCTTGGGAAGTCAAATACCTCTGGTGCTCAAAGCTAGAACATTAGTAAGAATTTTTAAGATTTCATTTAAACCAAAATCAAGTTATGCACTAGTTTTCTAGACTTGAAAGCATTATTACATTTAAAAACTGAGATTAATTTTCTTTCTGCATGTTTCATTTTTGGGAAAGAGGTAGAGGCAATGAAATCTTTGTGAGAGTGTGGCTTTTTTAACTTAAGAAAAACCCTTTCCTTTTGTAAAGGAAGACCAGACTTGGTACCAGATTGTTGGGGCTTTGTCAGTACCACAGAGCTCTGGTTTTGGGTGTGGATTCCAATTATTGAAGTTTAGGCTGAACATACCATTAGATGCCAAACTGTGCTTTGTTTTTGGAGAAGGTAGTGGTTCTCGGTGGATGAAATAGCGTGTGATTTGTGCTGTGTTTTGAAACAAGAAAACTTCTTGCAGATTTCTTTCGTCTGTTCAGCATGTAAAATTTAATGGATGAAATCTGTCCAAAGTGGTCTTACGTAAACAGTCACTGTGTTTATATTTTTCAGGATTTTGTAGCTATAGAAATAAAATTGCAGTTTTGAACTTTGCTATTAAAATATACATTGGAAAATATTCTGTTGGAATACAGGGGAGTGTTAATGGCTTCCATAAAAACAGATCTGGTAAAAATCAGTAAGTGCAGTAGATATCCTTCATTAGAGGAACATTGGTCTTAGTGTTCCTTTGGTAGCTGAAGCAATAAAGCTGCTTTTAAAGGCACCAATCAGCAGAATAATTCTGGAACAGGGAAGACTGCTCTATGAAGACTGACAAAACTGACCATAAATACCAGAGCTGGGTCATTGGTGTGTGCCTGAAGAAAAATGGAATTTTTGAGAGAGAGTTAACAAGAGGGAAGAAATGCATCAGAACTTTGCATGAACCATCAAGGCAACAGACAACACTCTAGGGAGCACAGTAATTTCTGATAGCACCAACAAATTTCGAAGTATATATATATGGGTGCTGTTTCTTGGTCATGTTAGTTTTGGGTAAAATCATGATTTTATGACTATTCTTGGTAAATACTATTTTAAATTTCATTTTGTCTTTCTAATGAAGGTGAGTCAGCAAGGACCTAGGAATGTTATCTAGCTGTTTAGACTGAGCGCTAGCAAATATTTTGTACTTCGTCTCTCCGATTTTTCTTTGTCTTTGCATGCAATGTTTTCAAAAGGCATTGAAAAAAATTGTACTGGATACAGAAGTCCCATGTTTTTTCTGTTTTGTCATTTTGTCAGTATGCATTAAATCTGCCTTAAGTGAATCACCTTAATTAACGTATGTCAGCCTTTGGTTCAGTATTTAATGTATTGTGAAGATTGGTATCAGTGATTGTAGTGGCTTAATCATGTAGACTTTTGGCCTGCTTTCTAAAGGGGAACAACTGAAGTTGTTCCACTCTGTGAAAATAAAGTATTCACTGGAAAAAGGATTAAAACCCAACTGTTCACATCCCAGGCGAGTGCTTGGGTCATTGAGCCAGAGAATTGTTTTGTCATCGCTTTCAGTGCTCTAATAGAGGTTAGGGGAAATCCATGCCAAGACGTCTGTGGTTTGGTGGTTAGATCTCATGCCATATTGAATCATGTATTGCAGGTATGAGGGATGCTTTTTATGGAAATAGAACCTTTTTTTCTTTCTTAATCTCCTTGGTTGTATCCACAGTGAATAATTTGATGAGATAAAATAATTCTGATTGCATATTTGGTCTAGAAAGTACTTAATTAACCATGGCTCAAAGTGTGGTTTTCCTCTACTTTTTGACTATCAGATGGGGAACATAACATTTGTTGTTTGTGTTGGCTTAGCTGTGATATTTCTCTTCTCATTTTCCTCATGTAAAGATGAGATTAATTTAGGAGAAAATTGTTTGTTTCTGACTTCTGTTTTTAGTGAGAAAATAGTATCTCTTGGGATATGCTTTCACATGTTGGAACATTTTTGTTTTGAAAGAAACTAATATTTGGCAAATCATAAATTAAGGGGTTTTATTTCACAAGTTAAATTGCTTTTAAAATGACAGCTTTACAAGCATACATAACTTCAAATACTACATTTCAGGTACGCTGTATCTCTGTGATCCTGTGGGGATTGTATGTCTGCTATTGAATTTGAAGGAAAAAATAACAAAAGCAGTAATTCTAGTTTACTGTTATTCCCTTAAAAATACTAATATCAAAGTACATTGAGATGTATGTGGACTTCAGTTTTTCATATGACCTTACACATTGTATCTAGCCTTTTTCCTATTCAAGTGTGTTCTTTCTAGGTGGTAGAAAAAGAAAAAAAAAGATTAATTTTTTTGTGCTTTATGTTACAGCGCAAAGTGTTTGAAAGTTTAGGTAGTAAATCTGTATCTGAGAAGAATCACTGACCAGTGTAATATTACTTTGTTTCTTTTTAAAAAAAGTAAGATAGAACCTCAGTCTTCTACCTCCGAGGAGAGAGAACACTTGAGGTTCTACAAATATAGTATTATTGAGAAGTACAAGTGCATACTGATCATGGCTCTATATGAAGAATAACTGTTCTACTTGATGCATGCAGATGAGGGAATAAAAGGGCCTGTAATGGGCCATATAAAATGTTGACACTAGAAAGCTGAACTACTGGTGTGTAGAAACCATCCCTTTGTTCTCTTTGCACATTCTTCATTTACTCTGTGCAATATTTCAAATAGAATGGAAAACTAGGGTTTTCATGTGTGTATTTTACTGCTTACCTTTTCAAAAACAAGACTACTTTTTTATTTATCACTTGGTTATTTTTTATTTATGTGAATTACTTTTATGTATTGCTTGAGTTTATGTATTTTTAGTCTCTTTTAATCAGGGTGCATCAGTGATGATTGTCTTATTGCAGCTATAATGATTTTTAAACTCATGGCTTTGTTGCAATTTCTGTTGGGGTGAACCATTTCATATAATTTTGAGTTTGGAAATGCAGTCACCCAGCAGAGTGTGCACAGAAAGGACTACTGGACTGGCTTGGCACTCTGGTCTAATCTACTCAGGGATAATTAGTACAAGCATTAGAGATAGTTCCAGCCAGGCAGTATTAACACGAAGTTTCTAAGAAACCTCTTGAGTCTAGTTTTGTTTTATTAGTATTGGCAGTGCTGGAAGCAGAGGAGAGTGCTGCCAGGGTTATTATCAGTGTATGACCCAGCCTGTTCTTGGCTGGAGGTGAAACCCAAAACACTGGAGTCTAGCTTACATCACTACTCTGCTTTGGATGTTGCTTAGTCCAAGGTTGGCAAAATCAGGAGGAATTCTTAGTCTAAGTGACATTGTGCTGGAAACTTCTCTGAAGTGAATCATCCTTGAATAGACAAGACTGTTTAATGCTAAGTATATCCACCAGCGTTTTCCTGCGTGTGCTTTTAGAGTTTGGATTTTCCAGTTTGTAACAATAACACAGCAATGGAATGTGCCACCAAGGCACATCAGAACTGCTGTCACTGTCAAAAACTAATTGTAACCTCCAGCATTTTAACAGTAAAAATAAGCTGTTCATCTATCTCTTAAGCTAGTATGTTGCTGAGATGGGAAAGATGTTAATAAGCAGTAGCCTTTGTGAGTGTAGACTTAATCATAGTAGATTTAATGATAAGGTTTATTAATGGAATCTTCGCCTCACACTTGCTCTTGTTGAAATTCGGTGTGCTTTCCATGACAATTATTGGTGAGAGATCTTAATTTAAATGCTGGTTTCTGAAACTAATTTTAGGCATATTTTTTGCAGCAGGAGGTGTATGTATCCCGTAACACTCTTCTGCAGAAACCTGTTTTTATTGTTGGTTGGGCAACATCAAATTTTTTTCTTTCTGACCCAATAGTGTTTATATTCTTATGGTCTTTTGCTAGCCTGGCAAAGACTTGGCTGTTAAGATACTAGATACTGCAGCTTTGGTCACATACATGAGCTGTGATTTGGGTTTCCCAATGACATATTCCAACGGAACGCATTGCAGGTAGCCCATAGCCTCTGAAAAATAGCGAGTGTCTGAAATCCTGCCTCTCTGCGGCTGAGTGAACTAATTCTGAATTGCAGAAGACTAGTTCACTGGTATTCACAGTATGAAATCCTCTCTAGAGGGAAATGGTTATGTTGAGGATCCCTTCAAAAGTTATCTTTTCTTCAAAAACAAAAAACTCCCCTTAAAATAGGACAGTCACTTAAAATAACAACAGCAAAAAATCCCTACCCAATATTTCAGTGTCTTGAGTACTTCCCAAAATACATAGACCTTTTATTCTCAGTGTGTGGGGCTGTAGACTCTTCAGCTGTTGTTTGTGGAAAGTGGGCACTATCCACCCAGCTACAGGCTGAAGAGCTGTAAGTTATCTCTACTCTCATGCAGGCTATGCCAGAAAAAGTTATTTGAGTCAATTGTGAAAGGTCAGTAGAAAATGAAAAGGGGGTAAAACAACTAAAGGGCTAGTATGCCTCTCTGATTCAAGATCAGCTACATTCAGTATTACTTTGCAACAGATGCCTCCAAATCAGCATGTTTTTTTCTCCTTAATTTCTAAAGGTGAAATTGCTTTGAATGCTCAATGTGGTGAGCATTGTAAGTGCCACTGGTATTTATTATATCATAAAATTATGATATAATAGAGTTGAAATAGATATAAAGTAAGTAAAAAGTGAAATTTTTAATCAGGCACAAAAGTCTTTAGGATCATCTTAATTATAGGTTAAATGTTTCCAAAATTCCTGGTAGGTTAAGCAGGACTTAACTCACAGTAAGAAAATTATTTTTGTTGGGATTTTAAAATTTTGAGCTTTTTATCTTTCTTGCTTCATAAAAAGCATGTCAGTGACCTTAGAGGGCACAATTTTAAGAAAACAAATTTTAATGAATGACCATCAGTACTTAGATTAACCTGGATTTCTCAGATGAAGATCAGTCTATTTCATTAACTCAAAGAGAAGGTGGATAGGAAAGAGCTATCAGCATGCTGGCTGGGGGAAGAAGTCAGTGCCATGTGGCACTTTGAGTCCCTGTACCATCTTTTTTTCTTTTTTAAGATATATTTGCTTTCAGTATTGTGTTTGTATTCAAAATTTGTAGTTTCAATAGTCAAAATTAATGTCAGATTGTTTTTCTAGAAACCTTTTAAAACTCAATACCATATAGTATAAAATAACGTGAGATTAAATATTCATTGACAGATGTGGGGGAGAAATCTTTCTTTTATGAAAACCTGATGTGTCAGACAGGATTCCATGTTACTGTAGAAATTGCTTCTTTTAGTAATAATTCCAACTCACAGATTATTTTGGAAATTACTGGGACAGGAGCAAAGAGCTATTCTGTAGTTCTTGTCCCTAAATTTTTTTGGGGTGTGGCAGTGATTGACTAGGCAAATTTCTGCCTTCATCTGGAATTGATTGGTCTTATTTATAAATTAATGCGTAGATGAGGAAGGCTGTAAAATAGGCTTAAGTGTAGTCTTCAGTGGTATAAATAAGGAAAGAGCCTTCAAGATCTTTCAAGATTTCAGGTCTTTGTTATGTCTTAATACATAACTTAAACATGGCTCTTAAAAATGCATAACTTTAGTAGTAGTTGTCAAGTATTAAGTACTAATCTCTATTGTGGCAAAATTATTATTTCTTGTTTTCTGTAAGTGTATAAGTGAAGTGAAGATACTGAAAATTAGTTTCAGTGTACACATTCTGTAAACAACTGTGGAAAAGGCAAGTTATTATCAAATAAGAATTTTTTAGTTTCTTAGTAGTCATTTGCTTGGGGGATAAACTTATGGCAAGTTATATTTCTTTATAAAAGAGGTGATGCAAATATTCATAAGTTTTTGTGGAGAAGAGTGACAATAAATAATCTTTTATTAGGTTTTTTAGTGTTTTTTTCCTTGTCATTGAAGTGTGAGCCCTTAGTGGAAAGATTATATTATGATACAAAAATACTTTGTAAAATATATTCAGTGTATTGGATGACCGTCTAGATCCTGTTTCCAGCGAATGGGGAGTTGAGGCCTGAAATTCTCAACAAGTACTTTTGGGTGGATCAAAGACAGATTGAATCTGATTCACAAGGCTCTACAAATCTCCCGTAGTCATGATGCATTTTACATACCACTCATTTGCTTTTTCCTGCTCTGCTAAAGTTTCTTACCAGAGTAGCTTATCCTACTGTCCCTTGCAATAAGCATAGCAAGCTGTGAAAATAACATGTTTTCAGGGGTGGGGTGACGCTCATTTCCTTTGGAACAAATAATAGGTTGTACTAGGAAGTTGTTTTCACTTCAGCCTGTATGTGAAGGTGGAGGCACAGCAACATCAACAGTATACTACTACATTTAGTAGTCATTGTATTCATACATTCATAAATATTGATTGGTATATTATGTGTTCAGCCAGTGTTACATGCACAAGGTACCTCTCAATACATTATCTGTCCTAGACTGTTCTGTTTCCTATGATATTGGCAGTTCTTGTGCCTGATTTAGTTTTATGTAAGTGCAGGCACCTTTTTAGTGCTACACATGGTGATTGGGGTCTTTATATGGTGCTGTTTTCTTGTGTTCTTTTACTATTTGAGAAACCAATATAGATGGATAACCATCTCCAGTATTCTTTGCTGTGGCAAGCTCAAATACGTGTATTGAAAATCACGTGCTTGCAAATCATTATGCAATGAAATTAGATATTTCTTTAATGAAAAAATGCCTTTTTTGTTTTTGTTTTATGAGCAGTTGAAAACAGAAATACTAAGCAAAGTCAATCTTTGTCCAGTGCTATATTCAACAAACTCCTTAATGGTGGTTGTATAACTTGGTTTTGTTTATCCACAGCTAAGGCCCTTTTTTTTAGTTTCTACTTATCAGGCTGGTTTCTTTTTCTTTGCTGATGGATTAATACTTTTTAAAAGAAAGGCAAAATAAGCATACTATGATGGGTACAAAGACTCAGTTTCAACTGAATTTGCTGGAAGAGATGAGCTTGTAGCAGCGCTTTACACCAAATCTAGAAGTATTGTTTCGTATCAGGTTCCTGTGGTCAAGGTTGCTCCCCAGCACAGCCATATGAAAATATGTGTGAAAATAACAGTGAATTTGAGAAATTTCTATATTGCAAGAGAGAGTACTCTTGGTAAGATGTGGAATTTTTCTAACTCTTTGTAGGCTTGGGTGGAGTTGGACATGATGGAAAAGAAGGAAGGACTGGAAGCACTCAAAAAAACCTCAGTTTTTGCTCTCAGTAATAAAGTTCATTAATGAAAGCTGTCTTGTAGTTATGACTGTAAGCTACTGTTAAATTCCAGCTCTAAAGATGAATATATGACATTGGGCAAATCACTTTGTGCGCTGAATCATGATCTTTGATAGGTTTATCTGTGGCAATTTCAACTGTTACCACTCCTGTCTTCTGCTGAAGGTTACTGATAAAGTCAGGCTAATGGGCAGGTTATGAGCTATGCCTGCTGATGAGCTAGCACGTGGGGTTTTTTCCTATTGTCCTTGCCAAACGGACTATAATCTTCAGCAGGAAAGTGGAGTAGAAAATAGAAGCAGTAACATTTTAGGTGTTGTAGTAATGTCTTCCAGAGAGCTTGAATTAGTCTTTAGTTCTTGATCTGTGAAATTAATATAATAATATTTTTCTCCTTTGTAAAAAAACTTTGTCTATTGCTTATTTACTTTGTACCTAAGATTAAGGAGGGTCAGAAATCATCTTGTGCTGCATTTAGATATTAGAATGAAGAAACATCCGTGTACCCTAAAAGAAAAATAATGCATTTCTCTAGCTTGTGCAACTAGATATCTCAGTTGTTGTAATTTACAGAAAGCTTGCCAAAGTAAATTATTTTTTTAATGTAAATGATTTATTTAATGCTAAAATTTAACAAAAAATGATTACACCTGAAACAAGGATTGAAAGCAGTAGTTTTACACAAGCAGGTATTTATTTTTTTTATGATCAGAGGGCTGAAAGACCTTTCCTGTGAAGACAAGCTGAGAGAATTACAGTTGTTCAGTCGAAAGAAGAGAAGGCTCCAGGGAGACCGTAGAGCAACCTTCCAGAGCTGAAGGGAGCCTACAAGGGAGCTGGAGAGGGACTTTTTACAAGGATGGGGAGTCATAGGACATGGGGGAATGGCGTCAAACTGAAAGAGGGTCAATTTCCATTAGATATTGGGAAGAAATTCTCTACTGTTAGGCTGGTGAGGTTGCCCAGAAAAGCTGTAGATGACCCAGCATTGGAAGTGTTCAGGGCCAGGTAGGATGGGGCTTTGAGCAACCTGTCTAGTGAAAGGTGTCCCTGCCCATGGCAGGGGGTTGTAGCTAAATGATCTTGAAGGCCCCTTCCAACCCAAACCATTCTGTGATTCTATGGTTTCTTACGGAAATTACCGATCGCTGATTTCAGTAGTGGACTCGCATTGCTGTGAGTTAGCTAGTAGTAGCAAACAGAGCTGGTTTTTGGATGTGATATTTCTAATTGTATTTTGAGGCCTAATTTGATTTTTTAAAAAAATATTTTTTTTAAAGTAATGAGTGGAGCAGGTCTGTTTTCTATTGTATTTTTGTCTTTCCAGAAACCCTGCATATCTCTTTTTTAATGAAATGAGCATGTATAATTTATGTACTTAAAAAACATTTGGTTTCTAACACATTTAGATCTTCTTTTTTGGGCGTGATAAGAAATCTCAAACATGGAAGTATTGCATAGTGATGGCGTTCACACTAGAATATTGTGTGGTATTTTTAAAATTATATATGTTGCTCTTGAACTCTGTAATACAAGAAATTAAGGTTGCTTACTCATAAATGACTTTTTAAAGATTGTGTCTACACACTTGTTGAAATGGAAATCATTGTACTGGTGAAATGGAATGAACAGAAATTTCCCAATGGCAAAGAGAATATTAAAAGAACATAGACAAGTCTTGGCAAAATTGTTTGCAAACTCCCTGTAGTTTACAGCAATATAAATCAGATTTTTTTTCATCATAAATTAGATTACCTGTATAGTGTGCTGTTTGTGATTTTTTAAAATTAATGTTTAAGTATTTCTATTCTGCATTCAGCGAACAAAAAAGTGGTCTTTTGCTTATTCTAGCTGTATATATACAGCTTTAGTAATATGCAGAGAAAGTTGTAATTAAATTAGCATAGAGTCTTGTCTTTAGCCTTTCTCATGTGCAGTTCTTAATTACTTGCATTATATGTTCTTATAATACAGTTTTTAAAACCTTGGATACATGTGTGTTTTTGTTTGCTCTGCTGAGATTGATAAAAGCTTAAAGAAGGGCATACGAAATCACTCCAGAACGTGCTGAGTTAAGTACAGTAACTATAGTTTCAACATTAAGTTTTCTATGTTATAATACGTATTAGAATAACATCAAACTTCTGTTTAATTTCCTCATATTATTTAAAATTTTGTTGTATGAATTTAACTTTATAATGAGTGTTTCCTAAGATATATGGTAGCTATATATGTTTCTTCTAACTGTTTTCCTACCATGTACACAAATAGGATGTTTTTTTCTCTTTAGCATGGTGCTTACTTAGAAGTCTAGCTATCCTTGAATTTATTGTTAATAAGTATGATATCCCCACAGATGCTTTACTTTGGACTAATTAATGAAATCTGGAGGTTAAGTGTAGGAAGTCTTACCCTGTGCAATAGAAAGAGTTGAATTAACCAATTGTGTACATTAGCACATTAGTTGTAAAAATTCTGTAGTGTAATGTTTCTTAAAATTCAGTGTGTATGCATCATTTGGAATGTGATGTTAAACATCCTGTCAAATTTTGTTCAAGTGAACAGAGAAAGTGATCAGAAAAGTAGCATTATGTTCTGGTGCTAATAATAGTCACAAATGTTAAAATTCAGAGGCTTTGCTCTCCTTGTTTGAAGTCCAACTCTTAGCATCTCATGCTATTATGAGTTACTAAAATTATCTTAAGTAGAAATAGAAGAACATGTTTTGGGTTCCTTTAGGCAAATTTTGATACAGCAAATGTAAACCATGAACTATGACATCCAATTTTTTTGTTTAAAACTGAGGGTGGTTTTTCTAAGCTGATTTGCTACTTGAAGTAAAGCCCCATAATAACCAAAATGCACAACTTTTTCAATGACTACATTTGATTACATTTTCTAAGGTAAAGTATAACTTTTAAATTAATAAATTTAAATATTTGGGGGGGGGCAGTTGGTAAAATTTATTCTTAGTTTTATTGAAATGTGGAAAAGCGTATGGTCTATCATGTAGGCATGATGCTATCACCTTGACCTTTAAAAGCAGACTTGTTTTGTACCTTTTGGGGACTTGTAGCGAGAAAGTCTAAAATACATTGACTTTTTCAATTATTTTTTCAAGTTTCAATTTGTTAGCTATTGTAAGATATCGTGACACAGTAAATTTAATTTTTACTTCCCTCCAGTGTTTCACTTTGAAAAAGTGGCTATTTTAGTAGAAGAATAAGGCAAACTGAAATTAATTTCATCATTTTCCAGTTCTTCTTAATTAGACATTTTTGTGATTTTAGTTTACATTTGTCATGTGGTGTAAGCCAAAAACCTTTCATTATAGGTAGTTAGAATAGATGGGATACTTTAATGAGAAAACTGTATAAATTGCCCATAGCTCGTGCAGTTGAAAAATTGAGTGGAGTTTAAATCATACCAAGTATGGTTGGAATTGCTCTTTGTCTGATACAGGGTACGTAACTTACCTTACATGTTGAGTTGTGCAGAGATGAATTTGTAATATTTTTTCTTTTAAAAAAAATTGGTTTTGATTGAAGGTGATCAAAATGTGTAAGCCAGATCAGCTTGTAAAAGCAGTGTTATTTAAAAGGAGTTTGGTCCTCTCTCATCTCCATGCCGAAAAGAGGACTAAAACTTTGCTAGCTAGGCAGAGTTGTCTTTGGTTGCAGGAGTGGGTATAATTGCCCCTTGAACCTTCATCCTACCTGTCCTTTATGGTCTTTTTTAAGCACTTAGGCCTGTCCATATCTATTCCTAAATGATCACATATAAGCATAAAATTTAAGCCTGTAATTGTAAAATGAAAAATTATTTTTTTCCCTCCTATTAATCTGAAATCAAATCATGCCCTCAAATAGAGTGACACATTATTGTGTTCCAGCATTGAAATGCTGAACAGTTCTAAAGAAAGAAAACTCGCAGCAGAGCAGGTTTGTGTGCTGCCAGCAGCTGGGCTCTGGAGAAGATGCTCAGTGTCAGGCTGTTGCCTGCTTCTCCTCTGAACTGGCTGCAGATTTTCACTGTTGCGTCTAAAAGATTAAAGCTACTCTTAACGTTGAGTTTTGGTGAGTATGTGGGAGGCTATTTGAATTTATTCCCCAAAGACAGTAGTTCAAATACTCCTGCCGGAATGGGAACTGGTCCCCTTTTAACTCACGCTGTTATTTGTTGCCCTCTGATTGAAGAGTAAGATGGTAAATATTGCTCATCCCAGCAGGCAGCTGGAAGGCAGACAAGAAGAGCAGCTCTGCTAAACTGCCAAGGATTTCAGCCTGAGGAATGAGGAGCCAGTTGGCAAAGCTGTAAATGATTTGGGCTGATCTTTGCACTTATTTGTTTGCGAAAGTTCAGATGTTCTGAATTGAGGGATGGATTGCAGGAGGGCCCATGTTAAATCCCAATGTTAGGCAGGAACCGGCTATCACAGCTGTGTGAAACCCTCTCACTGGAGATTGGCACGGTGACTGGCAGCTGTTATTAAGTGGGATTGAAAAAATCAGAAAAGAAAAAACATAAAGAATGAAATACCGTGTGCAACATATCAGTTATCCTTTTATAGGAGAGATCTCTGGTTTTCCACAGTTGGGCGTGATATGGAAGTAACTGGTTGTGTGATTTGACATGATGTCGCAATGTTTCCAGTGGCAGTTTTCATTGCGTGAGGCTGTGAGCTCTGGGAGACACAGAAGTATAAATAAAAGGAAAAGTGGAAACAAAGACTTCATTTTTCTTGCTAGTGTGTAGCACCAGCATGGGGAGAAATAATCTGGTGAATTAAAAGGAAAGGAGAAGAAATATTTTTTCCCTCCAGGGTTGCTGGTTCACAGTAGATAGTTGTAATTTTGAATTGTTTTAGGTGTCACTCTGACCATATCCTCTAGTAACCGTTATTGTTTTGGCAATGGTTTAAATTGTGCCTATCTCATTGGGTTAACTAAATTGTCAATGTGTTGTTTCTAATGTTTTGTATCATTTTTGTAACAGTAAGTTTTTGTAACTGTTTCCATGTAATGCTTATTGTTTTGAAGGATTATTCAAGCCACTTCTTTTAAGCTTTGTATTCCCCCTTTATGTATTTCTGAGAGTTAGGTTTGATTGCCAAAGTATATTTCAATATGTAGGAGTTCTAAAGTAGTTCAAAATGTTGCACTTTTGCAGCTGCCATTTTCCTGTAATCTTTGAATACTTTTGTGTTTTATTACCAGTATCTTTACTACTCCTAGGCAAATAACTGTAGTCAAGGAAAATGTTAGTAGTCTGTATTGCTGACTGTGAAAATGACATTCTTGTACAGTTGTTCAAGAGGTCGAGTCCTTTGTACTTCAGACTCTTAAATTGAAATTATTCTTTTCAGGTACGTTTTCAAAGAAATTTTCAAGGAAACGTACTGTACCTCTATATATATGAGGAATGGTTGTGAAAAGAAGTTCGGTCTCTGCTAATACGCAGCTGCACAGGTGTGTTACAAAAGCAGGAGGTCTGCCTTTGTTCCTCAGTGACTGCGTATCAGAAGAAGCAATAGCAACAGTGAGAATATGTTGTGAAAACTATTAGTATAGATAAGGAGTATGTCTCTTCTAAATAAATTCAGGTTTTCTAAGGAAAGGTATGAGTATACGAAGATCACATGTACACTGGTTTGAGATGGGTGGGGGTGCAGCCCCTTTTCCATTACAAATGCATGATGAAATGCTGATGAAGATATGGCAGCAGTGAGAGAGAGAGTAGATAATGAGAAAAAATAGAAATATTCTTAAATTTTGTATTTAATGTGGTATTTAACTGTGTGTACAACTAGTTCACTAGCTACTTTTGGTAAATTTATGGGTAAAATCTCAGATTACATTGAAGTACAACTTGAGTATTTGTCTTTGGACATTCTCCCAGGTCCTAGTGATTTCCTTTTAATTTTTGTTTCCCCCTTAGACTGAAATAGTGTATATGTTCTCTTTTAAAGACCAGAACAAAAGTGGCAGGAAAAAGTAAGGCAAAGTGTTACAAAAGGATGAATGACATTCCTAAGGGAAACAGAGTAGGAGGGCAGGGCAAAGGTCATTTAAACGCTGGACAGTAGCAGCTATTGTCTGCTGGGAAAAATGAGGGCCAACAAAAAAGCATATTTCTTCTCAAGAGCCTGTATTCCCTGCAACAAATATTCAGAGAAAACAAAACAAAATCTAACCTTCAGCATTCTCCAAAGTGCTGCCTTCTAAGACTCAAAGCCTTTAATGCCTCTGGAAAACAGAAGGCTATTCCCAAGGAAATTAGTTATATTTTGACTGTGTACATTTGTTTATCTAATGTATTAAACTACATGTTTTGAGGCATCATAAGGAAAACTTGTAATATGTTTATTCACTTTTTTATTCTTCTGTGTCCAAAACATGCTTCATATTTAAATAACACAGTAGGTCATTATTGCAGAAAGCTGCTGTTCTGCTTTTACTGTCAAGCTGCTGATGAACCAGCATGTACCAAAAAATGAATGGATGATAGCACTCATTCACCCAGAAAAGAATATTCTGCCTGGCTTCTGGTAACAGTGGCTAACTAAACTGTAACCTTACATTGCTTATTTGTTTTAAGAAACACAAGAATGAGAGATTATTTTGTTGTTGCTGTTACGGGTGTGATAAAATGCGCAAAATCTGCCATAGTAGGGATGCTGACTACCAGTGTAATAAGTAGTTCCTAGGAGGAGTCTGTGTGCATTGCCGTAAGTGTAAGTGTTTGTGTGAGCGTTTCCAAATCATCACTTGTGATTTTAGAAAGCATTTTGCAAGCTATAATAACACAGTCATTAACAATGCATGAAATAATTTGGAAGTACTGATTAGTTTTTCTTGGATTTCCTGACATAATTTGTGAGGTTTTTTGGAGTAACTGGAGTCCCACTGCACATCTGGAGACAGTTGATTCCTAATTCATAGATCTTTTGAAATGCTAATGTGAAAACGGTATATAGAAAATAGCTAGGCTGATAGACATTAGCTTTTCCATTTTCAGTTGCCTGCCTCACGTACTGTAATCCAAACGATGAGTCAGGCTTCAAAATACTCTGTCAGAATGAGAAAGTATTTAGCACAATGAATTTAAATGGTGCATTTAATAGTTTGAAGGGTTTTTTCTAATGTTAACTGCAGTAGTTTTCTGGAGTTTGTTGATTATTCAACACTGGAAAATGCATTTGCAGAATATAGTTTTTTGATTATATTTGCTTTCAAGTAGGATGTGGAGGATGACAGGAGAGGTGTGCATATTCACTTTTTATAGCTATTATTCTTTTTGACAACTAGGAAGTGTCCACAGTTAAAGGGTTTAAGTCTTTGTGCTTAGACTTTAAAGTTTAGGTTGCACCTGAGTTTTTACGGTTGAAAGTAGAATGTTGGTATTTGAATCAAGTCTCAGTTGCTCACACAAGGAAGTGGAGCTCAGTCCACCTTGAGGAAGGAACGAGTGAGACTGTCTGGGAAGGGGCAACTAGAAAATAATCCCCAAAATGTTTTCCATTCCATAGATTTGCAGATTGCAGCTGGTTTCTCTGGGGCCAGATGTATTTATATGAGATTATCTATAGCTAACTAAAAATAAAAGTCTAAGGAGAGAACAGATGTTGTAGGTCTTAAAGCAAGGGACATTTGATATGTGCCTATGGGATATAAATGATGCTTTGTTCTAAAAACTTGTGTTTGAGTTGCTGTATTCCTATTGCTTGTAAGTCTTCTTTTCTCCTTCTCCAAGGTGTTTAAGTGGTAATTTACTCACTCAGGTGGGCAGGGCCAGGAAGGTGCTGTGAATGAGAAATGCAAGGAAGGGACTGGTTTTTTTCTTTCCTGCAAAAGCCAATACTTTCATCTCTTTCCATTGTCGAAGAAGATTGAGTTTAAAAGCTTGCATTTGACAACCACAGTGTAAAACTTGATGTGGCAATGCTACTTTTTGTGGTCCCCATCAATATACTGTCTCAAGCATTCTCGATAAATTTGCTCTCCTTATCTGTTTTTGCTTGTGAGTGTTTGGAAAGCAAAAGTGTTCCTCCTGTTTACATACAGATAGAGCATCATTTGGTCTCTTGGTGGCTAGCTGAGTACTTCAGGTGTTCTATCCGAATTGGTGATTGCACGACATCTTTCTTTTCCCCAGATTTCTTAGTCATTTCAATATCAACTCATAACATGTTATCCAGTCATAAGCAAGAGTTTCCTTTATGGAAAAGTGCATGTTTGTTTTTGTGTTTTACCATGTTGATGTTTGCCATCACTGGTACCTATTGTGTGAGTCTCACTAGTACAAAACTGAGGGTTCTGTATTTTGGAAAGGAAAGCTAGAGAGAAAGGAGCAAAGCAAGTCTCTGCTAGAGGGAATGAGGACTTCAGGTCGTTAACGTTTTGTCTCTGGCTGTAAAATGGAAGTTACACCACTCCCTCATCTCATTGAAGCAATTTTGAATATTTATGAATAACTTCCTTTCATTTAATTTAATTAAAACTTTTATAAGGGAAACTGAAAATTGAGTATTCTGGCTTAGTCAAATGAGTAAGACATGGAGACTTATAATCACTGATTAATGATGAGAAAACAGTGTAATGCAGTCTCTTCTCTAGAAAGTTAAAACAGTGATCATATAATTAGAGACTGTGTTATGATAGGGGGACAATGTGAAGTTCTGCAAGCATTCTCAGAATTCACTCACGTGGAGGACTTGAGGATGTAATGTTACTGGCTTTTAATCTAAATCGTACTTGGAAGGGAGAGGCAGTAGAACTACCTTGTGTCTCAATGTAAGTTGGTTCCAGTAATGAAGTAATGAGACCAGCTTTTCTGTATTGCTGGAGGGGTTGCTTTGTTGTTCGACTAAAATGCTTTTCTTCTTCAGATCCCCGTAGGACACCAGTAAGTAAAAGACAATCCCTGTGCTATATGTTTTTCCTCTATCTTAAAAGAGAGGGCTTTTTTTGGATTATTAGTTTTCCCTTGTTGCCTGAACAGATGAAGTTAAGCGTGATATCTTACAGGTTTCTGTTGTATGTTTTTATCCCTTGGGTAAAAAGGGAGTGGGGGAGGGAAGATACTGAGATGATCTGTGGGATGACACTTGTTGAGCTAGTCACTTGGCTGTCAGAAATTGGGGGTCTTATCAGTCCAGTTTATGAAAATTATTAAACCTTTGCCTGATTTTTCAATCTGGAACCGAGGCAAAATACTAACACTTCCTGAAGCTAGTGAGAGAAGTTGTCTTTAGATTCAAATCCTAATTTTTGTTGAAATGTGTCTTATCAATTCTCTTTCTCTTAAATATAAGACCAGTGTTGTTCTTCCTCAAAGACTGAAAGAGAGCAGGTTGAAGTTTATGGAAAGCGGAAGATAAAATTGAAGACAGGAGAAGCTTAAAACTCTTAACCTGTAAAGTATTTAACTATGCCAGGGGTGACCAGTTGTAGCAAAGACATGAAGAGGGGAGCGAGTTTGGCAAGTCCTTGCAGTCACAGTGATAGTACAGATACTTAAATAGAGGTAGAGAATTTTTTATCTACTAAGCACTGAACAACCATACAAGAAGAGAATCTTGTTGCTTGAAGTAATTTGTGGAGTTCTAAAACTCTTGGAAAAGTGCAGATTTCTTCAATTTCTAATGTTAAAAGGTCAAATTTCACCTATGTTCAGATTTTCAAGCCAATTTTTTGTATTATAACCGCTGTGTATGCATAAATATATAAAAAACCCAACAAAAGCCCCCAAGGTAAACCGTCTATATAGAGGTAGAGCTATGTTATGTTTTATTTTATACAGTCTGAATATATTAAAATTTGTTCTGACTAATTTTCCTTTTGACTTTATATTTTACTGATACAATCTCAGAGGACTAAACTTGAGAAACCATATTAGCATTCTATATAGTAGCATAATTTAATTTGTGTATACAGTAAAAAAAAGGCTCAGTATTTCAACTTTGAGTTGTTACTTACTGGGCTAACTTGGGCATCAAAATCTCATCTAAGGAGAAAAAAGCTAACTTCCAGGAGGTCTTTTAGCTGAACCTTTGTTAATGCCATATGAAACATAAAGAAGTATCATTATAATGACCTTTTGGGGTGGTATAACGGGAGAATAATCTCTCTATGGTTGTGTAAAAAGAGTAGTTTAGTACATTCTGTGTTCCAAAGCATCAGCTTAATTTCTGGAAAATCTGAAATTTGTGTTGTGGATGAACCAATAGATTATCACGTCTTTGAAGAGAAACTAGGCTGGGATCCTTTGCCTTCCTGTTTTTGATGTGAGATCTTTCTCTAGAGGGGCATTCTGAGGGCAAGAAACAGTCCGTTCTTGTAGAAGACTTTAAGTATGTCACGTAGGTAAGATTTTCTGTGTTTTTCTGTGTTTGTTCTTGAATTTCATTGGTGTGATAAGACACGATGTTTCAGAAGCCATTACAGCCTGTCTGGTATTTTTAGGATGCCAGCCTGCTTCACTGACTGTGAAGCCACACTGATGTAATGGAAAGTAACAGTTCAGAAGAAGCAGTAAATTATTTCAGGTGAATGATTGACAAACTTGAAGTCTTTAGCTTACAGCTTGAGAATACAAAGCAATCTAAAGTCAATATGATGTTGTTTGTACCAGAAGCTGTTAAGGTGGGCTTTTACTTGGGAGTATGTGAGTAGTCCTGGTCAGAGGACTACTAAATAAGAGCCAGCTAAATAATGGGTTGCTCCTAGTTTTTCTGATCTGCAAGTGTTGAGGCTCCCTGGTGCTCTGAGCAGTCTATCAGGAGTCCTTATGGTCAGTGGTCACCTAGTAACATGTTTCACAAACTGATACTTGCTTTATTGAGGATGGGATGGGATGGGATGGGATGGGATGGGATGGGATAGGATAGGATAGGATAGGATAGGATAGGATAGGATAGGATAGGATAGGATAGGATAGGATAGGTGTGGTTTTCCCCTTTGGAGGGAGGTGAAGCAGTCACTGCTCGAGGACCTGCAGGGTAGCTGCAGTCTGGATTTTGATGTCTGTCTTACACAGTTGGGTCTGCCTGTTACTGTCCTCTCAGCTAGGAGCTTTTTTATTAGGAAGTCTGGATTTGTAACTCCTTGTCAAGGCAGATAATTTTATTTAACAAAGAGCATATAAGATAATGGACATTTGTCAGTAAATGAAGTGGTTGGTCTGTGTGGGGTGATCTGGAAGCACAGGTAGAGAACTTTCTTCCCTAGAAATACCAGGTGAATCCCATTATCTCAGCTTGTGTGGTGCTGAAGCTGTGGTTATACTGTAATTGTTAGCTTGGTACCCTGCCTTATGTTTGCTTTCTAGCAATTTTCCCTTTACTGTCTGATTGGTCTTTGTTCAACACATTGAATATTAGCTAGTGATAAACTGCAACAGTCAAACCACTGAACCCAAGCGAAGGAAAAGACTGATCCTGTTCCTTTGACTGGGGAAGAGTAGAAGGCCACTTACCTTATATCTCCAATTTGTGCACGTGTAACTTTCTTGAAAGGCATTTCAGCTTTAAGTCTCCTCTTTTTAATAAGGTTGCTTACTTTCATCAGATTAAGATTTAGGCCTGTACTAATACTGGGGTTACCTGTGATGCCTCTTCATGTCCTCTGTGTTAGCTGGTCCCATAGAGCTTGGGGTTTGCCAGTGTCCCTTATCACTCTTATGTCCCCTAGCAGCCATCTGGAACAGGGATGCTTGGAGCTGGTGTCAGATTATCCTTGTGCTCAGTGAGCAGCCAGCAGCCGCAGAGAACCAGGCGGAGGATGGCACTAACGTGGCACTCTGCCTTTTTTTGTGCCTGCTTGTTTTAATGCAGCTTGATAGAGAGAGGAGTGGAGCTGGCCAAGACCGCAGGGATTCCTTTTCAAATGTAACCAAGCTAAAAATTGCCTTTGGCTCCATAACAGACATGGAACATTTCATACAAATCGGATTTTTTTCTGTAAAGTCATATCGGATCTTGGAATTTTCATCCACATTATTAAGGTTTATATTCTAGCTCATGTTTAGAGCAGATGTTAACAATAACCGTTGCCGTTGAGAACAGGATTCCAAAGTTTGTGTGGCTTTTTTATTGTTGTCTTTAATATTTTAAAAGAAAATCAATTACATGCTTTTAAAATACATGCTGTTTTGTAATGATGACAATGCTGATTTCTAAAATGCAGCTCTTTCTGATATGTTTTTATGCTAAACTCCTCTGTACAGTGTTCAAAGACTCAAGTTGAATTTAAAGAAAACATTTGAGTTTTGGGTAATTTTTTGGGTAATTTAGGGACAATATTAGAGATAGAGGTAAAGGAAATTTAGGAAACCAAGCTGTATTACATTTTACAAATCTGGAGAAGCTTTTGCTTTTAGCTAGTTAGTAGTGTATTTGCAAGGGCAGTTTAAGACAGTGCTTTGTTTACTTCACCAAACAATGTAAATACATTCCTATAAATAAATGGGGTTTTTTTGGGGGTTTTTTTGGGGTTTTTGCAGAAATAGAAGGGAGAGGAGAGGCAATGTCTGATGTTTCATAACATCTAAATTATTTAATTGGAACATCCAGCAGTCAAACCTTATGTTACCAAACTATTGCACAGTAAAGCTCTGCAGAAACAAATAGGAAGATGTATTAAGCACTCCCAGCTGAAAGCTTGAAAACTACAAAAAAAGTGTGATGCAAGGGACACAGGAGATACTCTCTTGCCATTTTTATGTAGAGCTGATTATTTACTGTTTATCTGGAAGTTTAAATATAAGCTGCTAATGTAGACTTAAAAACTGAAAGGAAATTAAATTTGAACACTTGAATAATGAGATAATATGTTTTATTTCCTTTAGGCAATGTAATAAATTTGCAATGTATTTTGCCTGATGTGTGGATGATAAATGAGGTTTGCAGAAGTGTGTGCATGTACACAGTAGAATACTTAGGAGCACCATGGTGTCATACCAATATTTTCTGAAGGGTAGAATTTTATTTGTACTGTGAGATGATCACGTTCATGTCTAACCAAAATGGAGATGTGTTACAAGGAAAGTACCCTGATATATGCCACAAGAGACTTTACTTGGTGTTCCCCAAAAATGTAAATACAAGATGAAGACCTACTTGAAACACTATTTTGGGTATTTTTTCTAGCTAGACCTTATGTATTCTTGATTTTTTTAACATTGCCAGGAATTTATGATAGATGGTCAACATAACATTAAAGAAATTTCTTCTGGTTATTTGTATTTTAATTGATGTTTTGGAAAAAGAACTGTAGTAACCTTGTGTTTGCATCTTAAGCTGTGTTTCAATAGAGAATCTGTGGTGCTTTTTTTGTGTTTAGATTTCCTCCTCAGTCTGCAAAGTTTACAGGTTGAATCCAGGGACATGAAAAAAGTGGAAAGTCTTACAGTTTTAGTAAATAAGGACTTTACAATCATTATCGCAGAAAGTTATTCCTTTGGCCTTTCCTTCCTAAATTATATACAGACCATTAAGGGATACAGAGAAGACTTCAGACAAGCTTACTAATAGGGAAGATTTGAGTTGCCTGGAGAGGAGACAAAGTTTTGAAAGGTTGTTTTCCTGGTTTCTTCTTGGACTTCAGGTCTCCTAAATAGTGTTAAAGACTACTCAGTCTTTGTTTCCAGCAACTCAAAATATTCAGGATGGTAGGGGGAGGCCTTACAAACTCAGGTTTAAAGAAAAGAAAAATGTCAAGATTGGAGGTAACCTTAATTTAATTTCCACATTTTAAAACCTTTTTTTTCACCAGAGCTAGAAGAGTTAAAATTTGTTTGTGAATACATCAGGGAGTATGATTAAGTAACTGTAGAGTTTTGAAATAAATACCGAAATCACAAGTCTTGTCACAGAAACTGGAATTATGTGACTGAATTATGAAAGCACATGAAAATTGGCAAAAGTGTAATTCATATGCCATTTCTGTGTAAATATTGCAGAGCTGCAGAACTTGTTCATGTTACTTGATTCCTCTTTGATATTGAGGAGATCTTACTTTGTGTGGTGCAGAGGCATTAATGGTATCATTAATGTAACCATTCTGATTTGGCAAATCCCAGATATCCAATTGGAGTTTGCTTCTGGTATAGGGAATATTGGAAATAGATTTTTTTTCACTGAAAGTATCTGCAGATAGATGTGAACAATATCTTGTTGTATTGGAAGGATTTTGAATGCATTTAGGAATAGCACTTCACAGGCTCCATATGTGTATTCTTACAGTCTGGATACTGTCATCCAGGATTCATAACTGATAGAGATGATGAAACAGGATCAGTGTGACTTTGTACTTGGGTAAACTTAATCTATTGGGAAAGGCCAGAAGAGCTTAAATAGTATTAGCAGAAGAAGAGGAGAGCAAAGAGAAAGATTATATGTAATTAGTTACCAACTCTTGAAATAACTTTTTTAAAAATCTTAAAAAAGGAAAAGAAATATTGCTTAAGCTTTTAATGTGATATCAACAAAGAAGTGTCTCAAACTGAAGTTTTTCAGTAAATCAGTCTTATTCTGAAGATCTTATGCAGGTTGTATTAACATCATATTTGTTTCTAAAATATAGATGTTTTATTTTAATTTTATGGAATTTATTGAAACTTATAAATTATTATTGAAGTATAATTTCTTAGTCCAGGAATCCAGTAATTTTGGGCTGTTATATTAAAGTTCAAGACAAAGTATTGGTTGCTTATAAGAAAACCCCAATTTGTTCAATATAAGCAACCCCTGATATATATGTTTGGTGATTGAAAAAGGGCTACTTTCCCAAAGCTTAAAAAAAAAAAAAAAGCAGAAATAGTTTCATATAGCAAGTGGCAGAATGAAGGAATAGCAACATGAATACAAATGACAGCTTTTTGTAACCAGAAGAGTGATACTAAATAACAGAGTAAAGTTACCGTGAGTATACAAGTGCATTAAGAAGCATCTAAATCTTTGTAGCTTGGGATGCCAGCGAAAATCTACTAATTAGGATAAAGTGCTTGTCTGTCAATGTTTTCAGTTAAAGACTTGGTGCCTTTCTGGAAAAAGTGTTCTTCTGCATCACAGGCTTAATGGGCTCTTTAGAAACAACTTTAAATACTGGCTTTCAGGCAGTGCAGGGACAGAATTATGAGTCAGCTCTGTTGAAGGCAGCAGATTTTGGACAGAACGTCATGATATACGTTAGTATTTCTTCTATACGATACTTTCCAAAACTGCGTCTAGGATCACATCAAATCCTAAACCTCAGCCATCCTAAAAAGAGAGAAGAGAGTTGAGTGAACAGTGAAAAACTGGAATGTCAAGAAAACTTGACAGGAAGGTTAGTTAGGAAAAAGATGGAGGAGGGGTGTTGCTTACAAGATAATTTGTTTCACATTGAGCTCAAGTCAGTGGTTGAAGAGTATTTACCTTGCAGAATCACTATAAGTGTGTGACAATAGCATGTACAATGACCTAATATGAGCATTGCTTCACCATATGCAGATTTTTTTCCTACAGGAATAAATACTCCGGGCCTTTTTCAGGTCCATATTTCTGTGTCAGCACCAATTCACACAACTGTGCGGAGTGGCACAAAGTCGAGGGCTGTGTTCATGTCATTGTGTTCTGTAGGCCTTTTACTGTATATTTGTGTTTCTTTTAAGAGTAGTTGATTCGTTTGAGTCTGTAAATAAGCTACAGTTTCATACAAGAGCTGAGCAAAACGAACTCCGTTAGCAGTGGGCCTTAGGGTGCAAGCTGTCCTACCATGGTGACAAAAAGAGGTGGAGTTTGACTTGGAGAGTCTTGCTCCAGGAGTTGTCTTGCGTCAGGCCTTAGTGGAGTCTGAGTCAGAGAACTCTGAAGCAGGATGACTGAATTCTGCCTTCCACATATATCTCAACCAGTTGAGTAGCATGAATAGTTAAGAGAGGGAATTAAAGAGCTGTCAGCCTTTCATTATTCTATCTGATTCTTAACTCTTGGCTCCAGAGCAGTGCTTTCCCATAATAATGCATTATGGTTGCACTTGCTTAATTAAAATACTTTTTATTTAAATGAGAAAGTTGTACTTCTTGTAAGCTGTTCTTGAGTATTTATTTATGGAACATAATTATTCTGTGCGTTCCCTGTTAATGTGAGTAGATGGTTATTAATTTGCGTACTGTGGAGTCTCAAAGACAGGAAGCCCTTGTACAGTGGAAGAATATAATGGAATTAACTTCCATGGAATAAACTTTTAATGAGATTAACCTGGCTGGAGTGAGAACTGCTTTGATTATTTCAAAGAAAGCATTGAGATCATAGCATGTATCACATTTTACAACCAAAGGACTAAAAACTTCTTTAGGCTGGGAAAACTTTGTCTGGATCTATATTAGCAAGTAATCTGCGCTGGGAATGGATCCATAGAAGAAAAACAGTGGATGCTTAGGATTTGGTGGCCACAGCCTGTATTTCTTCAGAGGTAATACTTTGAGTGAATTCTACTCTGATTCCAGGGAATGTTTGGATGAGTAGTCCCCTGTTGGAGCACACCTTCCATTTTAGTTTTATCAAAAAGCAGTGTAGTTCATATATGTTACGTTAAAGCTGCTCCAAAATGAAAAAAAGTGTACCAGAATATGCTACTTACTAAATATTTTCATTCATATAGCTATTTGATTAAAATCATTATATAGAAGCATATGTTTTCATTTATGGCATGAACACATAAATGAAAACTATGAGCAGATCTGAAACAGTTCGTAGTATAAAATATAAATAATCCCTCTTTGCTGTGGAAGTAAAATGGTCTTTTTTCTTGAACTGGATAAAAGAATGCATTCTTTCGTTTGTGTTTGTATCATAGAAAAATGGAAAAAAATTACTTTCCTTAACTTTTCCAAATACTTGAGTGTAAAAAAGAAAACAACCCTTGTATGAACTTGATTTTTTATAGATACAGGGTCCAGTGCATTGTGGTATAAGTCCATGAGATACTTCAGGTGTTGCTTAAAAAATGACTACAAAGTTCTCATAACCTTCAGAGAGGTGAAGGGCTTTTAGTAAAATGCATATGACAATAGAGTAGAATTGCTAATAAATTGTTGCTTGGAGTAGAAAAGATATGTATTTTGAAATAGAGGACTTCTTTCAAGAAACAGCTTTGTGCATGTAATACTCAAAGATTGCAATTTGTAGCTGGTGTTTACCAAATACAAAAAAAAGATGGAAGATTTCCTGATGAAATCATATGTATACATAGAAATTTAATCTGTATTATGACAGTGTAGTAATGATCAACCTGTTAGTTTCAAATTTCCTCTTCTTTCTGTAGTGCATGCAGACACAGTTGCTGAAGAACCATTCATTTAAGTAGTTTAACTATTTATAGTTTCTACATCACAGTGCAATCTCTTCTGTTTATTGGAACCAGCTAAAATAAAATGGTAACAGTGCAAGTGGACTAGAGGAGCAGAACTGGTGTAAGCAAAGTCAGACTAACTATGACCTCCTTGGGCCTAAGTTCTGATACTTTTTCTGCAGTAAAAGACTGAGAGGTGAACAGGTTATCCTTGCAATGTAAGCCTCCTATAGCCTAGCATTTCTAACCCTTGCTCACCTGTCATGCTTAAAACCACAAGAAACCTTTAGAAGAAACAATTGCATTGAAAAGCAAAATGGAAAATCCTTTCCTGTCTATCCTGAATTACTTAGTTATACTTTGTGTATTGCTTATGCAACTCTCCCTGCCTCTGACAGTGGAGTGAGAGTACTGAGAGATTTTGCTTCATTTGAGCTGATACTTTTTGTAAGAATTAGGCACTCCTGTACAGTGAAGGACAGTCTAGGCTTGAGCAACTTGGGAGAAAACTTGGCCAAGGTGTGCTGGAGTTCATCATCTTGCTTCATTACCAGCTGCCACGTAAAACCAGTGGCAACTTTCAATGGAATAAGGGGTTAATTAAGACAAACACATGGAAGATGATTTTCTGCAGTACTTACAGAGAAGTAGTCACATATTTCTGGGAATGGGTAGTGCCAGACCCCCGGAGAGCCAATTCATCTCCAGGGAGGGAGAGCAGGGGCGGTGGGATAGGCTTGCGGAACGGCTCGGCGGCCCGAGTGCGGAGCTCCTCACTGAGCTCCCCTGCAGAAAGGAAGCAGGTGAAGATGGAAGTGGGGATGAAGGATGCTGAAGGAATTAAGAAACACTGAGCATATAGGTACAGGATGAAAAAGCCAGATCTCGGGAAGGGCTTGTAAAGGTACAGTGACAGTAGATGGGAGCATGGTGATGCGAAGTTATGTACCAATTCAGGCCTCATAACTCAAGACATGTGGTTTGGGTTTTTATACTAATACTTCTATGATAAAATAGATTCATTTGAGCTGTATGAAATGTGAAGCATAATCCTTTCTGTAGGCACTATGTGTTCAAGCCTGTTCGAGTAGTACTAAACTGAGCAGAAGGCTTGTTTGCTGTTCGTCTACTTTTACAGACTGATGAAATAACCAGGAAGTGCAAACTCCAACTTGTCACTGCACAAGAGATAAATGTTAATGTAGCATTCTTCTGGCTCTTTTGTTATAGTAAAGAGCATACAGGAACTTTATCTTTAAAAAAGATGCATAATTTCAGCTAGGATTCATTGCCTTTTCAAAATGCCGACCAGCTGCTTCAAGTAGAGTACCATAAAAATCCTTTGCTTTGAAGCATGAAAAATTTAAAAGATGGGTAAGAATAAACAGCAAATAGAGTTTGTTATTTACTGTCTGCATGCAGTGGACGTATATTTGTGTATGCTACAATGACAGCTAAGATTAGCACCTTTTCTTTTCTGCAATAGACAAGAAGCTGTTTGAAGTCAGGATATTAAAGGAATCAAATTGATTCCAAATGAATTTCAAGAGAGCAAGGGGGTTTTAAGAGAAAGAGGACATGATACCAGTCCTATATCAGGCTTAGTGAAAGTCCCTCCAGTTTCTGGCAACAAAAGTTTGCAGGGAATACCTGAGAAGGATGTGTGATGGTGATTTTGGGTTCATTCATAAGGTTGAATAAGCACCTGAACATTTACAAAACAGTGGAAGTGATGGTAAATAAACCTAAAAACACTCTCTCAGAAGGTAATGGAATGCCAGATGCTATCTCAGGATTGTAAAATCAAATTCAAACAGGAGAGATGCCTGTGGTTACTCTCATTTTAAATACCATTAACAGGGCTGTTGTAATTTTAGAGTTTGTACTGTTTTGGTGGGGAACAAATTAACACTTGATCATAGTGGAAAGCAAAGCATGCTCAGATAAAAAGTCAGGCCTGTCAACCTTCATAGGTTTTCATCAAAAAATGCAGCAATCTCTTAATTTGCACCTCTGTGTTTTCCCATTGCCCAAGTTTTGGCAGAAAAATATTTGAGAGATTAAAGGAACATTTCTTCATGCTGATCTCACCAAGAATAATCTCACCAAGTCACTCCCTTATTCAGAGTCATTTGCTCACTTTGCTCCTCCTGTATCATGTTCTAACTCCTCACCTTCAAAGCTCAGTAAGATTTTGCTTTTAGCAATCTCATTTCTCATTTATTCTTTTCAGATTTTTTTCAGTCTGTCTTCTCATCTGGAATTCCCTCACCTTTTCTTGGTGCAAGAAGTAAGCATATTCATTTGCACATCACATTGGGGGAAGCTTCTTTATGTTCGTGTTCAAAGTGTAAAAACCTTTAGAACAATACAAAGCATTAGTCTTAAATTTTTACATTGTTGGTAACCCTTCTGGAACTTTTGAAGCTTGTGTTAAAATATCAGCTCCCTGAAGCAGAGACAAGGGCCTCCTGTGTCCCAATGATTTGCTGAGAAACCAAATGTTCCAATCTTCTACACTAAGTAGATTAACGTGGTTTTTTTTTTTCCTTTTAAAGTAAGCAAGCAGAATGTGTTTTGTAAAGTGATTTGTAAAGTGCAGTTTGTGAGAGGATTTGATATGTGGTCAGTAAAATGCATCTACTTTTCCAATATTGATGACTTGTTTAATGCAAAAAGTGAAAGAAGACACTGTATTCTGATTAGCCATGAAAAGACTGGCAGATGACATAGTTCAATTTGTTACCACTACTCCAGCATGGCACAGCCTGGTAGTACGGCATTAATCATGGAATCTTTTCTATGTGTTAGCAATGCCCTGTGGGTTTATGTAGATTCCCTTTTATTTCTTTCTAATGTGGTGAGGTTTTGTGTTAATGTATTTAAAAAAAAAGACTGTATTAAGCCAAAGGGAGATGTTTCTAAGCATTGCAAGATGATTCCTTTCTCCGAGATTGCTGTTTACTGTATCCCTGTGTCTCTATCTACTACATAGGGTACAGAAATCTCACCAGCTGTCATGTATGGTGTGTCTGCCCCGCTGACTGTGTAGATTACAGCAAGATGTTGTTTTTCGGATGTTTTGGTGAATTAATTTTTTTTCTTCCTTTCTGGTGACTCATGGAAGTTGTTATAAGGTTAGGTGACAGTTCAGTTAGTCGGGCAGATTTGGAATTATAACAGTTGTAGTTATTGATGCTTTATTTGTGGAAGGGTGTATGAAGGTCTGTGGCTTCTCTAGCTGCCTTCCATTAAGCCAACGGGAAAGAAAAGCATTCTGAGTTTATGTGAAAATTTCTGTTTGTTCTGGACTTGGAGCTCAGAATGGCACATATCTTGTTTGGGAATTAATTATTTAGCTGTTCAAGCAATTGCATTTGTGGCTTTTGACAGTGAAAGTAAATTCTAAATCACTGTATTAGAAGGGTAAGTATGCATTTAGGCAGCAGCAAAAGAATGCCAAAGATGTGCTATTTCCAGTTTATGTGGAGACTAAAATGAAGAGTGAAAGGGAGAGCTGTTTTAGCCATGTAAGAAGGAGTTTAGGCAAAGAGTTTAACACTGAGATGTGGCCTGTATTTTGGTAGTGGTCAGAGGGGATTTTTCTCATGTTTTGTGATTTTAGGTACATATAATAAGCATAAAAAGCAAGTGATATTTAAGAAACTATTGATCCGGAAAGTTGTCACACTTCCTGTAACAGATTTTGGATGGGAGTGAGTAGTTATGAAAGGCATTTACTAGATAACTGTGCAAAATGAGACTTCTTGATAAACACAAAACTACTATCTTGCAATTAGGTATTTTGAATGGTCAAACAGTTTTGTACTCTGAGCTTCAGGGATATATATATCTTAGAAAAGTACTTGAGACATGCTATTTCAAAGTCTTTTGCTAGGTCTTTGTCAGGCTCTTGACTTTCATATACTTTATCTCGATATTTTAAAATTTGTTTGCTTCTTTTCTTGCTACATTTTTCTGCTTCTCTTTCTTTTTTTCTCCCCCTGCCAAAAAAAGATGTTTTGTCTTACAATTATAAAGACACTTTTTTCAAGCCAGCTAGAAAAAGATAAAAGTACATTAGTGGATCAGTAATCAACTGCATCTATTTTTCATTTTCCAAACTGTTTTTCAAAAAGATGAAATTAATAACTGGGAGGTAATTTTCTGCAGTTTTATAGGGGTAGAGGAATTTGAAACAACAGAAATTGCCAAAGCACTCGGTGTTCACTATTTTTGTAACTCTGGATGTTCATGGGGGTTTTGATTATGAGAAGTTGGATATGATTGGGAAACATTAGATATATTCTAACATCCCACACTGAGACTTCTTCAGGGCCATACAGAAGCTGGTGGCACTTCGGAGTAGGACTAGACAAGTCCCACTACCCGGTCTCGGAGTCGTAGATGTATCTTTGCCAAGAAAGGTGGATGTATTTCTCTTTCTTTTTCTTGCAGTATGCAGTGTTCTTGTCTTAGAAGCCATAGGTGATGTTACTTGAAAAGAGAATGCATTGGAAATTGCACTGCTCGGAGAATCTAAGTGCAGAGTGAACCTGTGCTGCATATTAACTTGATGTGCTAGAAGAGATTAGGAGGTCCGTGCTGCTGTATGGTGGCACTGGAACAAGAAAAATTAGCGGTTTGATGGGGACATCAAATACCCATGAGTTGTGACATACCAAGAGAAAACCAGTGGAGATAGTGGCACTTTCAGTTTGAGCAGTGGTGTTGGTGTAACAGCTTGTAAGAGCAGATCTTTCAAGCAAATCATTGCTTTTGGAAATAGCTATTTTACATAAACATCCTAGCTCTATGTAGTGTGCAGTTTAAGGTTTTGTTTAGATTCTTACAAGGATCTGGGGTTTTTCAAAGCAAAAATGTTTTGTAGTAAACAATCTAAAGGTTTTTAAAGATTCGGAATGGAATTGTTTGATATGCAAATCAACAGCAATACAGACCTGCATTCTCTTCTGCATCTTGAAAGTTACCTCCTCAGTTTTTCCTGTGCAGAGCAGTTGTCTCATAATCCATTTTGTTTGCTTGTGGAAGAAGCAACCTTGAACCTGTCAAGTGCATACAGTTAAAATATTTGGGGATACGCTGTGTGCGGGATATAATTATTTTCTCCTCCACTTTCTCCTATTTTTTTCTTAATTATCTTATTAGTTTAGGAGTTTAGCTCAGTGGAAAGTGTTCAGAATTCTCTTTACTTTACAAACTTTGGGAAAGGAAGTAGCTGAGAACTTTGCGTTTTGACTAGGCAAAGCAGAGAAGGTGGCATTCTGAAGACACATTTTTTTTTAATTTGAAAAAAAGTGTTTACAAAGACAGGTGTTACACAGAAAGGGACTGGTAGAAGTGCCTTTGGAAAGCTTCGTAAATGTCCCTTCCTAACCTTCCATATTATTAGTGTGATTGCTTAGGCCTTAAGGCAACATTTTTAAATTCCTCTCATTCTCCTGTATCCCAGCTTTTAATTTCAAAACAACTTTGTGGGAGAGAGTTGCTCATACTTACATTAAACAACCTTAACATCAGACAAGAAAAAAAGCCAAAATGTTTTCTTCTAAAAGTTGTTAAAACTTTTAGAAGCAAAAAGACCTTTAATAACATGGCTACTTTAAGTAGGTCATTGACAATTTACCTCAAAAGAACACATAAGAATTCATTACATGAATAAAGGAGCTACCCATCTGCTATAAAATACAGGTTTCTCTGAGTCTGTGCTGTGAAATTCTTCTGCAAGTTATCAAGAACAAAGTTAACTGGTAAAGTCCTCAAAAGAGTCAGGCAAAGGGCTCTAAGGAGCACTTGATGTGACAACCTGTGTTTGATGGCTGAAATCTTGAAAATTAGTAAAGAGTATTCTGATATTTCATACACTGTTACATCTAGAGCTGCTGCTGGTGTTACTTATCATGTAATGCTTGTGCATTAGAGAAAATTTGCCATATTTTGTAATAGTTAGCTAATCCTAGGAAAGCTTTGCAGGTCTACTAAAGAATTTTTAATTTCAGTTGAATTAAGCAATAGTAGAAATATAATCCCGTTTCTTCATTTATCAAGATCCTAAAATTTTTACTGATTGCAGTTATTCAGCTTTTCCAAAAGTATAATAAATACGTTGGCTTGATTATGTCTTTTATTGTGCACCCTGGTATTTTCCCTAAGGTAATCTTTCTTCAAAATGATGATTGTTTTGTAGGTCATGGTTAAGTTACACACAGTTGGGTTTTAAACCTGGTCTCTTTTATCAGGGTAACCTGGCTAGCTAGTTTCCTCTTGATACTAAGCTTCTACTTTTATTAAAATCAAAAGCTGTGTAGCAAGTAACAATATTTGAATATAGCATTTCAAAACAAGTACAGATTTTGTGCTGTTTTAAGTCAAATGTTTGGTTATTTGCTTTATGTGTGCGGAGAAAAATGAGATTTAGTACAGCTGTATCATAGGAAACCAGTAGAGATGAATATACTTACCAACATTAATATTGCTCACTTCTTTAATCTAGTGAACTACTATACAAAAAACCCCAAACCCTAGTTTATTGTATTCAGTAGAGCAATAGTAATTTATATCAGATGTTACCAAAGGTTTGTTTTTATGGCTGTTACAGTATACTGGCAACTTGATACAGCCTCCTGACATAAAATTATCTTATTTTTTTGTCATCCAGATAGCAGGAACCTCAGAGACACTTTAACTAGGAGTAAATTCATTTGTATTGATGACCTCTGCAGTCTTCTGAAATAGTTGTGATGGCAGAAGTATGTAAAGTTGATTACACTAACAAGTTACTGTTGGGTACAGATGAATAACACTCAAGTCAGCCTTTCTTTGCACAAATCTGACCTTGTTTGAATTGTTCCTTTGATGGGAAAAGTAGGTGCAGGGACATGCATTTACTGCAGGGAGCCAGCTTTTAACATTCTTCTTGGATTATGGAAACACTTTGTGTTCTGGAGCTCAAAAAAGAAACAGGGAGATTTAGTCTAAAATGTTATTGCCTCTAGGTTGGTCTGTCCTACAAAACTGAGTATTTAATTTATTCAGGCCAAAGCAATATACCTGTATCTTAACACAGGGAACACATTCCCTTCCTTTAGAAGGAAGTCCTACTTAAGAAAACACATCTTTTAATATAAGCAGTTTAAAAAGGTCTTTGGTGAAGTATTTTCATATGCTTTATGTCTCAAAATACATGAAGAGTTAAATGCAAGCAGAGAAGGAACAAAGGAGGCTGAAAAAAAGAAAATTGAATTACACAGATCAGGTGGCTATAAATTAAGACTTGAAACTACTTATTGGAGCCAGTGAGATGAAAGAGACATGAAAAAATACAGATGCGAAAGGGGATGTTCTTGCATGCAGGACTGGACAGCTTAGTAAAGCCAAAGAAGGCAAGAAAGCAAAAATACACTTTTAAAAAAGTAATAGGAAGGATGCGTTTGAAAGATTTGAATCAAGAAAACAATAATATGAAAGAGAATAGACCAGAAGATTAAAAGAAGCACTATTGTCCTTCAAAAGGTTTGAATGACTAGGAGTCTGAAGAGGAAATCTCAGGTATACCTGTACCTACTGGAGAACGTACACAAAAAGAACTCACTCAACCCAAATCTGCCTTGCAAACAAGTTTTGGCTGCAAACATTTGCATTATGTTATCCTTATGTAAAGGCACCTTTCACTGGCAATCAAGTATGTCTTACAATACTGGTTCTTTGGGGGGGAAAAAAAAAGAGTTGACTGAAAAATCTACCTCTGTATCACTAGACTTACTGTACTTCCAATAGCTGTGTAATTGGAGATTTTTTGTGATAGTTTCTCATCTTGTCCTGGTCATTAATGTGACTCTTGGTTTGATTTAGGAACTGCATGGAAAGAAAATAAAAATGTAGGTGATGAAAAATCAATTTTTTGTCTTTCCTCATAAGAAAGTTGCAAATAATGGATGTTTTTTAAAGATCCTCTCGTGACATGGATCAACTTCCAGTTTTTAGATTTTCTGCAAAGAAAGGCCTAAAAACTGCTGCTGAGGTACCTGAGCAGGCCGGATTTTTCTGGAAGCTGAAAGAGCTTTGTTTGTCTGTGTGGACAGTTTCAGAAAACTGTTTTTGTCTGTCTTGCTACCAACATAAGCAGTACTTCTATAGAAGGTACTACTTCCTGGCCTCTTGGAAACACTCAGTGCTTAAGAAGCTCAGACAGATGAAACCAGCATAATTATTCTGGGTAAATTCAACTGGCTCACGGGGAAGCCCAGGCCACTTCCCAATCTTGCAACCAGAGAACTGGGAATGCCTTGCTTGCTTGGAAAAGTGACAACCAGCAGCACCGTGTCTGGGAGGCTTCAAAAGAAACAGAGATGCAGATGATCCAGTATCTGTTCCGTTCATTTCCTTGAGAGAGGATTTATTATTTTTTGCTACTTTAGCCTCTGCTGGTTCTTGAACTGCAATAAGTACAGAATGAACACTGTTTTGTGCCAGCATAAGCATATTTACATTTGGGCTTCTGCCACCAAAACTCCTTTTTACAGGAAATCAGATCTCCTGTTTCTGTTCACGCGTAAGTTTCTCTTGGTTTAAGCTTATGAAAAATACATACAGTTGCATATTGTCCATTAAAAAAATAAATGTACAGTTTGATATAAGGTGACTGAAGACAAAGTATAAATCCAAAGAGCAAAATGGTGAATTCTGTAGGTTTCTAAGACAAAATATCTGGGTTAGGAGAAGAAAACTGAGGAACCTGAGCCTCATATATATGAATGCATATGCATTTTGTCATCTTCTTGTTAAGCCACTTGTTTTGATGTTGTCATGTATTATTTTCTTTACAGGAATCTGGCATGTGAAATGTATTTATAATCATGTCTTAGCTAAAAATGAATTTAAATAGTTTGTCTATCAGCAGTAGCATTAGAAATTCAGGTATTTTTGCATAAGTATTTTGCATAAGGACTAAGGAAATAATTCTAAGAACCTGTTGTGTGGACTCTTCCTGAATTTTATATTTTAATTTCCTAAAATGGTTTTTGTCTGGTTTTTGTTGTTGCAGTTATTATCGTTGTTGTTGCTTGCTCAAAGAGCTGGCAGTGTAAGTGGCAGCTGTAAACTTAAGGGTAGGCTGCAAAGTTTTTCTTCCAAAGCCTTTCTTTCATGTTTAGCCAAGTGAGAGACATGGAGTGAAATGCATACTCTGGCTTGGCGTATCCTCATGGCCATCTCTCCTGGTGGGCAGCCGGAGGGGCAGAAGCAGGGTTGAAGCTGCCTAACCACAAGGGCCTGGAAGGTGCCAGCCATGAGCCATGGCTCCAGGTCGCTCAGAGAAGGAGGAATGTGAAGATGGTGCTTGAGGACTCTTGATCCTGTACCCCTGAAAGCAGCCCTCCCCATTGCACCCGCACTTTCTCACTTCATCCTCCCTCTGGGACAGAAGGAAAAGTTCATCCACTTCTCATCTCAGTCATTTAACTACTTCTCTTTAATCCCTGGCAATCCAACTGGGAAACTGTGTTTTGTTGAACTTTGTTTTAGTTGGAATTATGGACTGGAACCATTTCTGTGTAACGTGGGAAACAAGCTTTGCAGAAACTCAACCTATACACTGGGAAAGGAACTTCCTATGAAACATAAACAGATGTTTGTACTTTTGTATGCAGATTTGTTTGTGGGAGCCTTTGTGATAAACTGCATAAACGCAATATGGAGTTCCAACAATTAAATGATGACTAATAAGTGTTGCTATTGTCCAGTCCCAGGGGGACACATGGAATAATTTCCCATTGCAGGACTCTGCCTCCGAAGACAGACCTAAGGCAGAGGCTGCAGTGTAGCCCAGCCCTTGCATGTCACTCACGCCACGTCGGCCCTCTTATCACAGAAGTTTCAAGCCCTAACAGGCTAGCGTGGTTTGAAATACCCTCCAGCTCTTTTGTTATTTGTTAGTTTGATGTTGTTCCTCCCCTGGGGGGGTCTTCATTGGTTTACCACTGTGTATCTTCCTTCTATGGTTGGTCAATTCTGTTATCTCTACCTCATGATGTAACCCCTTAAAACTGACTGCCAGAGAGCAAACCGGGTCTCTCTGCTTAGCTTCCCTTCGAGCTAACTACCTCTTGCCCCCCCAGGGCAGGAGGGAAATAAACTTGGACTGTAGCTAACAGAGTTTCCAACTCTTTCTCCTTGCCTTCTGCTACTGGCTTGAACAGCACACCTACATGCTGTTGAGGAGGCGTTGGGCTGCACTGGTAAACTGAGGCACGCTAACCTCAGTTACCATCCTTCAGTCGCTAGCTCTCCCGGGCTACGGACCACGTTTACCTGTGGACCGGGTTGGGAACAGCCTGGCCGGCGGGGAACAGAACAAATAAGTTTGATTGCTTTGACATGATCTGCACTGGTACTCCCAGCTTGTTTTGATTTTGTTTGTTTTTAAAGAGATTTTTTTTCCAACGGTATATTATACACAAACTATCTAAAACTTATTCCTCAGTGTGGAGACAAAGAAAGCTTTCTCCCAGGACAATGGGGCGACTCCTGGGAGAAGTCAAACTATTACCTCCAGTGCAAGAGAGATTCCTATGTCCTGTAGTAGCCATAATTGCTTGGGGCCTGCTTTCTGTCAAGTAATTCTTGGCTTCTAATCCTTTTGTTTGTTTGTTTGTTTGTTTGCTGTTGTGATGGAAAGGGATAAGCAAGCAGTGTTTCCTCTCTTGTTTAGAGGTGTGTTTCTTTTTGCTTCCTCTCCCCCACAGTTCTCTCTTGGCACTTGTTCTTACCCCATCTACACTGACTGCTTCCTTCATTCTGTCTGTTTACTCTGCAGAGCGCATAAAACTAAAAAATACATACATACATATATAAAATTTTTTAATTCTTCTATTCTGACCATTAATTTTTCCCTCACTCAGCTGAGGCCCACAAATTTCTCTAGTTGGTGTCTTTTTCCATATTCAGGTTTGTACAGAGTGTGTCATCATTATGCACTTATGCAATTAAGTGTGATAATGAAGAAAAATATTATTTCCTTCAGTCTGGAGATCACCAATTGTGAACAATTTCTTGGATCCTGCTAATAGATTTTTTCATATTCATCCTGGATGCAATAGAATGCGCTTTGATTTTCCTGTATTCATATGTAAATCATACTCCTCTGTACCTATGTATATACATACGGTTTTCCTTTGACTGTTTGGTATAGAAAAAAAATTACTAGCCAAGTTAATCTTTGAGATATTATGTATCCATATGAGACATTATTAATATGCATGGACAAAAATTAAAGCTGTCCAAACAAATTGGATTATATTGAAAGATAAAACTTTTTAAAATGTGAAATACATTATCAAAACTCTGTCTTCTGCCCAATGGACAGACTCAAAGTGATAATTCCTTCTGAGACTTTCCTTACATTGTGTGTGACCTCTTGAGATATTAAAAGTGCAACTCCAATTTACAGTCTGAGTTGGTGGAGGACTTGAGAGACACACTGTGGGGTAGATGTGGCAAATAATATCGGCAACATTGAATTTCATTAAAATTTGCCTGTTCCATATGGGCTGGCATACAAAAAAGTGAAATACTGTGCTCTGTGTGACTCTAAAGGCTGCCTTTGCGTTGGAAAGACTCTATTAGTAATGCAGATTACTGCTGTTTGCATCATTAAGGGGGTAAGCACCCCTCCAGGTTTTTAAATTTGGAGAAAAGAGAGTTTTGAAGGCAGTAGCCCTAACTCTAGAGTTGTAGAGTTTTATGACTCTCTCTTGCAAAATTTGGAGGTACAGGCTGAGCAATTAAAAAATAATACCTGCAATGTATATAAGGGAAGGTGACAGTATTAAATTGCAATCCTTCTGATATGCATTCAAGAGCAGCACCAATGATCTATAGTTTTTGGATATTATGGAGGAATCAAGTGAAGGAAACCCAAGGATGTACACCTTCAAGAGATCTTTTCCAGTAATTCTTACTAGCTGTGGTTTTAATAAATAATTGAATTAAAAGAGTTGCTCCAGGATGAAATTTCTCATTTTCAATAAATTGAGATTTGTTTTTCAAGCTGGAAAAAACCTTTGTTATGTCCTCATCCTTATTACTCTCTGCTCATGAAGTAAATGAGGTGAAGAAGATAATAAGAAAGTAAGGCACTAAAAATGCCTTTAAGGTCTTACAGCAAATTTGTTATTCCAGTGTTGCATTTTCTTGCAGGATTGTTCTGCCAGATCTCTCAAGTGGTCAGGTTGCTTTCCAGTTTGCTTGCTTTGTTTTTTTTTAATGTTTAATCTTCATGAATTAGTACATGAGAGTTAAAGTATTATGTTTTCCTGCCTCTTCTGTGTCGAGCAACATTGTAGCAGTATTAAAAATCATAATGAAACTTAGAGGGATCTTAAGACTGCATAGAACTGAAGCTCTTCCTACATGTGTGGGTAAAATCAATAGAATCATTGCAATAAAATATGTGTATAATTTTACGTCACAATTTCATACTTTGCAGTTTCGTTCATACTCTCCAAAAGTATAATATAAATTCTGTTTAGTAATGCTCATCTAATTCTAATGATTTATTATTTTTTTCTTCTTCTTTAGGGTGTACCTCAGTTACCGTGTGCCAAAGCATTGTATAACTACGAGGGAAAAGAACCTGGAGATCTTAAATTCAGTAAAGGAGACATCATCATTTTACGTCGACAGGTGGATGAAAATTGGTATCATGGAGAAGTCAATGGCATCCATGGCTTTTTTCCTACCAATTTTGTTCAGATTATTAAACCGTTACCTCAACCTCCGCCTCAGTGCAAAGCACTTTATGATTTTGAAGTAAAAGACAAGGAAGCAGATAAAGACTGTTTACCATTTGCAAAGGTAAAAAGAGACTAGAATTACTATTTTCTTTTAATAATTTCATTCGCTAGGATAAGAAAAAATACAACTGTTTTGTAGTCTTATCTGCATTTCTTATTGGAGCTGCACACATATGAAAAGGACAAGTAATTCTGCAAGTATTTCTTCTATATTGATTAGTTTTGCCTTCTCTTTCTAAATTACATATAATTTCTTTGAGGTTTTATTTCTGAGAATGCAATTTTTCATAATTGCAGAAGTCATGTCCTTAATTTATGAGAAATAACCTGTTATGAATTTAAAATATTCCAACTTCTAAAGAAACACTCAAATTGTAGATGTGAAAGAAGTCATATCACTAACAGTGTTCTTAAGTACTTGAGTAGAAAAACAACATCTAGGGAAAGTTAGGTAATGAGTCAGTTGAGAAGGAAAATGGTTGTGGTTCTGTTGATTATTGCCAAGGAATTAAAGGGGAGCTGATGAGTAACGTGAACATGACAGGAAGACTGGCACTAAGGACAAAATCAGATCACTGAGATGTGGGCAGTTAGTTGAACTCTGACAAAATAGGAAAAGGAACAGCTTGAACTGACTTCAACCCCAAAAGTGGCATGTTCCTCTTACAGAGTGCCTTCTCTGCAGTTCTTGTCCATGTCCTGCCTTCTCTGATTACCCTTGTGTTATGGAGGAAAATTAAATGAGAAGTTAAATTAGAGCTGGGAGACATAATCACTGCATGTTCACACAGGATGATGTTCTGACTGTAATTCGCCGTGTGGATGAAAACTGGGCAGAAGGAATGCTGGCTGACAAGATAGGAATATTTCCAATTTCATATGTTGAGGTGAGTAAAGCTGGACCCTCAGTAAAGCTGTGCCCACTGTGTATTTAATTTTCTGAAAAAAAAATCAATACTGGTGATGATTCTAAAATAACCTGAGATATAAATAATCTTAGTCCTAAAATACTGTTTGGGAAAGTTGATGGCCTCAGCAGTTGAACCAGTGATTTTCATTTAGCTATTTAACACCTATTTTCATTGAATGGAATTGAAATGAGTGTAATTGGAGGCAGTCGCTATGTTTTCTTGTTAATACTGGAGTCATGCAGTCAATCCAAACCACACTTAGCCACATAATGAAAGCACTCAGCAAGTCAGAGAAAGTCAGTGGCTTTGCACTGTCCCTAATATCCGCCTCTCAAAACCAACTTAGCCCAACCTAGAAAGTCAAAGAGTATAGGTTGTTGTGAAACAGGTAAAGAATCGCCTTTGTCATCAACAGAGCCATATATAAAACCTTCTGTATCTTCCTGCATTTCTCATATGTGTTACAATTTACAATAAGAGGTAGCAGTTGAGAAAATTTCCCCAACCTTTTCAGTTTTAAGAGTTGAAAGCTGTATCTTTTATATGGAAAAACACCAGTGATTAGGAACAGTGTGTACAGCCACAACAAAGATTATTCTAATTTGCATTACAGAAAGACACAAAGGTTTGGAATAGTGTTTGTCCTCTTCTGATAGGTATGCTGTGGATACTTGGTAAGATACACTTCCCTGCACTGACAGTATTTTGTTTAAATAAATGAGGCAGAATGATGAAAGAAAAAAGTATTTTCACATTATTTCTGGAATGAGAAATATGTACTTCAGGTCACAGAAGAAATGTGTAACCATACTAAGGATCAAGTCAGGTTTTATTAATTCAATATCTGAAAATTATATGGGAACTTCAAAAAACACTACTGCTTTCAACCAACATAGAATTTATTATTTTTGAAAGGGAAAAAATACATATTTATTTTTATAGCTTGATGTAAGGATCTGTATACCTGGGGATAGAAAATTTCACATAAATTTGTAAAAACAAGAAGACCAAAAAAGTTTCAACTTGCTTAGTGCAATTTTGGCATCACTTTAAGAAGTTTTTAAAAGCCAATTTAACAATTTCTTGCCCTTGGGTATTCTTTCCTAGCTTCTTGCAATTAACTGCCCCTTCAATTCAGCCAGTAAAGCTTTTTGTAGTGTTTTTTCAAACTAAATTACTTAACTTAGCCTTGTTAGAAAAAGCCCTTTCCTAGGGCTGCCACTTGAGCTAACTATTTAGCTAACAAGTACATTCCTATCTCTACAAAAGTTGCAAAAAGGAGATATGGCCTTGAAAAATATTATGTAAAAATGAAAGTCACAAAATTTATTTGTCTTAATGTTTTCAGACTGATTCCATCAACTAAGAAAATGTATTTTCAATTAACCCTTTTAGAACAGGCACCCACACTTCAGTACACATTCTCAAATCCCCACTAAAGTGGAATGGAAAGTCTAGAATGATGAATTATACCAAAAGAGTTAGTTCAATTCAGATAGGTGTTTTTTTTCAGTATATACTAAACTGAAATGCATGCTGTGGTGAAGAGCAATGAGATGTGGAGTAAACTATGGGTTTAAATTTTGAAATGCCTGGTTTCTGAGAGTATATAACTATTGGTCTGGAAAATATACAGACAATTGATAGAAACAAGTATAGCAAACCATTCTTACCTATTTTATGAAAGACAATGAAGATGAAAAGTAATTAATATTTTTGGAAGATTTTTATATGGTAGTTTTCATTGCATTTCCCAATCCTGTAATCATTGCCTATTTTTGTTATAATGACAGACATACCTTTTACCTTGTGTATGTTAGTCCACATCTTTTTGTTTAAAAATGTGAATTAGTGGCTCCATTTACTAGAGATTTTCTGAAGTTATTAACTATAAAATGGGTGTAGTCTGTGATGTTTATTCTGTAGTATAGGTGTAATAATGGGGATATTTGTTGTACAATGAGGATAAAATTTTAGATAATGTTGAAGTCCATGAAAATCTCTGATCCTATTTGAGAACAAATTTTGCCCTTTTATGATTCAGTGTTTGCTACTCTGGTCTTTTCTTTTATAACTTTCGCTTATTAAATTTGTGGTAATAATAAAAGTAAGACTAAACACATTTTGAGAGAAATTTTAATAGTGATTCTATTAAAACTATAGTTTGTTAACTGACTCAACAACATTGTTTATCTATAGACAAATAACATTGTGAAAAAATTACTTCTATCTGCAAATGAAAAATAAATAATGCAAACATTGAAAAAAAATGAAATTCTACTTTGTGAGAAGTGCTAAACCTAAACTAACCCTTTAGTTTTACTGGAGTAAGACCTGATTAATAAATCTAAATTGCTAGACTTTTGACTGTTGGAATTTCAAGGTGCTTGCATTAAAACCGGATCAGCCAGGTTCTTTTGTAGTAATGAGATAAAATGCACTGAGTTTAGAAAATGTATGATTAAGTTCATAACACTTGTATTTATCTCTGTTCCAAAAAGAAAGATTATTCATAACTAAATAGATATTATTAAAATTTTTCTGCGTAGATTGCAATTCTGGGTACAATATACATTTCTTAGACCTCAGATTGGATGTTTTGATCTAATTAAACACTTCATAAACAAATATAAATGCCCAGAACAGAATAAAAATCAGGGCAAAGGAATCACTTTTCAGTCAAATTGTCAGCAGAAAATAATGTCAGCTTTTGTTTACCTTTGTGTGAGTGAAGAACACCTGAATTCATTTGTAAAGTAAGTATAGCAAAGCACAACTCTAAGAGACCTTGCAGTAGTGGTAATTCCTGCAGATGGCTGCAGGCAGACAAAAGCTGTGTGCTGACCTCAGCCCTGCCGCAGCACCGAGATGCGGCTCAGCCAGCCGCCTCCGTCCTGCCCTGTGCGGAAAGTTCTTCTGTTTCCTGGGTTTGGTGGGAAAGGGAATTGGATTTCAGGCTTCCTGTTACAGCAAAGATTTTGTTGAATGGGGAAAAAAAAAAAGTGAATGTAAAGGTTGAAGTAAAGAAGCTTCAATGATAATGTGTCTGTTAAGGAAAATAACTGATGTAGGAAATGTGGGCCTAGATACATAGATATTGTCGCAGAAAGGAATGCTAGATTGAAACACTTCATAGCATGACTTGGATGCATTCCCTTGGTGACCTTGAATGTCTGCTAGCCATTTCATTGGAGAATGCTGCAAGTTCTTAATTTCTCTTCTCAAAGAAGAGAAGTAAACTGCACTTTGCCAAATATTCTGCAGCTGTTGCTGTCCTCAGGTTACTTCAAAGAGGAGGCCAGTAATCAGTTCACTTTTGTCTTCAGATTGATGCAACTGTCTTTTGCTTGCTTCTCTGTGTAAGAAAGCACAGTATACTGCTTATATTTGAATCAGTCTTGAATTGATCCCATGGGCAAGCCTTAACTTTTCCCTAATAGGTTCTTCACTGGATAGAGTAATCAGATTCTGCAGGCATTTGATAGCTTCTGGAGGTAAACAAATATAATGAGGTGTAACAGGCACCTTGGGGTGGTGTTAGCAAAGTGGCTTTTGGTTTTGCTTTTCATCCCTGGGTGATCCCTTAACTTCTCCGATTCTTTGCAAATAAGGTAGTAGAATACATAAGAATAGAAATGGTTGCAGCCATTGTATCAGACAGTATGGAATACCCAGATTCTCAGGAAGGACATGAAGAATTTCAATCTGAATTGAAAAATAAAAAAAAAGTGCAAAATAGATAAAACTATTAGACTTTGAAAAGCCTGCATGATCTTCCGTGATGACCCTGACAAGCTGAACAGCAGAGTAGGCTGTTTTTGGTCTTATTTTCTACTTGTTTCATATCCTTCAGCCTCATACCAGTGTTTTGCAATGAAATAATGTTTTCGCTGGTCTG
The DNA here is from genome assembly GCA_013399195.1 of Dicrurus megarhynchus. Taxonomy (NCBI): domain Eukaryota; kingdom Metazoa; phylum Chordata; class Aves; order Passeriformes; family Dicruridae; genus Dicrurus; species Dicrurus megarhynchus. The sequence goes on from VXAD01009146.1 coordinate 1,715,018, forward strand.
TTTAAACTATGTTTGCTCTAAATTTAAAGTTCAATAATCATCTAAATAATGGGCTTCGTTGGAGAAGGAGGTCTGTTTATATCTTCTGTTATACACAAGTAATGCAACATTATTTTGATCCATATGATCCGTCTTGAGTACTAGCAGGAAGGAAAATCTAGCACCCACCTTTTTCTTCGGATTGTTTACTGCTGTGACATTGTCTTCTATCCTTCCTTCTTACAAGAAAGATGGAGAGGGACTTTTTACAAGACTATGTAGTGAAAGGACAAGGGGGAATGGGCTCAAACTGAAAGAATATAGGTTATGATTAGATATTAGAAAGAAATTCTTTACTGTGAGGGTGGTGAGGCACTGGAACTGGGTGCCCAGGGAGGTTATGGATGCCCCATCCCTGGAAGTGTTCAAGGCCAGGTTGGATGGGGCTCTGAGCAGTCTGGTCTAGTGGAAGGGGTTTCTGTCCATGGCAGCGGGGTTGGAACGAGATGATCTTGAAGGTCCCTTCCAACCCAAACCACCCTATGATTCTGTGATTCCAGTTCTCTTCAGTTGCATTCTAAAGGACCAACAACAAGAACATTTAGGAAAAAATTCTATATTCTCAACTTCATACCCTGTTTCAAATCCCCCATTATGCCTGTTGTCCACTGTGGCATGTTCCATGTAGTTCTTCCTCTTCCTTAGAAGGTTTTTATGTCAACTCCTCATTGTTCCAGTAGTCCTGGTTTTGAACTTTGTCTTTTTTTCTGTATATGTATGAAATTTCCTTCTAGATGACATCTTGCAAATATCACTTGAAAACCTCTTCTATATTAAAAAAAAAAAAATCTTGGTTCTTTTACACTACCTTATATATCTATATCTGTATTTTTAGATATCTATTTGTGTTCAGAGCATAAGCCAGTCATTTGTGGGAGCTGCATTTAAATCAGTGTTGATGATATCATGAGTAATGGTTTGTTGTTTGTCTAGTAAAGTTTTGATGGGGTAAAATACTACTTTAAAACTCTTCATGAGCATAGTAGGTATCTCAAGACTTGCAGGAAAATGGTAAAATAAATAGAAGAAATAATATGCTGAAGAATAGAAATAGTAATTCCACAGTGATTAATTTCATTCTTTCATCGTGATGTTCTTCAGAAAAGAGTTTTCCTTTCTACATAGTCAGCTACACTTTTCAAGTAACAGTATTCATATTTAGTGGTTCATGTTCAGAAAACTGGTGCTGGTGTTACCTCAGCTCATGATTAAATGAGAGTTCTGACATTATTATTTCTAATAGCTCTAAGATTTTCTGAAAATAAAGGGTTTCTGAAAAATGTAGGGGGGTTGTTTTTTGGTTTCCTCTCCTCCTCCCAATTACATAGCTTACATTTCATTGTAAGAAGAAAATGTGTGGGATTCCTCATTTCTTCATTAGAAAGGAAGGATTTGTTTGCATTTAATGTAGTATTTTTGTTACAAATTAGCAGATAGGAAATCTTATTGTGAACAAAAATTCTTTAGCTAAGCTTAAAAAAAGAGAAAAATTGGCACAGAGATGGTGCCTCTACATTAGAAAATTCAGAAGCTGAGAACCTATTTCCACAAAATTGCCCGTATATATTTCTTTTCTCCTTATGCCATCTTACACCTGTGTAGGTGCTTATTACCAGGCAGTATACTGATATAGCTAGATATTTAGTCTGTCCTACTTTGTTCTTAAATCTGCATTTAGGAAGCCTGTGTTTTCACTGCTGGCAGTGAAGATGTGCACAAGTACCAAGGGACACTAGGAGGAATATCTTCAAGAGTCCACGTGCAAAAGTGTGGGATTGTATCATATAATCAAGACAAAAAAAGGCTGAAAATTTAAATAAATATCCAAGAAGTTTTGTTACACAGATCTTTCTGTTACAAGGTCAAAGGGGACCACTACATTTTAGTCTGACTTCCGGATGACACAGGCAGTGGTTATTGCTGAATTAATCCATTCTGGTATTATGGCATTATGTCCTTTGTTGTTTGAAATTTTACCTCTGATGGGTAGTCCAGACCAGCCAAAAGTAAGTGTGTTGAGTTTGTAGTGAATAATTTGTCACTCTCTACTGACTGATTTGTAGAGTATGCCACAGTTTTAAGTTTCATGGTTTAAATTATATTATGAATAAAAGGAAAAGAGATATTTTGTTACGTTCAGGTGACTTTTATGAATAAAAAAATACTAACATGTTACTGGTTTTTGTAGTTCAACACAGCAGCCAAACAATTGATAGAATTGGACAAGCCCTCAGGTTCTGCTGTTGACTCTGGAGAAGGTACCTCTGGGGCAGCCCACAATTCAACCCAAAAGCACACCGATACTAAGAAAAACACCAAAAAACGACATTCTTTTACCTCCCTCACCATGTCCAACAAGGCTTCACAGTCTTCTCAGAATCGCCACTCCATGGAAATCAGTCCTCCTGTCCTCATCAGCTCCAGCAACCCAACGGCAGCAGCCCGCATAAGTGAGCTGACAGGACTGTCCTGTAGTGCCCCTTCTCAGGTAATTCACTTGAAATCAGCTATAACTATAAAGGCTTCTGATCTTGTCAGATTACTTAATTCAAATCATTAATTATGTCTAATTAATATTAAATATACACTTTCAAAAAACTTGCCTTCTAATATGAGAACATTTAAGGAAAATATTTTCTAACACTTCTTATATAATGATAGCAAATAGTTTTGGTCTTGTAGGCTAGTTTTTTTCACAGTTGTTATTTTCTAAAGTGCCACAAAGATTTTTACTGAACTGTGGAAACGAGAAACATGAGTGACTTAATTTCTTGATTACTTTATTCTAAATTGAATATAATAATGAATATTAATAAAGTGCATGCTATAAAAGTAAAATATTCAAATTGAAGATTACATGAATTCCAGAAATGTAGCATATTAATCTGGTTGTGGTAAGTAGAAATATATATCTGACTTTATTTATTTGTTCAGTAGTTCATGAAAAATTGTCTGTTTCACATGGTAATTACACTTTGGGAAAAGAAATATTAATGGAGCTCAAGAGGTATTGGTGGTGTTTTACATGAGCTAGTAAATATGCTTTATTTGCATGTCTTTGGGATCTGACAGCCTTTTATGGAAAAAAAAGAAAACTGACATTGGTTAAAAGTGTGTTTCATGTAGGTGGTTCAATGTATCTCCAAAGACTGAGAAATATCAGTGTGGAAAAAAAACAAGTGAGCAGTGTGATCCAACACTGTTCATGCGAGTATCTAACTAAAAATTAGTTCTGGTTTAAGGTTACAAGTAGTAGAATACTGGTGATTTTGACCATGAAGCCTACAGCTGTGTCAAAACCAGCTCTTACTAAACTGCACAGAACTGACCCTGCTGGGTTTTTTCTCTCTCCCAGGTTCATATTGGCACTACGGGGCTGATTGTGACTCCGCCCCCCAGCAGCCCAGTCACAACAGGGCCTTCGTTCACCTTCCCCTCTGAAGTTACCTATCAAGCTGCTCTTGGTGTAAGTACCGCTTAAGAAAACTCAGCCTTCCCATTTTTCTTTGGTCTTGTACAGTAATTTTTTTTTTCTCAAGTTCCGATATACTGATTTGAAGTGATGGTTTTATGGAAATTGTGTCTATATGATAGACAGTGGCATGAGCTTAACTATAGCAAAAGCCTTATTGCTACAATAGTGTTTGCATCTTGTTGTACATATCCATTTCTCCAGCTTTACTCTGTAATTTCTCTATAGTAAACTTGAGAAGCACACTTCCTTCCGGAACAGTCTTCCTTTTAAGCATAAGTAAAAAAAGAGATTATGCTGGGGGGAAAGTTTGGGGAAGCAAGCAGGTTCTTACAAAAAACATCAACTTGGGACCACAGCTGCCAGGTATTTCTGTCTTACTGAACTCAAGATTTTCAAGATTATCTGAAATAAGCTTCAAAAGTCTGCTGTTTCCTCATTAAATAAGGTGATTTCAGTTGTGTGTACACCTGTGGCAGATGAAGAACGTGTCTAGCAGGTTTAAGTTAGGTTCTTGGAGATCAACAGGAAAACGTAGCAAATGGCCATCTTTTAAAGGAAGAAATACATTGCAATGCTGTTTCCTTTAAACAAATAAAATTACATTTTCTTCAAAAAGTTCAGGATTTCTTTCCAAAACCTACTGGAATTCTTTAGTTTCCTATGCTTATGTTAGAAAAACTGTGGAATGTCATATATCATACTGTACTCATCAGAGCCTTACCTTAACTGCAATAAAGATTGTGGATACCAGTTTTCAGAGATCTTTAAGGGAACTTAATGAGACTTTATTTAAATCCTAGGAGTTCTTGAAATTAAGTTCTTCTTTCAAGTCTAAAATTGTGCCCTTAATTTTTAAGGAGTGGAGCACAGTTGAATAATAGATCTTCACTTACTTTAAAAAACCAACCAAACAACCCAAACAAAAAACCCTGAGACTTGATCTTTTTTAGGTGTCTCTTCTTGCAGTCTTTAAACAAAGTAAAATATGATTAATAGCCTTGCATCTAAATAGGTCTCATTTTGTTTTCAACTTTTGGCACTTGCATCATTTTACACATTTGTCTGCAAAATCGAAGGCAAAACTCTTCTATCAACATTTTGTTGTTTATGAAAATGCTTAGGTGTGGCTGGGTTGCATTTTGACAGCTTTCTTTGGAACTCCTTTAAATTGTGATGGTGTTGTTTTCTGAATTATCTCCAGTACTTTCTTTTGGCATGGTGTATACATGGTGACACATGCCAGAAGTGGGTACAATACTGCACAGTCTTTTTCAGTGAAGAAGATATTGATAGTATGGCCCTTTTACCTTCTTAGTCTGGATCTTGTATCTTGAAAATTTGCCTGAATGTAGCACAGAGTTTATGTTCAGCTAAATATCCATGCTGATGCCACAAATTTTCATCATCTTTTGTGATGTAGTAATTACTCTCATCCAAGTAAATATATTTCACATTCTTTGCTCTTCAGACAGATGACCTTATTATTGACAGTTACATGGACCATGTGCTTTTGCCCTGCCTTACTGAGTAAGGCAGATTGAGCTGTAGCAATGCTTTGCCTTATTGTGGTTAAATTGTTGACTCCTTCAATCTGTGGATTATCTGTGTAATCCTACTGTTAAATGTATGCTAATCTGGAAACAGTTAATAATCTCCTTATATTTAGATTCATATTTTAACGTCACAGAGCAGATGAGTTTAGAAGGGCCTCTTGAGGTCATCTAGTCTAACCCCCCCTGCTCAAGCAACACCCCCTAGACACAGTTCCCAGGACTGTGTCCAAATAGCTTTTGAATGTCTCCAAGGATGGAGACTTCACAACCTCTCTGGGCAACCTGTGCACATTTTTGGCTCTTGTTCAAGTTGGTGTCCACCAGGAAGGACCTGCAGGTCTTTTTTTGGCCTGTGAGGTGTACATCTTATACTAGAAACGATTAGTTGCTTACATACTAATCCAGGTAGTCTTCTATACTTCTTTCATCCTATCCTTCAGAAAATACCTGTGAGAACTGAGCAAACATAATCAGCTTCAGTGTAATTTGTGCTCTTAGGCAGAATGCAAGTCTAGCTAACATACATGCTGCATGCTGCAAACATTGAGTAATTGATTTGATTTTTGAGATGTTCAAGTTTTGGAGAGGATTGAGCAAACTTAACTGAATGCAAAATTATGCATTCAATGCATAATTTCAGGAGCTCTGTCAGAAGCTGTTGTTTTTTTCCCTCTCAGTAACAAACACTTCTGTTTGTTATTAAGAATCAGTAGTTCTTTATTTGATGCCAACATGGAAAAATGCTTTAGTTTGGTGCTGGTGCAGTCATTAAACCACCTTGGGTGCTTTAGTTGCTTAAGCTTGTTCAAAGGCAATCTCACCATGGGTACCCACAGGAATTAAATTACAGTGCTAAATGCAGCATGGAGAGAAACTCCTGCCATATGATTGTCCTGTATCTTGGGGTGCTACTTTCTCTTTGTGATAACCATGCTCCTGCTTATGTTTCCAATTAGGCATATAATTCCCATTGAGAACCTGAATTTTTCTTTGCTACCCTCTTTAAAAGTCAATAACCTTCTGTACATAATGTTCTGTTTCTTCTTGACTTGTTTTCAGCATGACTAAAATGCAAGCTGGCAGCTCAGGCTAGAGTCAGGTCATTCATGTGTTCTTTTACAGTAGATGACTAGATGATGATGCAGTTTGTAAAGTCACAGACTGTGAAGTATACCTTTTACTTACACTTTTCCTCTTGCTTCATAAACTCTTGTTTTCATTTTAGAAATGTGCAAAACGGTTCTGACAGGTCGAGAGAGAAAGTGATGTTCTTGTTTCTCTAGATGTGTCCCTTCCGGAAATACCCTTCCTGACATTCTGAGCATTAATTTTAAGCTGCGGAACAATTGTGATTGTATGTTTAATACATCAGAAGTGCTTGGCTTGAGTCCTTTTGCTCTTGTATTTTTTTGCTTTTGTAAGTATAAATTCCTGTGCTTCTCTAAGTTTCTCGCTTTAGCTTTTTTCTTAATTTTGGAATACCAAGCAACTGACAAGGAAACTGGATGGGAACAGGATGAGTTGCTCTTTAGCATGAAGGTAGTTTATTGGATCTCCTTTCAACCAGTCATTTTGGTGTTTGTAACACTATCGAAAGTAAATGTTCTTTGAGAGCAAGCTGTTCATACACTTCTTTTATACAATGCTAAACTCAGATTAAGGGAGAAAAAAGAAATCGAGAGGATGAGCATGATTACGTATCAGTGAAGAAGAGAAGAATATATTCCTTTACAGTAATTCTGAATTTATGCATCTTCGCTACATTTATCTGTCCTGAATCTCAAAGCGAGGAAAAGCTAGTGTCTTCTCTTATCTCCTGTAAAAAGATGGCATTTTTATTGTCAACAGGAGATATTGTGAGCTGTCATGTTGTCTAACAAGTTTCTCTAAGACAGTTTGGATTAATTCCTAGCCCAAGGGAGTCTGTGACTCTTTTATCTGTGTACATGTATAGGATTGCATTTTAGTTTTTTACTTTGCTCCGGTGGTTCAAAAATGCCAATTGTATTAATTTTATTTTGTTCATAATAATGTTTTGTAGATGCTGTTTGGTACCCAATATTGTATGAAGTAAATAATTTACAAATTTTCAGCCAAAATTGACACAAATAAGCTTTAGGAATGAGAGTGCTCTTGCCAAGTGATCGTATGTGGTCTCTACTGCTTGTATCATTTAAGAAAATTTTAATTTTCATTCAGAAGACTTGTGATAATTTATTTAAAATTTTTATTTTACAGCAGCAGTTCTTTAGACAACAGCATTAATTCTTGGCTTGTGTTTTGAGGTTTGATTCTTTGAAATTGAAGAAGCTATGAACTGAGACAGACTTCTCACAGCTAGGGCTTTCAGCTGTGATATTACCTCTTACACTGTTCTTTGGGACTTCCAGCCACAGCTTCACCATTACTAGGGGCATTAATTGGTCTGCTCATCTTGGCCACTGGCATTTTTGAACCTTGTAGGTGTTTTGTGTATTTAAAGTTCTTTGCAAAATATAAATAACAGATGTCAAGTTCAGTAGGTGTTGGGTGAAAATATGCACATACAATCATGTAAGGCTCATTCACTTGGAAGGAAATTCTTGGATATAATTTATGAGGTAGTTATCTAACGGAGGAGATCTAGTTGCCATAGATTTTACTGAAAAATAATCTTAAAGTATGTGATTTGAACCATGATATGGGAAAAACAAACAAAATATACCACAGCAAAGTTAGAGCTACATTCAAAAGCAGCAGCAGAAAAACAATGTAGCAACAAGAGATAACTTATCTTCCTTTCATTCTGCCTTTACAGTCTCTTGAGAAGTGAAAAGTGTTTTGGACTGCAGTCGACCTAGATTTCCATTGCTACTTCTGCAAATTGGAAATGTTGACTTTGAAATGGTGTCTTGGTGTGTGCACTTAACTAGCAGAAATAGGTGGTCATATTTGGATGGTATTTGGAAGGTTTCAAAAATTAAAAAATCCCAGATTTTTCTGCTCTTGTTCTCTCATACATGCACAAAAAGAGAAATTGCCTTTTATGTAGAAGTATATAAGGTAGTTTGAATTATTATTAATGAGGCACAAGCTGTGAGGGTTATATAATATACTGATGACATTTAGCTCTTTTATGTAGTTCCAGTGTAAGTTCAATAGTGTAAGTCAGGAGGTTTTAATAAGAACTGTCCTAATTTTAATCAACCAAAATTCAAATCAACTTTTGTTGTGAAGAGGAAGCAGCTGGAAGAAACAATGAGGTTTTGTATGAGAGATTTGTTTTTGATAACATATAGTTTAGGAATTTTGTAAAACATAAGCCTTAATTTGTTAGCCCTCAGGGAATTTTGCAAGCTGTATGTTTTTTCCTAGACATTGTGGGAGTGAAGACTGTTAATGAATGTTCTTTTCCACTGCTGTGCCTTTTATTATTCTTTGAGTGAGCTGATTAGTGATCTTCAATTAACTGATATGGGAATGCAGCCTAATTATATTTAAATTTAGTAATATGCATGTGTTTCTAGAGCATGAGTATAGATACTTTTTGAAGTTGTAACATACATTAAGTATCAAATTATGTAATTTTTCATTTTCCCATTAAAAAAATAATTTATCAGTTATTTGCTGTTTTATGTGTTTGAAAGTACATCTGGTGCCTGAAAAGTAGTTGCAGAAACACTCAATTTTCCCCCTCAACTACCTGAAATACCCCTAATTATTGCTGAGCATGTTTTATTGAATCACATGTGGTTTGTGTCTGTTCTTTCATGGAATGTTGACTATGGGAGCCATCAGAACTAGCATGTACCCTGGAGGTAGGTGTGTTTCTCAACAGCTAGAAAAATGGTTACATGCCAGAAAACTTCTTGAATACTTGGCTGGATTATTTGGATCTATTTTACCAAGTCGTAACAGTGAAAGCTGTGGAGTGTTAGTCCTCTAAAGTCTATCAATAATTTATTTAGATTTCTTGGTACTTGCCAAGTCGTTTGGAGTTTAATTGGGCTGTGGCTCACTGCTGGTCTCTGATACCATACTGATAGACACAGGGAGGGGAGCAGAACCTGAACAAAGCAGAATAAAATAGAGCTGTGAAGGTGCCTTTATTGCAGCTAAAGCTTCAGTGTATTCTATGTGTTCAAATGAATAAAACACAATGTTCAGCATCTTCAGAGATGCGGGAAGTATGGAACTGTGACAACGTTGATATTGTGCATGAATAGCCTTAATTTTAAAGTATTCCAACTAATAATCTGCTAATGTGGATTTAAAAATTCTACCACATATAAAGAAATACAGAAGCCTAAAAAAATATATTAATTTATATTCTATGGACAGGTTGCATGAAAGTTAGGTGCTCACATTCAGCTTAGATTCAGATAAGGCATTTGTTGAATGTCAGACTGGGAGGGGGAAATAACTTCAGCTGTAAAACAGCTGAAAGAGAAATGTTGGTATGAATTATCTAGATAAGTTAAAAAATTGTTGGATAGGTAGGAATCTAGACTGTGAAGGAAATGCAACTGCCATTTTTGTAAATAACTATTAGTATCAAAGCTCTCAGTGATGTTTCTCCAGCAGGTCATGTCTGTTTACTGTTGGATACAGAAGGCCTATTTGGTCTTAAGAACTTGTTAATATATGACCAGAAAAAAGCTCTAAATAAAATAGGAATATTTCACAATATAACATGCTATTTATACCGTAGCTAAGTATAACAGTTTTGACTGGAACACTATAAGAGTTGATAAGTTTTCTCTAGATTTGAATGTCTTTAATAATGCATTTCTTTACTGTGCCTTGGCAGGGTAAAACTGGTTTAAAGAGCTGTCTTTTTATTAACATTTGCACCAAATGCAGAGAAGAAATAATCACACAGTGTAGAACTAAAACTCTGTTTGTTTCCATATAGGTTTTTGTTTAGAAAAACAGAAAAAAAAAGACAAAACCCTTTAGAAGTGAAGTGTTTGAGGGGAATTAAAATGACTTTCAATTACGTATTTTCCAAACTGATAACGTAATGCTGTGCATTTATATGCTGATATATTGGAAGTGCCAGGCACTACTCAGGATATTTCGTTAATTAATATTCTAGTTCTGTGGGTTTTAGGAAGATTATGTTTGAAATTAATTCCATTTTACATTTTCAAAGGTTGGAGGTTTTTTATTACTTTTTATGTGTGTTGTAACACAAATAGTTATTTTTGGAAGGGGGGAAGGAAAAGCTCTCCTTTTGTGAGTGCCTTTTCCCAGGAGTGCCCTACACAAGGTCCTAAAGAATTGTCTGAGGCTTTACAGAGCAGAAGGTAACAATTGCTCCATTGATTCTCAAAAGGCACAGAAGTCTGTAGGCAGGACCCCCATTAGGATCTGTGGTGCATTTTTACTGGGGTATTTGTTAAAGATTACCAATCTTGATAATACTGAATTTCAAAAGCTAACTTTTTAAACTAGAAGAATAGGAGAAAGAGGGAACAATAGCTCAGTGACTATGGTCTCATATTGTGCTTGCTTTTGTAACTTATACATCAAAAGATAATTTCCCCCAGAAGGCGTGCTTTTGGGTGCAGTGGAGCTGAATTGTATATTATGTTTCAGCTTCAAGTTACAAAAACAATCGTGTTATGAAGTACAGTCAGCAGCGGGATGCAAAATCTACCTCCTGGAAGGCTTCTGAATTTTTGTCGAGCCCTATACTAAGCATGTTATAACTAGAAACAGTGCTTTCCATTTTTCCTGTGCTGAGAAATTGCTTGTCATTTGCTTAATTAACTGTCAAAACTTCAAGGTTTTAAACTGGAAAAAAGAGAAATAGAGACAAAGCTAACTCCAGTTATATTGTAACACGAGGTAAAGCAATACTGGACTCATTTGCTTTTTTTCCACTTCCTTAGAATATCATGCTATTTTTTTTCAGCTGATTCAACTCATCAAACAATATTTATCATCTGTTGCTATTTTTTTTGTTCTTATAAAATCAGAATATGAATCCCCCACTTCCACCACCACCTCTCTTGTCTGCTGCAATCATTGCATCGGCTGCTTCTGGACCTCAGTCTACAAGTGTCATACAAAGGTCTGCATCAGGTTCAACTGACCAAGTGGCACATTTGCGACCACAAACTCGTCCAAGTGTGTAAGTTAAATTGAAACTTTTCTCCAGTCATAAAAACAGAAGGAGATCACTAACTTCACCTGTACGTATAGCACAGCAGCTGCCTCAGTTCTGCTGGAATTGCCAAAAAGCCAAGCATGCAACTCAGAACAAAAGCGTGCAGAAAGGTGACATTCCCAAACGGCCTCCATACTGAGCATTGTTTATGTTGTAGACAAATATAATCAGCTGTTGCTGTGCAGAGAAAGGACTCACTTCAAAAATATAAAGTACTTATCATGCAGAAGATGAATGAATCCTTGTGTTAGCACTGAATACTGTATAACTCAAAAGTGTCATTTCACTGGAGTGAATTTATTCAATGTTTTCCATTATGTATGGTATGAAAAGGCTATTCTCAAATGGAATAACTTATGCCAAAACACAGAAAGTGCTGTATTTCATTTAGACTGTTAAACGTGTTACTGTCAGACTACTTGTGTCAGTTGCAATTGAAATTTGACTGAAGATTCTACAGTGCACTTAATTAGTGGGTGGCAATTTGGAATGAAGGCAGAAAGCTGCTAGTTAGCATTATGTCTTCACACTTGCAATACAAGCAAATGTGCGTCATCCTTTCGGGTGAAAATATTTTGTATATTAACATGTGTTGCTAACTACATCTTTCTTCTTGAAAACTTCTTTGTGTGCAGCTTGGGGAATAAGAACGATAAAATATAAAATTCAGGAGATGCTGAAGCATCTAATGGGACATGTTTGAATAAGGACTGCTTTTGTTCTGTTCTTGTTATCTTCCCACCAGGTTTCCTCCCACTCCAAAAGAGCACCCCTCTTGTATAGCAGGTGCATCTGGATTTGGGCTGTTTCTTGGTGTCAGGCATTTTAACACTGGTTCTTATGGATTATTGCACCTAGCGCAGTTAGTCAAGTTCCCATCTCATTTACTCCCATCCATCCCGTCTTCAAAGGGCTGCTCTATATGAGGATACTAATGAAATTTGAAATAAATTAACTAAAAGGGAAGTTAGTGAACATCAATTAAAGCACATCAATTGCTTCCCCATAGAGCTTCAGTGTGTGGCTTTGTAGATCACTGCTAAATCACATACAGTGAAGCCTTCTGCTGCCAGTGTACCATATGTTGGTTTAAAGCATATTTTTTGCTGGCTTTGGGTACCTATATTGCCTTTAAGGGATTTTTGTAGGTATTGCAAAGTTTCTTGGGTGGACAGCAAGGAATAAAAATGTAATGCAAAAAGGAGAAGCATGCAGTTAATGCTATTGTTACTGTGCACAAGAGAAAATTTTAATTAAAGAATGTTTTCTAAAGCCACTCTTTTGCCCTTGGGGCTACAAGGGGAGTGGGAAAGACTAGCATTGCAAGCAACTGTGGATCCTTTTTCAAAAAAAGGGAATAGTCTACCTGTCTACTTAATTGGCTGCCTCTTGTGAAAAGTATATTTTAGAGAAAATGGGATTTACTAGAATGCTATTTTCCATAGGCCTGGGTCAATAATTATATATACATAGTTCAAACATTTTTCTTAGGTTCGAATGTGGCAGAAAATAGAACACTGTGGTGGTTAAAACAGTATCACTTTCTAGTAATAGAGAACTGTGCAATCCTATTTGAAAACTTCCCTAGAAACACTCCAAGATGCAACTGCGAGAGCTTCAGCTTTTTTTTTAACTTTGTTTCCTAAGAATTTTTTTTTTAAAAAGTGCAAATGTTTCTGGATTCTCAGTATGATTTCAATTGCACTGCATTATGCTTTAGTGTTGCTTAGAAAACATAAAAGGAAATAAACTTTACAAGTGAGTTAGCTGCTAATCACCTTACCCATAGACTTCAATTTCTAGTAACACATCTTTTTTCTTTTGCACTGAAGTTTGCACAGGAGCTTCCAGTTTTGCAGTTTGAAAAGTATTTCTGATACTGATCTTTCACTCCCAGCTAACAGAACTTCTCCATTCTCCCCAGCTCTGCAAATAAAAACAAAGCTGATGTGTCACCAATTGTAAGAGATATGAGAAGCAGGTGTAGGGAGAGAAAAGGTGGGGTATGCTGGGATGTGTAGCTACTTAATTAGGATCACTAACTTCATTAAGAAAATGGACAGGCCTATTACAAGTATTTTGCATTCCATTAAAGTGAAGTTCAGAGGATATTTCTAATTGTTATTGTTTCCCCTTAGTATTACCATAACTTCTGTTGTAATATTGTAATGCTATGACAGATTATCACAGCCATTTCTGCCATGCCTTCTCATCTCTGACTGAACTCTCTGTGCCAGAAAACACAACTCATGTTTTCAGCTGTTTTAGTTTTATCACTTGTATCACTTTTCCTGTCTTTTAGGTATATTGCTATCTACCCCTACACTCCTCGAAAAGAAGATGAACTGGAACTGCGGAAAGGAGAGATGTTCCTAGTGTTTGAACGCTGCCAAGATGGCTGGTTCAAGGGAACTTCCATGCATACAAGCAAGATTGGTGTTTTTCCTGGAAATTACGTGGCTCCAGTTACAAGGTGCAGTATTATACAAGTGTCTAAATAGTTTAGCTAGTTTCAAATCCAGAATTATTCTGTTCTTGTATTAAATGCTAAAATTGCCTAATAGAAGACCTGTGGGTTTTAGTAACTAGGTAATTTTTTTCGGTTGTGTTTTATTGTTTGCTTTTAATTTTGGCAGGACGGTGACAAGTGCATCACAAACAAAAGTTCCCATGTCTACTTCTGGCCAAACAGGACGAGTGGTAACTATGGTCAGCCCTTCCACTGCTAGTGGAGCATCCCAGAAGCTCCAGGGGAATGGTGTGGCAGTGAACTCCAGCACAGTACCCACAGCAGTGGTTTCTGCAGCACATATCCAAACCAGTCCGCAAACCAAGGTCCTTATGCACGTGACAGGACAAATGACAGTCAACCAGGCTCGAAATGCAGTTAGAACAGGTAAAAAAAAATCACCAGAATTTGTTGCCTGTAGTAGACAAACTGTAGAGTCCATCTTGACAAGGGACTGGAGTGAGTGTCTATGTAAGTATGTGTCGAGGTTTTTTAAAAGCTTTTTTTAAAGCCATTGTTTAGAGTTGAATGTTTTCTGGAATGCCAATGTATCCCTCTGAGTTGTTAAATCTTTTATTATTTTCCTCTAAGCAGCTGTGTGTATGTACATACTCCCACTATTGGGAATTTATATGCAAGTATTTCAGGTGGAATTTTTTTGTTGTTGTTGTTCCAGCAGTATCTGGGATGGGGACATTCTTTGAGCTTCCCCACTCATATGCAATTCATATAGTAATAAAAGTGATAAGAACATCTGAGTCATAGCTTATTTTCTTTGTGTTAATTGCATAAGAGCTACAGATTGGTCTAATTTAGCATTCACTTTTAAATTATCTTCTAACATCTTTGAATACCTTTAGTGTTCATTCCTTTTCAGGTCTGGCTCAGGGTTGCTCCTTAGGCATTCCAGTTTGTTCGCTAACCATGACTGCAACTTCTTTCAGCTTTGACTCTGAAACACTAAAACTATACTGGCTTCAAGATCCATATGATCTATGTAATAAAACTCTGTATTTCTGAAAGGTGTAACTCTGCATTTACTGTCTGGGGCAGGCCACATCATAGTGAAACATGCCTTCTTGTTCTTTAAATGCAGATCCAAAAAGATTGATAGTTGTGTTTTCAAGAGTTTTTGTTTACCAAATCCATGCACTCCTCTGTGGATTTGCCAGGCTAAGAAAATACCACACAATTGGAGCCGAATCTGTTCCAGTTGCTTCAAGGGCCTCAAAAGAAAAGGAAAAAAGAACTACTCCCATATCAGACTATCCCAATGTTCCCTCTTTCAGCCTTGAATTTTGAGTCTGTGATCTCTTGACTGAGAGTCATGACAAAAGGGGTTTTTTTAATCACAGGATTCTTATTGGCAGAGCAGAAGAGAAAGCGAAAGATGGTAATGATATGCTCTGTTAACCCCTTAAGGGTTGTTTCTTCTTATGGTCTTAAGATCCATGGATTAGCCCACTTTACAGAGTCATGCATCTCCTAAAACACCCTGTGCATGTTGAGATGTCAGCACCAGGTTTGCTTTTGAAGATAGGATGTGTACATGTGTCTTTAGTTATTTTATTTCCTTAATTGGCCCCATCTTCCTCCAGTCTGATCTGAAGCTGGAGCAGGTGTGTTAGTCCTCTGTAACAACTTTATTCTTTGCCTTCAAATAAAAATAACCAGATGCTGCTGGCAACTGCTAAGAGAAACTAAGCAAAGCCTCTGTACTTTCCTGCCTCTCAGGCACAGGTGGTTTCTAGTCTAAATCCTTTTTTTGAGCTGCCTAGGAGCTTGCGAGTGACAGCACAAAGGAGAAAGCTCCTGTGGGCTCCAGAGGCCTTTCTGTCCCTGCATCTCTGCACCGCTGTCAAGATGAATAAGCTTTTACAATTCCATTCAGCTGACAAATGTGACAATATATTTCCCACCAACCTTTCAAGTCCAAAATGAAAAATTCAAAGGGACTGGACTCTCATCACAGAGAACTTAACATTGTATTGTGTAAAGGTGTGCTGTTAGTCACAAATACAGATCTGTCCCTTATAAGGACCTGAGCACTGAAGCAATAATGGCTGCTTTATGTTAAAATGCTACAGGGAACTTTGTGGTAAACATCTGAAACATGATCCTCTTGAGCTTTCCCTAGCAGGTTTGCTGAGTGTGAGGCTCTTTGGGTGAGGCTTCACAGACCAATGCAGGGCTCCAGCAAAAGTTTAGCTCAGGGCTTCAAGGACCATTCTTCAAATGATCTTTGTGAGACATTGCTTGACATCACCTTTGCTGAGGGAATATGCATCCTTCGATTGGAAGGACCTGTGAAGAAAACATATATTCTGCCTATTTCATTAAAGCATAAACTGTATGAAAATAGAGTGACTTGAAGCATTATTCCTATCAATTCCATCAGCGATAATAAAACAAAACCAGAAGGCTCTTCTAGTCTTGTCATACATAAATTGCATGTGAGTGTAGACATATCTTGAAGAATAGCAGCTGCTTCTAGGAAAACTGATGTAATCTCGTGAACAAAAGCCAGCATTAATAATTGTTCTTTGACGAAAAAATCTTGCTACAATCTCCTTATCTTCCTTTTGGAATGTTCATGCTACTCAGGAAGGGTTGGCTACAGCAGAAGAGGTTATCAAAAAATGTGCCTTTTTTTTTAATAAAAAAGAAAGAATTTGTGTTACTTATTGCAGAAATTGTAATGGGGTATAATACTGTAGGATTGTTATGTCAAATATGTATCTCACATTTCATTCTTTTATTCTAGTTGCCTCACATAGTCAAGAAAGACCTACGGCAGCAGTCACACCCATACAAGCACAAAGTCCAACATGCCTTATTCCTGCAGCTGTGATCATTCCCCACCACTCTGTTGCCTCCCAGCAGCTCCAGCCCCAGCTTCCAAATACTGCTGCTTATGTCACGGCTGTGAATGTGAACCGCTCAACCATCCCACTGGCATGTACAGCAGCTTCTTTGAATTCTGCTAACATTGCTGCTTCATCTTTGGAGGGAGATAGCAGTGGAAAAACTGCAAACACTCACCCTGGAGCTCCTGCATCTCCAGAGAGTGCTTTAACAGCTGGTGGAAATGCTGCTGTCAGTAAAACAGACAAGGATGGCAAGGTGGGTAGAGAATACAATCATTTCCTTGAGTTCTCCTGTTTTCATTATACAGTCTTTTAAGAGATTTAACAACACAACCTAAAAAACCCACATGAACTTGCAGGAATGTAAAAAATTCAGTCTAACAAAATAAAATGAAAATCAGTATTCTTTTAGCTTACCTTTCTTATTAAGCAGGCACACTGAGATTTATGAAAATGCACATAACCATCTTTTTTAAATGTAGGACAGTAGAGTCTGTAGTGATTCTGCTTTCCTTCCTTCTATTTGAAGTATTTCCTATGTGTGTAAACTCATTCTCACTGTTCACCAAGCTATGTGATTATGTTATATTGTCAGAAAAATTCTTCCAACTTTGTAATTGATTTTGTTTTACAGTGGTGGTGTAGTTAGAAAATTCATTTCTCCTTGTGACAACTATCTTTACATCTCAAATGTTTTAGACTTTACCTTACTACTCTTCAGCCACATATACTCTTTAGTGAAGTTTATGAAGATTTTAATCTTAAACCATACACTAATGTCAGTCATCTTTTAGTTATTTTTGTTGATTATTGTTGAATAGATGTGCCTAGAACTTTATTTTTAAATTACTTTAGCCATAGACATTGAAGTCAGACTGAGGTGCCGTTAGAGAAAACTTATTTGTTGTTTGAGGTGAATGATGCTAATATATGTGGATTGTTTTTATTTCTCTGAGTTTCTCTTCGACATTTGCTATACAGCAGATTTTTGCTGAAATGGCTTTAAGTTATTGGAGACTTGGAAAAAGGACTGAGGGTTTTTTATTCACTAATTCCACTATATCCCAGGCTATCAAAAAAATCTCACATTGCTCATGCTTTTCTCTGTCTATGGTTAAATCTTATTTTTGTCTCCAGGGCTTACAATCTGGCACCTCTCGTAAGCACTAAATTCACTCAATCAAAGGGCTGGTAAGAAGATCACTGCCACACCTCTTAAAAAAAATATACAAGAAACACAAAAGCTACTTAAATAATTCTCTTCAGGGTAGGTAATAGTCTTCAGGGATTCTTGTCTAGACAAGCAAAAAGAATGTTTACAATCCTCCCCTTTAGCAGAGCAGCAAAACACGATGCATTCCCCTTGGGGCAAATTTTTGTTAAATCATGAAGGTCTTCCATTACTGAAGGAGGATAAATAAAAGAAACTTACCTAAACAGCAGCTTCCAGAGCAGACTTTTCTCCCTGTTTGGTTTGAAATGACTCTTTTTCTTCCTAGAAACGTTCATGTTAATGAAATGTTATACTTCATAGATTCCTGTTGTGGGAATCTTAACTCCTCACACCTTTTTCGAGACAACCTTTTGGGACAGAGCCATTTCATTTTAAGTTAAGCTTTAACCTAACAAAGTGAAAGGACTTAGCCAGTTTATGATCTAAATTACTTGCTGTTTTTCTCCTTAGAATGTTAATGATTTTCTTTTTCTTTTATGATTTTCATCATTATCTCTCTAATACCAAGTATGTCCTCATAATTTACCGAGTCCTCTCTGAGCATGATGTTGTCTATCAGAAGGAAGCGTTCAATTCTTTATTGGGAGAGTTTTGTTCTAAAATGAGGCACTGCTTTTGGTTTACAGAAAGAAAAAAAAGGCCTGCTGAAGCTGCTTTCTGGAGCATCCACTAAACGCAAGCCTCGGCTGTCACCTCCAGCGTCACCCACGCTGGAGGCTGAGCAGGCTGCGGCAGAGCTGGCCCTGCAAGGTGCAGTGGGGCCAGAGCTCCCGTCAGCAGGCACTCACAGCAAACCTGGGTCCTGTCCCGCTGACAGCGAGGCCTCTGGGCTGCCACAGGAGGCACTGCATCGCAAAACCAGTTCCCTGGATTCCTCCATTCCAGTAGCACCGCCGCCTCGGCAGCCTTGCTCATCGCTGGGGCCAGTCCTCAACGAATCCAGGCCTCTTGTGTGTGAAAGGTAAATTATCCTATGCAGCCAGACTTGGGCAAACCAAGAAAAATCCATTCTCTGACACTTTTAGTGTACGTTAGAACTGCTTCAGAATGCTGAGATTTTATAGCAAAATTGTTATTTTTTAACAATTCTTTAGTTACTTATCAACCAATACTCATGTTCCTATTTGTTTACTTTTCATGTCACTTTAAATAATGATGATCACAGAGAACCAAGGTAGACAAAATAGGCCTCCTATTTTGCAAAACAGAAGCCCATTATATTCCTGCATGTTTGAGTATCAGGTTAGTCCTTTAGGATTATTAGCGGTGTATAACTGCCAACCTAAATACATAGTGAATGAGACCTTTATCTATCCATGTGTAGGTTTCTTAATATTTGATTTCTTGAGCTTTTGTGAAGATATTTTTACTGCCTGAATGCCCCTTGGCTGTGCATCCACATAGCAAGCTCTGGGGCGGCCTCTGTGCTCTGGCAAGTGAGTCTGAAAAACATACACTTGTCTGGACTCTGAGACTGACAGGCAGTTGCTTAAATGTTCTGTGACTTTTGTGCCCACCTATCATTTTTCAAGTTTCAAGTCCTCAGCAGAATGTGAAGGAAGTGGCAGTTTTCTAACTACAGTATCTTCTATTCTTCCTGGTAGCAGACCAGCAGTATGAAGAGTGTCATAGGATTTCTTTTGCAGCAGCTACAGGACCGTGTGGTGTACAGAGAGAAAAATAGTGGAGTTACAATGTTAACAGCTCTAGGACTGAACTGATTCAAGCTGACTATTGTAGACTTTGTTCTGATACTATTAACTCATGGTTGTGTGGGCATCCTGACTGATCTTAAGCTATGCCCATGTATTAAAATCCAGACAGTATATAACTTTCTACTTGTCTTTTAGTTCACTTCTGTCATACCTTTAATATTTTTTAAAAGGTTGTTTCAGTTTCTATGCAATTTCCTTGCAGCAGATTGCTATTCCATACTGAATTTGTGAAGTAGATTTACACTTAGAGATGGAAAATAAAACCTGAAAGACCCTTCTTTAAGAATAACATCATTCATTTTCACATTATCATAAGTCTGTTTGGCACAGTAATATGTTTTTATGCTTTGAATGTGAAAATAATATTAAATTCATTCTGGCATAACCAGTGCATATTAGTGTAAAGCTCTTTCTATCATCACAAGAAATAGTTTTTTCACTTCCATTATGGAAAATTTTTTTCTCAAAACTACTTACAGAAAATTATGCTATATATTTTTATTGATCTAGTAATAACATATACTCAAACGTTCTCTCTATCTTTTCTATTGTTTAAGTGATAATTGCTACTGAAGAAGCATTGCTGCAAGATAACTCTCAGTGGTAGTCATGCAGAATTGTTACATTTTTGTCATCTGGGTTCCCCTTGTCCTTTTCTGGACAGGGTTAAATTTTTTTTTCCTGCTGATGTGCCCTTGCACATTTCCTTTGGCTGAATTTCTTAAAATGTGACGGTTAATAATACTTAAAATTTACATTGTACTCAATATCTCAAAGTAATTTATAATCATTGATTACTCTTCAGCAGTCTGGAAGACGTGGTGGGTAGGAATCATACTGATGATTCTTACTTTATTTCAGTGAAAATTTGATTTGAGGAGGGAAATATTTATGAGGATAAGCTCAACAAAAAGCTGAAGAACAGAGAAATCTCCTGCTAGGATTATTCTGCTCTTACATCTCTCGATTCCAATCACAGATTACAATATGACTGGAAAAAGCAACAGTACTCTTTCTATTCTGGCAGTGTAATTATTAGTGTTCAAGTTCTATTTTCAAAGGTGACTAGAGGATTTAGGAGTCAGATTCTGCTGATTATTCTGCATGAATAAGGTGCAAAAGAAGCTGACTCAACCCTGGAAAGCACATGAAAATGTTCCTGTTTTGGATACAGAATTTTTCCCAAACTCCTTGCTTCCTTTATGATTCAGTATCAGATTTTTATGCTAATCCCACTGTTTCTCCATTCACTGGAACTATGAGTTGTCCTAGAATATGTCTTTTCCTTTATGTTCTATAGAAAATGAGAAGTAAAACTTGTGAACTTTTTTCCAACCATACAAAATAAGTGGATGGACATTTGCTTTGTTTGATAGCAGACAAGCTCTTTGTGACGTGGGTTTGCAGATACTGAATACCACTGGCCATTTAACTTAAAGGAAGGCAGGATGACGACATTCTCTCCGATGTTACTTCTGCAGGTCTGCTCTGTAGTTCCCATTCCTATACTCCCTCTGCTCCTGTGAACTAGGTTGGTTGCTTGCTCTGGTCCATGTTCCTTGTGCAGAAGGAGCAGAGATGTTTAACAGACATTTCAGCCAAGCCTCGCTTAGAGTTTGGAGCATTCCAGTCCTGAGACTCTGCAGTGGGGCTCAGTCATTTCTTCTGATTCTCCAGCCAATACAAAGGTTGTCTTGGGGTGATTTCTTGTATTGATGCAGTGCTGACAAGGCCAAGGATCACTGTCTTTTCTTTACAAAGATAGACCCAACTCCCTGCAATTCCCAGAGTGAGACATGCTGTGCTATGAATATACAGGAATTTGGTTATCTGAGGAGTTTACTTTTTCCATAAAAGTTAAAAGAAAATTTCAAGCTCTTTTCATGAGCTTTTTCTTTTAGAGGGAAATGTTGCCTAAACAGCCTTAAATTTTACAGTAAATAGACAGCATTGTAATAATAAACCCAGCATTCATTCCACAAGGGTGCTAGAGAGTTGAAGTTGAACCTAAATACACGTCACTGCATATCCTAAATTATAAAATGAATCTTTCATCCAGTTACAGTGAAAGAAAAGCAGTAATTTTATTCTCTGATTAAAGCGACCCTGAGTAATTTCATCTACCACACAATGACTGGTGTAACATCTGCTCCCAGTGAGCGGGCCAGTGGCTTTATAGGGCAGCAAGCCTTACCACATCTGGCACCATTTAATGCTGTTAATTAGATGCTGAGAATCTCTCTGCCCTCGATGGGCGTTGGTGATCTGTAGGAGTCGAGGCCCCCACTCAGAAGACACAAGAGCTGCACAACAGCTGGGCACACTTGAGCTGGAAAGTAAAAATTCTAAGTGCAAGGAAAAAAAGCTAAATCAAGAAGTTGAGTAATAATTACGAGTTTAACTTGTGTAATGGTAGTAATTCCAAATTTCTGTGTTTCTCTCAGCTAAAATTTTCTGCATGTGAGAAAGTATTATTATCCACTCGTTGATCAGGAAAACCACAAATAATTGTCTGAAAACCAAACACAACTAGGTGGGAATAAAAGCAGAATTTTGTGTCCAGTTAAACAGAAGCAATGAAGAAATGGAAAAACACATGAAAGATATGCTCTTTTCCATGTTACTGGAAAGTGTGAGAAATGCTAATATTAAAAAGTAGAATGGAGAACTGTGAAGACAGACCACCACCCTCTTCAAAATAAAAAATAAATTCACAAATACAAAGCAAAAGCACTGTGGGATATAGCCAGACACATTAAGCAAAATACAGCAAACAACCAGTGGCAAATATATTGGCTGCTTCTGGGAAGCTACAGTACTTTTATTTTTATAATACTAACATTTTGTCAGTAGCTGATTAAAAATAATTAGGGTAATATTTTGAAAATTAATGAAAAATGTTATAGGACAGTCAAAGAAAAATAAAAGAAAGGAAAAACTTCATTGTTGTACAGCTTCATTGCATGTAAAATATTAAGTGACCACAAAATACCTACAAATTTGGCCTTCAGACATTGAAAACATTTGCAAATACTGAACAGGGAGACAAACAAGGAAGTGTTTTGGAAGATTCAAACATGTGGGAATGAACATGTTTTTCCAAAACATAGGTCATGCTTAGTAAATATGATTATTCTTCTTCAGGGACATTGCAATGAACTTTTGAGCTGATGCATGAGCTTTTTATTCTGCATGAAATTGGTCGTTTTGGCAATATGTTGTAGGTGATGAAATAAGTAATGGAAAAGTAGCTTTTGTTCCATAGCTAATCTAGGGTGATCTGGATAGACAGCTGTGTGAATGTGTGATGGGTCTGGGTCTGATCACCTCTCTTTGGGCAAATAGGATTTGTAAAATGTGGCATAAAATTTGAAGAAGGACACATGATTTGCAGGTACAAAGCCTGATGGGTTTCCTCTTTTTAAAAATTGAAAAATACAGTAAAATAGCACTTTAAACCCAGGGGTGTTGTGCTCTGTTGTAGACACTAGATTTCAAGATGAATATCAAGACAGTTGGGAAGCTAAAATTCAGTGAGAAGTACCAAATTACTGCAGAGGTTGTTGGACACTGTGTGGAAAGCTCAGGACAGCAGAGTTTCTGTGCTAGCTGGTGGTCCTCTAGGGAGGGCAAAGAGAAGATGAGAGCAAGCAGCAGCAGAGAACAGCCTTGTCAATCAGTTCAGGGGAACACAGAGGTTACTGACAGAATTAGAAACTGAAAACAAGTGTATTTCAAGTCAAACGTTTACAGGGCAGTGTTTGACAGAGTGCAAGGTGAGGCAGGCAGGTATTTTTTCTTGAAATTCGTTTTTTTACCAGGCTATGTAGCATGCTGGTTAATTTTCAGCCTGAGAGCAACCTGCTTGTTAACAACAGTAGAAGTTCTTCATAGCTTTATTGCAGTTCTTTATCCTTCACTATCTTGTCCTTGGCCTGCCTGAGTAGAGGCTATTGTATTAACTCAAGCAGTTTACAGTCTCAATTTAACTTACAGTCTATTAAAAATATTTGGTTCTTATTTCCTAAGTCAGCATTAAAACCCAAGCTGCCCACAGCAGAAGTTAGTGCAGGCCTAGGTTGGATGCAGAGCATTGTGGAGCTGCACACTAATAAATCTTGTAATTGGCTTGGTAGCTTTTATGAAGCATGAATCTAATAATTCCTATGCTCTGAAATCTGGGGATTGCCATAACTGAAACAAAGTCATGGCTTATAAGTCACTAATAAATAACATTTGACAACTAATTAAGTCCAAATATGTTTTGCTATACTTAGATTTCCTGAGAGACTTTAATTATTTACAAAGTGCAGCTACTCTTTTCTGAATACTTTTCACAGTATGGTCAGATTTCATTTTTGTTTCGTATGTTCTTAAGCAAAACATTCTACTATAACACAGTATCTTTGTCTGCTTCAATATTACAGAAATAACTCATTTTATTATGTGTGTATTGAGCTATAATTGGCATTCCATCCTTTACTAGACTATATCCTGTTATTTTTCTTTTCATCAGATGGTTAATTTATTTTAATCTATTAAAACAATAAATTATTTTAAGCTTATTAAGGTAATAGTTATCTTAATCTATGAAGTAATAGAATTTTAGGTTGATGTGAACTGAAACTATGGTAGAAGAGATTGAGTGGTGTTATCCATGTTTAAAAACAGAGAGAGAAGACTGCAGCCTCTTTTTAATACACTCTTATTTGAAAAGTGATTTTACTGTGACAGACTCAAAAAATACACTTTTCTTTGTGTCAGGTGCTTAAGAAAATTGCTGAGTTGTATATAGTTTTTAATATAGTAGTACACAGGTTGTGCAGTTGTGTCCAAGTAAGATGGAATATGTTCTATCTTGAAGAGATTCTAAGAAAAATGAAAACAGTTTAAAACAGCAAATCAAATTAATAGGTTTTGTTGGTTTCTTCCTTTTGTTCTTTGCCTTTCCTTAAGAGCCGTCACTGGGATAATATAAAATTAAACATACACTTGTAAAATTATGATTCTTGTTGAATCACACTGACTGAAAGAGACTGCAAATTTATATTGAAAAAAATGTTTACAATTTTATCCTGTTATTTAACATTGTCTGTATGTTTACATAGATCTTGCTGAAAAAAAAAACCTAGGAGATGTATGAATTTGCCTTAAATTTATTATGTTGCTATTGTTATTATCTGTTCAAGACATACTTTTAAGTTGTTACATACTCAGGAAGCAGTTCTAGACAGTTTCCTGTGTTCATACGCTTCAAGAGGCACAGAAATATTTTTAAAAGTATTGGGTTAAAAAAAAAGGGGGGGGAGGGGGGCAAGAAAAAGAACCTAAATGAAGGTGGTTTTTTTCTTATTACACAGGTACAGAGTTGTGGTATCCTATCCTCCCCAGAGCGAAGCAGAACTTGAACTTAAGGAAGGTGACATTGTTTTTGTACACAAAAAGCGTGAGGATGGCTGGTTCAAAGGCACTCTGCAACGAAATGGAAAGACTGGCCTTTTCCCTGGCAGCTTTGTAGAGAACATTTGAGAAGATTCATTCCAAGAGCTTCAAATCATACTGTACTGTAAAATAGCACAAATATTTTGCCAGAAAAAGCACAGTCGTGAAATATTTTCAAATGACTGTAATGTAAACAAAAATCTACATATTTTTACGGTGTCTATAGCACAATTACACCAGCGAACAAAGGAGATGAAGGCATCTGCTGGTTTTATCACTTTGAATTCTTAAGTGTGATGTGTGCCTTGTACTGTCTGATTTATTATATAGAGGAATTTTTTTTCCCCAAGTATGTTACATAAATGAGCAATTGTTTACAAGGCTGTAACTAATTTATTCTTGGTTTTTTTTAAACTTGAATTTTGTGTAATAGCTAAAATTCTTGTGACTATGATTTTAACAAATTATTAATTTATGAAAGAATAACAAAGGGGAAGCTGGATTCTCTCCTTATGAGCAAGCAGTTATATCTGATAAAGAGCCTCCCATTTATCCTCTGGACATTTTTCCCCTGCTGTGTCTGACAGTGGAGTAAGTCTCTGTTGTATGAGTTAATGTTGAGTGGTGGTGATGTGGCGTCAAATAGAATTTGCCAAATGGGGAAAAAGTGTGTATTTTCTTCTTTGGACAGAGAAAAAAAAAAGTCAGTGGTGTTCTTGAGTCTACTTTTACTTCTTCATGAATCACCCAAGTAGAGTAATGTTTCCAGGAGGCAAAGATATATGTGAACAACTGAATAAAACTATCTCAAGGTTAGGATCATCTCAAGGTTAGGAAAGAAGAAATTTAGGAGTGCCAACAAGAAATTCCCTATACCTTCTGTTCATGTAGTAACTGGGCTATTTGAACAAAGCTTAGCTTTGTGTATTTGGCCAGTTCTTTGGGCATTTAGCGCTCAGGATCCAACAAAATTGGAAGGAATGTTAAAGCCCAACACTTAGAATGAATATAACTTGAAAACATCTGTTTGATAAGACTGAATATAAAAATAAAATTATAAGTTGTACTTAATGTCTAAAAATGCCTAAGACGTGTAATTTGCTGTTTTCTTCTCAAAATGATCTGCATGGCCAAGAGATGTTTTAAAATGTCTGAGCAGTAGTGGTGGTAAGTGATGCACTTGTGTTAAAGTAAAAGGCTGTATGAAACACTGTGAAAACTTTACTTACTTCTTAACCATTGCTACTTTGGTATGTTCTGACTTTTTCTTTGTCTTGCATGTGTTACTCAATTCCTGCAGTAATGTAACTGTGCATGGTTGGCATTTCCCATTCCAATTTCCTGTTGCTGGGTTATTTTTCTCTGAAAGTTTCCCAAAAGCCACTTGACCAAAACTAGTGAGCAACTTGCCTTCAACCAGAGAAGGTGTCCAGTGTTTGAATCATTAATAAATTTTTTTAGTGTCCTTGCAGCTGATGGATATAAAGAATGCAGCCTGCAAGAAATATGTTTTTAGTCTTTCAGGGTTTTGTTAGAGATTTGACACTGGTGAACACACGCGCTACTCAGCTGAACTTGGTTTTTTATTTTATTTTATTGTTTGATTATAGCAGTTTAATGGTGATTCTTTTTTTGTAAGACACTGAGCACCATCATCTCCATTTAAATCCATTTAAATCTGATGTAGTTTGGCTGTTACTCAGCACTTTACAAAGGGAAGCCAGTAAGGTGATTCAGTGTCGCACAGTACACAGAAACAGTGATCTGTTAAATCCTTATAATTTTCTTGAAGTTTTACATTGAAAAATATCAAATGTTAATGACAGAGATTTCTTGCAATATCAGGTAGTATCATGATGGTCTTAAAAATAAGAAAAAATATATCTATAAATATATATAGTTGAACCTGACAGCATTCCCAAATTAACCATATCTCTTAAACACTGTATCATTCAGTTTTTGCATTTTTAAATCTTTTAAATAGTTTACTTGAATATTCTTGTAATATATAAAGGTTTTGTGAAATGAATTTTAGTT
This sequence comes from Dicrurus megarhynchus, assembly GCA_013399195.1. NCBI lineage: Eukaryota > Metazoa > Chordata > Aves > Passeriformes > Dicruridae > Dicrurus > Dicrurus megarhynchus. The sequence goes on from VXAD01009146.1 coordinate 1,742,043, forward strand.
AGAAAGAAGCTGGTATCAGCTTTTGTCAGCATAAATTGGCACTAGTGTGTCGTAATCTTATTTTGGAAAATTTAGTGCATTTTATATTAAAGACTACTAAAGATTAATTTTTTCTATCTCTACTCTCCATATTTTAAACTAAGTGACTAAGGTACCTCTATTAATAGAATTTCATGATGTAAAGTCAGTTAAAAATCAGATGTTAATCCAATAGTTCTGTTAGATGGAATACATTTTTAATTGATTTTTTTTAACATTGAGTAAATGTTTGTAAAAAGGGCTTATTACATAGCAGTGCAACAATGACAAAAATGCAGTTTATCATGCCTTTTTTTGTGATCTTTTGGGGGTTATTTTTTGGTTTTGGCTTGGGATTAATTCAGTGTAGAAACAGACAAACCCTGTGCATTTGCTTTGTGTAATTCCATAAAAAAATTTTGTAAGGTATTTTATATCTATGTTTGAAGTCCAGTGAATGTTAAGTGTTTGATTTACTATGTTAAACTTCCAATCCTAATAAATATTTTCTTAGCAAACAGCTACAGCAAGTAGTGTATGCAAACATTAAACATAAATTACTTGTAAAGAATTTGACAATAAAATTACCAGAACTTATCTTCTGAATTCCTAGGAGGGTATTTCTGCTCATAGAGAAAAAGTCTTCAGATTCCATAATGTAAGAAGCTTGGAATGATGACTATAATGCAAAAATTGTAGAGACAACTGAGGACCTGGCTGATCTTTTCCCAACTCCTTATTTCAGCGAGTAACTTCAGAAGAGGTAGGTAACTCCATCTCAGTCTGTTCATGATGGAACTAGTCTCATCAACAGCATATCAGGTGCACAATAGTTATAAACTATTCTTCCCTGGAGGAAGAAGTGTCTGGTGTAATGGCCCTGCTATAGATTGGGAGAGGCTGAAGCATCTGCCCGAACTTCCACTGTGGGCAGAAGTGTTGGGTGGCAAGAGACTCGTTTGCCTGAAGAAGGTTTCTGGGCACGGCAGTCAGGCAGCAACTGACTAACGAGGAGACCTTGATTTGCATGTGGTTACATGTCTGCTATATACATCTGGCCTCTGGGAAAACTGGTGGAAATTAATCCTAAAAGTGTTTGCAAATATGTTTGAGACTTGGGTGATAACCTCAGTGTTAGTTAAGACTGATGAGCAGAACCTAAATTGTGCTAGCAGTGAATGGCGCAGCCTTGGGTGCCCTCTGAAAGAAGGAGCACCTCATCTAACCTTCCTTAATTAAGGGGGATGAGGAGAGGGGGGAAGGCAGCACAAATTGTAGAAATGCAGAATGGAGAATATCGAAAAGCAAGATTTATTTGTTTTTTCAGAATTGTGGTCTGACATCAGTGCATCCGTAGGAGAAAAGTACACACAAACATCATGGCTGTGTGGCAGAAGTAAGGTTATCTCTTTGGGTTGGTTTTTTTGTTTGTTTGCTTGTTTTGTATTGTAGTTATTGGGTAATTCTAATGTGTGTTTAACATTTGGCTTGCCAAAGGTACATGAAATCCTGTTCACCCTCACTTCATTACCTCTGCCTTATAGCAGTAATGACAATTACAATAGTTTTGCATAGGCTGAAAAATAAGGCTTCTGAGCATTCTGACTTTTTTCAGAGAGCTGGCAAAATATTGTATCTGGCTTGTTCTTTCCAGTAGCTTTAAGCAAATGTGTTTAAAGGTGCAAATTGAATGATGAATAATGAAACACAAAAATCCACTTGTCTAGTTAAAAGGATTTGTGTCTGGCATTACTAAAACTCCTACAGTGTAGTCTTTCATATATGTGCACACTTGACGCCACTGGTTTCTGTAGGATACACCAATATTATTTGGATTCCTACCATGCTTATGCAGTATAGATACTCCTCAAATCACGCTCAGGTGCTCATTCCCTGCACTTGGTTAATACATCTTAAGCAGATTTGAAGCTTGACTTGAAGAAAACTAGTGTCATCTTTTAAATAACAACAACAACAACACTTCTACTACTAATAATTCTTTTTTAATGGCATACTTGCAATATTTGTATATAGGAACAAAAGATCTGAGAATGGTGATGATGAATGATGAGAACGTGGACATTAGATGTGGGGAAAAATGGGGAAGAGAAAAGGATTTGGAAGACCTGTATATGGGACCTGAATCTTAACTAAATTATTCATGATCTTACCTTAGTTACTAGAGTCAAGCTCTGTGAAAGGACCTAAGAGGAACTTGGATGTCTAAGGCTGAAGATGCAGCCCTCAGTCTTTACCCAGTCTCTTAAGCTTGGATTTGTTTGGTGCTTGTGTCCAGAACAACTGCTGTTCTCCTGTCAAATACATTTGAGATCCAACACTAAGCATCTCTGTTTCTGAATTTAGTTGCAGGTTTGCATTAGTAGTAGTGTCCACTTTCTACATATTTTGTGCAGTAACACCAACATTAGAGGACTGAATCTCTTGGAAAATGCATACCAAGATGCAATGCATTCTTATTCCACAGTGTCAGGCCAATAGCTCTTACTTTCTGGGAGACAAACTTGTTGACAACCTTGAAGTAAGCACCTGCTCTTGAAAACTTGAAGTGTCACCTTTTTGCATCTGTTTCCTCCTTTGCCAAATGACAGTTCCTGTGCTTCTGAGGTATGTGGTGTAAAACTTGCTTTCAAAGTAAAGGCTGACTGGTTTTTGTGAATTTAAAGATAGATTCTCATGGATTAGACCTGCCTCCAAATACGATCATCAGCATCTAAACCCTTCTAGAAGTCTCCTCGAGCCTGACTTCCATGGGTGAGAGACTTCACTGGTCCATTTTAACAGCTGAAGAGCACTTTGATCAGAATCAGCCTGGTACAAGGAACAAAACAAAATAAATTTGCAATACCCAATCTGCAATGTGCAAAAGCCATTCAAAATGTTACATAATGAGCATTTCATGTGTGCCTATCAAATCAGAGTGGTTACACTCTACATAATATTAGCAGATCTCAGAAGGTATTATCTATCTGTTCCTTCTACTATACTCCTTTCTGTCAGCTGTATTATTTCTCTAAAAAGTGGCAAAATCAGTTCTTAACTGCTCTACTGTTCCTACTCAGTGGAGTAAAGAAAATTTAGACACAGTGACATTAGCCCCAGATTTCAATTACTCACACTTCTAACAAGCTTATAAAAATTCCCTTTAGCACATGTAAATGAATAGCTCTTGGCTGTGCACCCAACTCTAGTGCCCACATGGTTCAGGTTACGTGGCCCAGAGGTCTTCTGATGTTTGCATCTAGTAGTCATTCAGATCAAAACCAATTCACAGGATGTCCAAACACTAGCTACATTCTCATTTCAGTGTGGTGAGAACAGCCTGTGCAGGAGTGTAGAGAGTGGAAATTTGGCTGGCACATCAAGACAAAATACACTTTCCATTACAAAGGCAGAAAGAAAAATGTCAGGATTTAAAAATATCTGTGCAGGTGTTTTTTTGTCTCTGCTACCTTAGGTAGAACCCCATTTCACAAAACAAATGGACTTTAATTCCTGCCTCCCCCATCCCTCGCTTCCCCCCCCCCCCCCCCCNCAGATTCTTTGGCATTAGAACACATGGTTGGATTCTCAATTACTCCAAATCAGTGCTACTTCATTGATTTCATTAAACTTTCCTGGCATACACTGAATATGCCCCCTACTGTTAAATAGTGAAGGAAAATATCTCATCTGCCCTAAAGGAATGAATATGTTTGAAAGAAACTGAGCTGGATGATTTTCATACTTGGAAAATACAGCTCTATTCGGGCTGTGTTATGCTTCTCTCAAAAAACGTTTGTCTCACTGGTACAGCTGAGGCACTAGATCAAAGATGATGCTGTTTAGCAGCACTGTAAATCATAAAAGACTTCCTCGCTTTTCAATCAAACCTATAAATTTCCAGATCCACAATTGCATAGTAGGCTTTGGTCTGCTAACAGCTGCTAGTCCCAAAATCTTTTGTGGTTAGTTGCTGCTGTATTTTCTCATGGCGTATCTGCGAATGCTTGGGAGGGGAGATGAGTCAGCAGCAGAATAACTTTAAAGTGGTCATCGACTTTGTTCTCCACAGCAAGGGACGTGCCCTAGGTCAAATTTCTTATTTCAGCTGGTTGAACTTCTGAATAAGCTGAAGAATGTTAGCTCTAAAAAGTTTACAGTTCAAAGAATTTCTCTCCACTCCTCTGGTAGGCAGCCTTAGTGTGTCTTTTGAATACACACAGAACAGGGAAAGCTCCTATTTTCTTGCTCCTTGCCAAAGCTTTACTCTATGCTGCTATCCAGCTTCTAGGTTTATAGTACACAAGTAACTGTTTGCCCCTGCAGTCACTGAAATTCTTTGCATTCAATAATTTAAAATCTGTGATACTCAATATAGCTTTTTTACAAGGATAAAGTTTAATTGTTTTTTAAAATAAAGTAATACTGGGCTTTGTAAAGATCAACATTTTCATGAAAGATAAGAACCCATGCATTTTAAAAGTTAAAAAAATGGGTACTCATCCTGCCTAGGCATTCAGTATTCTTGATTACTTGCACCGAATGTGTATTCCTTAATAGTGAATGGGTTATTTCTGCCACAGACTGTTAAAATTCTCAGAAAGCTGGAGATTTTCTGTTGAGAATGTCTCCAGTAGATAGGAAAAAGAGATCAAGAATGAGATGGCCTTGGAATTCTGTCTGAAGAACCAGAGACTGGTTTGGGACCAAATTTTAAGTGGCCCAGTTGTACATACCACAACCATATCTCTGTCTGGAGGTCTGCCATAGCTGCTCTCAGGAAAATGGCAGGCACTATTTTTCATTTGTTCTTTACCTTACCTAGAATACTCCTCGTTAAGGAACTCCACATTAACCTACTGTCAAATGCAGATAAAATTTGGCCGTAATGGCAAAACACAACAGTGCTCTTGTAATTTGTTTCTCTGATTTGGCAGTGCTAGTGAACACTTAGATGATCCAAGAAAAGTTAACTACTAAAATATAAAATTCTGTAGGTGATGTTTCTCAACACTGTGTGCTGTTCTCTACAGCACAGGATCAGCAGGCTTGAGCATCAGTTTCTGAGTCTGGGAAAGTTATGCAGTTCTCTTTGTAAAGGCTGACATGTCAGCAGTGAATGTGCCAGTGGGGAGCGGGTGGGAGGAGAAACAGCCCTGTAATTACAGAGATCAGTGAAACATTGTCTGGTCCAACCACAGCTATTTTGGGGTTTTTATTTTACAATATGCTATTCCATAGAAAATTATGCTAGCGCTCCTCTCCCACAGTAGGTCAGGGAGGTCTGTAAGTGGATATGACCAAGTGTTTGGATGTTGGCAGATGAGGACCACAACAGAAGGCAGCCGGTTCTATGTCTGGGGGGGTCTCTGGTGACAGCTGTGTTGCCAGAGCCCCCAAGTGCAGGCACAGTCGGGGCTGATGGCACAAACTGCTGTCAGAGCTGCACGACAGCTCAGAGGGCGAAGCCAGGCTGTGAGAGCTGTCACGTCTCTTCAGAGGCCACGCTGATGGGAAATGGTCAGTCAGGAGGATGTGTCTCAGGCCTGTGGTGTGTTTGTGCTGGCAAACCTTTGTTGTGTGGACTCTGTGTTAAGTGTGTTACTGATGAACGAGATGATGTGGGAATTGTTCCATCTGCTCTCTTCGTACTTTTGCCAATCAGTGTAACAGGTTTGGTTTTGACTATGAAGTATCACAGTCTCAAAGCTGGCAGTAATAGTGTACTTGTGCAGCTATGATTTAATTAGCCCACAGCCCTGTTTCTACTGAGTAATGGCTAAATCCACCAGTACAAGAAGTATCTTTTGTCAAGTACAGGAACTAGTTTGGGCAAAAATTAGAAAACCTGTACTTTTGAGCTTCTTGGACTTTATCATCAGATATTGCCATCAGGGGCTGGAACTCCTGGTTGGTTGTGTGTGTCTGAAGATGTGTGATGTATCTGTCTGCATGTTTTCTCTATTGCAATCCTGTCAAAAGCAGTATTTTTAAGGAAATAGTTTTTTTTTTTCAAGGGCACATATTAGATTCTGGTCAACATCTGGTTAATGTTTGTTATTAAAAGCTTATTTCTGTCTGGCATTACAAAAGACACAAATAGAAAGCCCATGTTTTTGTGACTAAAAGCACTATGGACAACTTTACAAAAGCTTATATAGCTGGCTTATGTTGTGTTTCAGCTATATTTGGTAACGTGGTAGAATGCTTTTGGAAGAGATATTAGATGCTGAAATGGTGATTCCAAATATAAACGAGGTCCCTAAGGCATGAATGTAATGTCTTGCTTATAACTTTAAATTACTTTTTTATAGCTAAACCTAGCATGTCTAGTGGCTAATTATAATGTAGCCTGATGTTATGCCCAACCACCTCCTTTTCTGTCTTTTCACATGCACCACTTAACCTCCTAGGCCTTCATTTCATAAAGGATTATGTCCATTGGAATGTTACTAAACAAAAAAAAACACCAACCCAAAAAACAAAAACAAACAGAAAAGAACAAAAGCTTTGCATAACAGGAGTGGATTTAAACATGATCTTAAATGTATGATGAGGCATTTTGCTGAATCTTAGTGTTTTTTTCTCTGTGGACCATCTTGGAAATAAAATGGTGTGGTTCTAAGAAAAGAAAAAACCAATGTTACTTACAAAGAGAAGTTACTTATGCCTTTTCTAATTAAGCAAAAATAAATGAAATTTACATTTCAAGTCTGAAATTGAATTCTTGGATACTGTAACACACAGGATGGAAAAGTACAGCACTTTGGAGAGCTCAGCTGTGTTTTCTATATTCTAATTTGAGATACTGTTCCATTGGACTAAAAAACAAACAAACAAACAAAAAAACCCAAAGCAAAAAAAAAGAGAAGCAATTTTTACCTGATCAAAATAAATGGGAATTGCAGTACTTACCCTTTTGATCTGGTCTGGCTTTGTGAAGAATAGTGTTTAGCAAGTGTTGGAGTGTTCTTGAGATGGCCAGGCTGAAAAGATCAATAACTGGCTGGTTCTTGAGACAGGCCAGTGGTGCTGTCTCCACTTTGGTGGAGGGCAGATTGCCATCCAGTGAGTGTAAAAGGTGAGGACATAAAAAATCTTGGGATGAGATTCAGGATTATTCTATGTTCACAAATTTGTGGGTGGGGGGAATAGGAAGGGCTCATTTGTTTCTTTGAAACAAAGTAGGGATCTGGAAGCTTCCGTGAGAGATCTTTCTTTTATATTTGGGATAAAAACATGCAGTTTCATGCAGAATACAGAAAGAGCATCAATTAGTTTGGCAAAAACTGCAAACATTTCAGAGGTGAGGCTGGGATGAGGCGGTTTGGCTGTTGCTGTCTTTCCTACCTGTTATGATGGGAGCTATGAAAACACTGCTGATGGAAAAGGAGACTGTCATTCTCAGAGAGGTTTTAAAGGAAACTGAGCTAAAAACATGAATATTTTCAGGTTCATGAATGAGAATCTTTTGTCCTCATTTAAAAACCTCAACCAGTGCTGTTCATGCAGGCACTCTGCTGATGTGCAGATTAGCTGTAGAATGTCTTGCTCAGATTTCAGTGGACTTTATTTGGGTAACAGGAGAACATGACTGGACATTTGTAATCTACCTGGCAGCACAAACTGTATGAAGTAATCAATTAGTGTAACAAATAGTCTTGTTCTTTTGAACATCTCCAGCTTGGTAAGTTTGTGAGTCACAGAATCATAGAATAGTTTGGATTGAGAGGGATCTTAAAGACCATCTAGTTCCTACCTCCTGCCATGGGCACAAATACCTTCCACTAAACCAGGTTGCTCAAAGCCCCATCCAGTCAGGCCTGAATCTCTAAAACAACTTTGGTTATATCTCAGAACAGTATGAAAAAGAAAACAAAACTCTAATTTCCTCAGAGTTTCCCAAAATTTATGCCTGTGGGGTGCAAATTAAAAATATCCTGAAAATACTAGCTTTTGTTGCTTTAAAACCTTGATCCCTCCCTGGGCCCCACTCAATAAGGTCTATCTCTTCATTCTTGGTTGCCTCCATCAGAGGCTTGGCCAATTCCCCTAATTCAGGAATCCATGGCTGACAAAATCCCACAGCTCCAAGATTAGTTCTGTGAATTCAAAGAAACAGTTAAAGCTATGAAGGATGTTGCAACTGGATCCAGCTTTACAACCAAAACAAGTTATAAAACATTTTGCAGAGTACTGCTGCTAAAAATAGCTACGCATTGAGTTGAGAAAATGCAGAGAGGCTGGATAAGGTCAGTAAGCACAACATTACCCAGTTCTCATGATGGAGGAAATTTACCTACCATTAGTCCACACATCATTCAGTAGATGGTGTCCTGCTGTGTTCTGGAAGAGGCCTTCCTTATTTTTTCCTTCTTATCCCATTTGGTTATCTGTTGTGCTCCTTTCCTTTACTCTCTGGGCTCTTGTCTGCAGGATTGCAGCTTGTTCTTTTCTCTTGCATCACTGTCATCGGGCAATGGACCAATGTGTCATAAGTAGAATTGCTTAACATGTATTTATCACATTGTTTATTTACATATATTTAACAGCTTTTGAACATAAATGCACACCACCACAAAAAACCCCTCTGTTCCTGCAAAGCACTTTCATATTCCAGCAAATGACAGTCTAGCTGTTTTTAGTAAATTTCAGTTAGTTTATTTGAAAAATTACATGAAATACAGAGCTAATGTCAAACCTGGGTTGTTTTAGGATTTTTTAAAATTAAACACTTGTATCTTTCTGGAAACACCCCCAACCTTTCCTAATCTACATCCTTTTACGTTTCCCATGAACAAAATTATTGACAACTCCCCTAATAAAAGAGAATGCCTTTCCAGATGGGATTTAAATCCTGTATCTATCCAGCAACTCACTTTTTGCAGGTGCAGTCCTCTCTACATTAGGGCCTAAAAGTGCTTCCACAGAAAATGACAGTAACTATGTAGTAGGAGATGTTTCCCTAGGGCTGTGCCAATATGGGAAGCTGACAGTCATCAGCCTCAATTAAAGATGAGAGACCTGACATTTGGAGAGGGAAAACTAAGTGATTTGGCAAGTCTTAAAAGAAACTTGGAGCTTGCCTTTTGAATCTCAGTTCATGGGGGAACCCTTCCCCCGAGGAACCTAAATATTCTATGGCTTTAGCATTCCATTCCCCTGCTAGATTTTTCTCCTTCTTCATTTCACTTGGAAAGTAATCTTGGACCAAAAACTCCTGGGAACAGAAGCTGTCACCTCTATTGTCTAAAATGTCTGGCATGCTCTTAGTTGTAGGAAATTAAATTGTAAACACTTCCTTTTTTTCTTGTTTGTATAATCTCTAAATATTTTTTCTTTGTTTCTTTGTTCTTCTCTTCTCTTCTCTTCTCTTCTCTTCTCTTCTCTTCTCTTCTCTTCTTTTTTCCTTCTTTTTTCCTTCTTTCCTGCTTTCTTGTGGGCATCATGTGATGTTAGCTTTCTTAAACACTCATATTCCCATGGATTTAATGAGTGCTTGGGAGCCAGATGGCATGCCATATTTTTTTCAAAACATTTTAAAGCACATGACAGACAATTCATGTTGACAGGAGTGCTTCGCTGAGGTGTCTGTAAAGCAAATGTGTTACTTGTTACTATTAGAGCAGAATAATTGTTTATGAAACGCATCCTCAAATTCAACAATGATTCAGTGAAGTAAACAGAAATAAACTGTGCTATGTAAACATTGCACACTCTGCAGAGATGTTACCCACATGTATAAAATAATTACGATCCAAGTGATGCAGTGTGGTTCTACGCAATGATAACTGCTGGAGTCCAAACTCAGGCAATTTTGTATGAAAATCTCCAGTCTGTGGGCAGTATTAAGGAAAAGACTATGGCTGGAGACAATAAAGATTATTCTTTTTCATGTTAGATGGAAAGAGAGAAGCATTCCTCCTTCTTTTGTCTACTAGGAAGAAAGAAAACCACAAAAGCATTTTCCATGTAGAAAGAAAAGACATAAAAGCAATGGACTCTTCTATCCTAGTTAAGATTGGCTGAAGTTGTAGGTTCAGCTTAAAAAATCATAGCTAATGATCCTCATGCTGCAGAAAGCCAGCCTGGAGTAGAAGCCAGATACCTGGTTTTGGGAAAATAGCAGGGTCTCTGATAAATGCATGGTCTTCATGTATCCATCTCCTCTGGTTTAGCAGCCACACTGTGAAAATTAGGAGGTAAATACTAGCTTGAATACTCTCTGAACCTCTAGCTTTTCTTTTAAAAAAATGTCAAACATGGACAAATGTACTTCATTCCTGAATTTTATTTATTTATTTTTTTTCAGTGCTCTTCAGAACTGACGTTTCTGGTAGATTTAGAGTTCTCTAACAAAACAAACAAAAAAAACCAAACAAAAACCACCAAACACACACACACAAACAAACACCCAACCAAAAACCAAAACCAAACCAAAAAACAACAAAACAAACAATCAAACAATGGTATATGAATTTTACATCCATCAAAACAACTTGTATGGGGAGTGTCCCCGTGGTCAAGAAAAAACGACCTGATGTGTAGAAGCTGGATATAGAGAGGCTGAACTGTGACTGGAAGGAGAGCTTGTCTACAGCAGGCTGGGGATAACCCACCCCTGTGATGTGCAGTATACTGTACATTCTCTGTGCTCAGGATAGAAAAGGTACAGAAGGTTTAGGCAAGTGAGGATAAAACCATAGAAGTATATTTAAAATATATATGAAGGAACTATATATATATATATATGTATATATGTGTATATATATATACATACATATATATAATATTAATTTTTCCTGTTATGGAAAAAAGAAATCAGACAAGGCTCTTGTACCACCCCTACAGCTGTATTGTATAGCTTTGAATCAGAATTGTTGTTCATCACTTTTGAATTTTCATAGCAATATAGTCATAGCATGGTGAAACACACACCTTCTAGACTGATCTGAATTGCTCTTTCCCCCTCCTTTGCAGTAAATATTCAATTGTATTTCCTATAAAGTTAATATATAGGATTAATAACAAAATAACCTTCTGGAGTTTAGAGATGGTAGCTTGTACAATCCTGGGTTTCTGCAAACCACACTATTAACGTGTGTCGTCAGGCAGGAATGTGTACCAGACCTCTTACGGGGAGCTCAAAAAATGTTTGACTTCTACAAGAATCCCATAATAAGCTGTGCTCTTACAAATCAAAACCTGCATGAGAGATGATTAAGAAAACCCAGCTGTTGAAATAAGGTAGGTATGCATTTTATCTAATCAGACATTACTTATATGACAGTCTGGTGTGAACAATAGTTAATTTTTTCCAAGGATGCTAATCTCTCCTAATAGTTATTGAAAGAAATTATTCACTGTGATAGATAAATTAAAAAATGGTGTAAGCAGTCATCTGAAAATACCTCTTTTCATCTTTAATAACTTAATTCTTACCTCACTAAGCCAGCTGATTGGGTATTATTATGATTGACTACTTTATTAGAAGGACATAAAACAGTAAGAGCTTCTGTATGTCACGAGAAGATGACGTCTTCAGCTGCTCAGTTAAGTACATGAGTGAGATGAAATGACAGTGAAGTATTTTTGCAAGGAGATGTGATATGAAACTAGATTTATTTAGGACAATCTGATAGAGAAAATTGAATGTTGGGAGTTCCTTGAAAACTCTCTAAGCATTACTCTGTGTGATTCAGGCTGCAAAATGGTAACAGCTGTAAAGAATACTGGTTTTGACATTTCCTGTAATAGTGGTGAAGATAAAGGAGGTGAGCAGTCTACGAGATCTGAGTGATTGTCACTAGCACTATCACAGTTGCCATTTATTATGGAGTATGTTCAACACTCACTGCTGGCAAGTCATCAGCTGAAGTTTTGCCAGTGTAAGTCCTTATGTTTAGGATCGCATCTATTTGCAGTTATGGAGGGATGACTACACAGTCCCTTGACTTGCTGCTTTCTGTCAGTAAGTGGATGTGCTACATTAAGTTGGTATTCCTGTACTCAGTAAATTTGTGCCTCATTAGGGCTACCCTTGAAAACATATTCATGGTCACATAATGTATGCTAAAATAGGGGAGGCTATAAAAACAGTTAGTGCTTGTGGATGTGCCTTCAGTTTCCTGCTTTAAACATCTTTTGGACTCCTCATAAATGTTATTAATGTCGAAGTAGGTATTTGGGGGAATCACTGAAGTATTTCACTTCCATGTATCTCAGATCTACTATTTCCTGGGGCCTAATTAATGTGCTTATGAAACAAAGATTTTGCTTTGTTTTGCTTTGTATAAGTCCTTAGAACTTCTCATGAGAAGGGAGGTGAAGGATCAACGCTTGTTACTTATTAACTATGTTTTTCTTTTCCTGCAGTATAGGCCTTTAGCTGAATTTTCTCACCCTAATGAGTTCAGTCCAAATCACTCAGGTCAAATCTTTCTGTCTTTATTCCCCTGCTTCTTTATGACTTTGCCCACTTCTCCTCGTCACCTTCTCCCAACATCCCACCTCCTTCCCCCACTCCAACAAAGCAAACAGTTTACTGACAGTAAATACGAGTAGATGCAGTAAATTTTCAGGACACTGCATCACAGGACCAAAGTGGGCAACAATTTGGATTTGCCCATACCATTTGTGGGGATTCAAAACCTGAGACTATGATTAAGTGATGTATTAGGGCAGAAAAACCTTGACACTTGCTCCATCCTAACAGGAAGGAAATTCTGTTTGATGAGACAAAACTTTCTTCTGTTAATCCTAAGGTTGAGAGCAGTTTTTTGTATGTTTTGGAGCTAAAACCTTTGGTGATGAATACTTCTCCAAAACACTCTTTTTTTTTTTTCACCAGAAACTGCAGTATTAGTTAAACAGATTTTTACAAGATAAATGATTGGCCATAAATCTTACTTTGCAGCTTATATAAATGTGTAGTGAATAGGAATATGGATGAGACTATGAGAGGCAAAATGGGGAAGTTAAGACATTGTTTATATGTAAAATAAAAGCAAATTATGCAAGACGTTGAGTAGACATTTATAAATGGTTTTTAGCTATTTTTAAGTGCTTTTCCTGAGACTAGTTCTTTTGACTATTGAGTATATCAGATATAATTAAAAGTAAATTGCCTCTAAGAGAACAGGAATAGAATTATTTACTCAGGAGTACTCAAACACTTCTGCAAAACTCTTAGATGTTATTGTTCCAGACTTCCAGTGGACATTCTTAATGCTTACGATATATGCAATACACAAAAAAATATCCTTTCTATACAAAATATTCAGCAGAGACTGCTGGGAGTGACATGTCCTTCTGTGGTGGTGTCAGTTTTGACTGTTTTCCAGAGTGCCTTGCTGGGAGATGCTGACTGCTCTGTGTGATGCACTTTGCAGTTTTGAAAAACTGTCTAAGAGGTGCTGTACAGAAAGTGGTGAGTTTACTCCCTGGCGGGCTGAGCTGGTTATTTCTTCCTTGTTCCCAGTCCTCACTGTCTTGGGACTTAGGAGCTAAACACTGGTATATTTTGTGCCATACATAAAGAGTGGGATGCATGGAGGGGAGTAAGAGATTTCAGGACATGCTGAGATCCTAGATTTCATCTCTTTAGTCCAAAGTCCACTGATACACAGTAGGAGTTCAGTGTCTGTGATCAGACAGGAGTTGTGGACAGAGGCTGAATGTGCAGCAAATGTTTCATGACGATAGTTTTGCAGGGGTGGGTGATGGTGGGGTAGTTTTATTTGAATGTGTCAGGTGCCTCAGGGCAGCACTGGAAGTGAAGTGTACCATTTTAGCAACAGATGAAGCAGCAATAATACAGGCTGTTCTGTGTTCCCTTCATGGTGTGCCTGACTCCTCACTGGGAGCAGCAGCACTTCAGTGACTGTGCTAACTCAAACGTGGGCCTCACGCTGACGTGTGAAATAATCCTGGTCATAGTGGGGAAACCTGTTTAGCCAGGAGGATATGAAAACATTAGGTAATTTGCCAAGGTTCTGATAGCTTTGTTTTGTTCTGGGTTTTGGTGTTTTGTTTTGTTTTTTAGAGTTTTCACAGGGTTTTTATACTTTTCACAGAGGTACCAGGAAGAAATTTCTTAAGAGGAAGAAGTTTTCAATTTTTTGAAAAGGTACCTAAACTGTATAAAAACATTTCATGTTGGCATGACAGAAGTTCACTGTTATCACACAAGAACAAATATTGCAGAGATTTTGCATGGTCTAGAAAAACAAAACAGACTGCAGGGTCATAAAAAAAAGATCACTTAACAGCAGAGGTGTGGCAATTTGGCCACTTAAATGTCTGAACTGGTGTGGTTGGGAAAAGTTTGCCAAGTGGCAAAATACTGGAAGGAGAGGGGTGGTTTTTCTCTGTCATACAATTGGGCAGCTGCATTTTTCCTCTGTAGTTTATCTCAGCTTTGTATCACTTGCCTAGAAGGCTAAGGCCATATCAAAGACATCTGTGAATTGTAATATAAAACTTGTTAGTTATTAATTTATATTTTTATATGTGTGTATATAGCACATATATATAAGTATAAAATTAGTAACTAGACCTGATTTTTCCCAATGTAAACCACACGTGCATTTCTGAAGAAAGGGGAACAAAAAGAGACAGAAGCCTCAGTGCTGAGCTGTCCAGGCAAAGTGGAAAATGATGAGGAGCCCTGAGAGCTCACCTAGAACGAGGCACCTAGTCCAGTTACACCCCTTCTTTTTACAGGAAGAAATGCATGGCAGTATGTTGACTGTGTGACCTGCCACTGAGTTATCATTTGACCTGGAAAGAAGGAAACCTCTTAAGCTCTTCCCTAGCTTAATTCTGTTCTAAGCCCATGACTCCTGTATCCCAGATACATGCCCCCAATATCAGATTTGCTTAAGCTAGGGAGGTCATCTTTAATACACCAGTTGAAAAGCAAAATAGTTTCTTGAATGTTGATTTCAATTGATGCTTAATCCCCAAGGTCTTACATTTCCGGACAGTAATCATCTGGCTCGAGTGTCAAATCTCCTTGGCCCACTTTAATTTTTTGTTCTTGTTTCTATAAACTGAAACCACTTCAGACTGATGGTTATGACAAGCTTGTTCAGTGGTGAAAAACTGAAGTTAGTGACCATGTTTCCAGTAAGGGAGGAGACGTGAAAGCAGGTTTTCTCGGAGCCCAATGCTCCAACCCGCAGGCTTTTGTTTAAAACAGGACTGAGCACATGTGCAGCCAGTTCTCCAGTTGCTTTGTCCCAGGCCTTACAAAATACCCCTGTAATGTGGGAGGTATGCTTTCACAAGCAGTACAGGGAACAGTATGAAAATGCTGCTGGATATCTGAGCAGCATTGCTCTTTCATGTGTGACTCTTGGCAGAAATTTAAGAGGCCACAGATTCAGGCACCACTGTGGTTAATGATTAGCACCCAAGCTCCTCTGTAAATCTTGCCTTAAATCAAAACCCAGGAGGAATCTGGAATAGCTGGTAGAAGGGACCTCAGTTACAGTGAACTGTTTTGTGCCATTATGCTCTGATTTGCATTTTTTTGCTTTTAGATACATTAAATATCCTTTCCTGTTTGAGAATATTTTTTTTCCTGTGCTAATAGAGAAATTCTTACTTGAAAGCAACATCTTGATTGTGCGGGAGAATGATGAAAACATTTTAAGAAAGGAATAAAAACCTTTCTTAGAAGTGTTTTTAATGCCTGAATGCTTTAGGCTTGAGGAAAGACAGCTGCATCATTTTGTACATTGTGGACAGGTTCCAAGTGTTGTATACATGGTCACACAGACATACAAGAATTATTAGCTTACACTTCCACATTAAGAGTAAACCAGGCACAGTAATGACCAGTATTGAAGTAGCTGTTATAGATCTGGTCATGACAGATGGAACAGGTCTATCAGATCAAGTTTTAGTATCAGCTACTGTCCCCACAAAAGGGGAGGTAATCATTATGACACTGATTTGTCTCTTGGACTCCACTAGCTCCATTAGCTTTAATGGGAAATCAGTGTGAATAAACTGGCTCAGATGAACTCTGCTTAACCTGATCTCATGATTTAACCAGGCATCTGGAAAAAAAAAGGCTAATGTCACTTTGGCCTATGAGTGAACACACATCTCGTTTTAAACAGTAAGTTAATGAACAAGAATTAAACAGAATCTTGTCTGAACTTTTGAAAAGGTATTTTACTTTGTCAACTATAACACACTTTAAAACCCCCACACTGAACTCATGCTTACTCTGTGCCAGCAAAATCTTAACAGCACAGGACAGATTAGTCTTTCTTTAACTTTCTTACAAGAGTAAGTCAGCTGTATGGGTAAGGACACAGGTCAGAAATAAGGTAAAAGTCATAATTACTTAAAATTTTTTTCACTTGAAATCTGCCTGCTGCTGTCCTCATACAATGTGATGCTCATAGTTATTTTCTCTATAGTACACACACCTTCAGAAAACATCACTAAGGACAATTTTTTTCCCTCTGCGTTACCTTGCTGGTAAGTTTCACTTGAAGAAAAAGCTACCCTGGTCCTTAATTATTCTAGGTACCAGAAGTCTTGGTCAGAGACTACTCTGAGTCACAGGCTCAGCTGTCAGTGCCTTTTCTTCTTTATCACTGGGATCTCCAGGTTCTCAGAATATGGCATGTCCTGAAATGTCATTGTATCACAAAATCTCATTTACTCTTTTGAAAAGAGCTGCTTGCAATCTAAATATACTTGCTAAAAGAATCTAATTCTCATAAGAGCTTTTCTTTAAAATTTTATTTTTCTTACAGATGTTCACCTGTTTGACAACGCCTAAATCTGCTTTTTCTTCTATATGTAAAGGATGATCTGTGGAAAAAGAATCCTACATGCATAGAACTAATGTTATTAAATGCTCTACAGCTTCCGTGGAAGCACTTATAATCTGAAATTCTGAAAACACCTTTCAAGTCAAAAGCAAGAACTGTACGAAGTTGCAATCCCACTTTGCTCATAGAAATTCTGGTAGGATTTCAACATATCTTTTAATAATAAAACTTTTGTGGAACCTTTAAATAATAACAACAACAATAATAACAACAATAAAAACAACAACAACAACAAAACAACAACAACAACAATAATAATAATAATTTTTTTTTTTCCCCCCCCAAAAAAAAATTCTGAAGTGTACTCTTGTACAAAATTGTGACAGCTTTTATTAGTATTCCTCAAGGGAAAAAATTTCCTCGGTGTGTGTGACTTAATTAAGTCCACAGAAACCTCTCCAGCATATGATCAGACTTAAATCATAACTGTAAACAGCATTACTACTATAACAGAGTAGTTTTTTGTATTAGTTTAATTGCGTATCATAAAGTTTGTTTTGGTTCCTGAACAGGAACTCTCATAGGTGCTTCTGTATTTTAGGCTTATCTACCTGAATGTGTTTGAAATTTAACTCTTCCGGTACAGCGATGCCTCATACAACATCCTCGGGATTTTGGAGCAAGGATACATGAAAGTAAGAGAAATTAATCAAACTGTTTGTATCTATGTATGAAGCACCTTTTTGTTCACGAAGGGGGTAGCAAGGGCAGGACTGAGACCTCCAGCTCAGTGAGGCCGCTGCTTCGTGCTCCACACGAATTCCAGCAGCGAGCACCGGGGCCAGGCGCAAAGCGTGGCAGTGGCTAAGCTGGAAGCTTAAAACCAGCAAGCGTAAGGTGGAAGCAGACGGGCGTCCCGTGTGCGAGCGCAGCGGACACGGGAGGCGAGTGCAGGGCCCGAGCCCCTCAGCAGCCGGGGCGGGCCCCTCGGGCCGCAGAGCGAAGGCAGCAGCCCCGCAGCCGCACACCGGCTCCTTCTGCCGCCGCCACCGCGGCCGATGGCCGCTGCCGGTGACGTCACGCCGCACCCCGTGACGCCTGCGCTCAGCNGCACGCACGGAGGACGGAAGGAGGGAGGGAGGCGCCGGGCACGGCTGCGGGAATGCCGCTCGCCGTTGCTGAAGGTGCCCCGCCTGGGCTGGCCGCCGAGTGCCGTGGGGTGGTGCCATTAGAGCCCCGGGGTCACGCGTTAAATACTTGGTTCTGAAAGAGGGGTAAAGGTCATATAGGTGCCTACGTGCGCCTGTTGCTCCAAAGACACCCGGTTTTCCATTCCGTTATCTATCCAGGGAACAGCAGGTCATTACTCCTGCTGCAGCTTTTTCCTCCCAAGTCACAACTGCAAGGAGCCTGTATGGCGTTTCTGTGTTAAAGCACAAACTGTACATTACTGCGTTACAGGCAGGCCCTGTGCCCCACCTGTCAATGCCTGGTTGATGCACAAAGGGCTTTCCCTGTTCCGAGAACTTGCCAGGGAAAGCAGACGCGTGGGTTGGCTTCAGAAACGTGTGAATACTCTGTTAGGGAAAAGGACAGAACGTCTGCTTGTTCAGACTCTGTCACAGAAGATCAAAATCATGCCATTGCATGAGTTGGTGGTGGCCTGGTACGCTTAGTACTGTGTGCTGTTCTGGTTATTACTCATCCAGAAGGGTTTAATGGACTTCAGGGTAAGGTCTAAGGATTCAGACACTCTCTAGTAAAGTACTGAATAGCTTCCATATGTGTAGGAGTAACTGAATAGACCGGGAAGAGGATACAGGTGGAGAGTGAAACAGTAAGGGGAAGGTATGAGGAGAAATGCATAGAATTATCTAATCGGAAAGCAAATTAAGAACAAAAGGAAGTACTTTCCCACAAATAATGAAACTCATTGCCTCGGGATGTTATGAAGACAGTATAATTGGGTTCAAAAAGGATTTATTNCACCCCGTGACGCCTGCGCTCAGCGCGGAGCGGAACCGGCCTCGCTGGACAGGGAAACGCGCTCCGTGAGGGAAGCGAGCCCGCGGCCGGGAGGTACCGGAGCGCAGGTGGAGCGCGTTCTCCCGTCCTTCTCCTGTAGCCGTGGCGGGCCGGCGGGCGCAGCCCGTGCCTGGCTCGGGGCGGGGGGGACACGGAGGGACGCGGGGACAGCGCGGAGCGGCCGCGCTGCCACCGTGGCACCGGCGGCGCGCGCGTCCCGGCGTCCCCCGNTCTATCCAGGGAACAGCAGGTCATTACTCCTGCTGCAGCTTTTTCCTCCCAAGTCACAACTGCAAGGAGCCTGTATGGCGTTTCTGTGTTAAAGCACAAACTGTACATTACTGCGTTACAGGCAGGCCCTGTGCCCCACCTGTCAATGCCTGGTTGATGCACAAAGGGCTTTCCCTGTTCCGAGAACTTGCCAGGGAAAGCAGACGCGTGGGTTGGCTTCAGAAACGTGTGAATACTCTGTTAGGGAAAAGGACAGAACGTCTGCTTGTTCAGACTCTGTCACAGAAGATCAAAATCATCATGCCATTGCATGAGTTGGTGGTGGCCTGGTACGCTTAGTACTGTGTGCTGTTCTGGTTATTACTCATCCAGAAGGGTTTAATGGACTTCAGGGTAAGGTCTAAGGATTCAGACACTCTCTAGTAAAGTACTGAATAGCTTCCATATGTGTAGGAGTAACTGAATAGACCGGGAAGAGGATACAGGTGGAGAGTGAAACAGTAAGGGGAAGGTATGAGGAGAAATGCATAGAATTATCTAATCGGAAAGCAAATTAAGAACAAAAGGAAGTACTTTCCCACAAATAATGAAACTCATTGCCTCGGGATGTTATGAAGACAGTATAATTGGGTTCAAAAAGGATTTATTCAAATGTATGGAAAAAAGATTCATTATTACTGCTTGGATTCTGCCTCTGTCTCCTCAGGAAATCCCAAAACAGCTGACTGGTTTCTAGAGCTTGCAGAATAAAAGATTATTCTACAGAAGTACTTTCTTTGTGTGCTCCATTCTAAACATCAAAGCTAGCTACTTCAGAATCATTTTGTATTTCAAAAAGCTTTTTTTGCTTCCTTCAAAAGCAGAAACAAAAAACCCCAGGCTAGTGGTAAAACATAGTCTGGCAGTATTAAACCAGTGTAAATACAATAGTTTCAAATCATACTCAGTAACATTTGCACTGATGGTGTCCAAGACAGATACTTGGGATGGAGTGAGACCTTGAGGCTAAATGACTTCAGCACAATAATAGTGATTGCAAGAATAGTATAATTACAACCAGTAAATCAGCTTTGAATAAGCAGCTGAACAACACACTGTGGCCTTTAGGTACATAAATCACATAATTCATCACTTGAATGGAAGTTGCTGTAACTCTGGTATTGGACTGCTCGATTACATGCATGATTATTTTTTTACTAGTTCAGAAATAGTTAAGAATTAACTTGCATTTGTAGAAGTGGTGTCTAATTTAGTTCAACTGGTTTTTTTTTGATGAATAAAAAACCCAACAAATCACTAATTCTATAACCCGCTATTACAAACTGCTACAAACGGGTAAAGGCTGTGATGCTGCCAAGGATAGCAGTTATTGTCTTGCTGTACTGCACATGAAGCTCATGGTTTATTTGCAATTTGTGAATTATTTTGAAGATGGGCAAGGTCTGTGCCATTTTTGGAGGATCCCGTGGAATAGGCAAAGCTGTGGCAGAGCTCCTGGCGCAGAAGGGCTGCCACCTGGCCATCATTGCTAGGAATCTGGACGTGGCCCAGACCACTGCACGGAATCTCGGCGGTAGGTATGCTGCTGTGCAGTTATCTCCTCACTGCCCCGGGCTTAGGTGACTTGTAAAAATAGCGAGTTGTTAAAACCCCTCATTGTTTAACCAGATGAAAAGGAAAATAAAGGCTGAGAAATAAAAAAAAAGCTGTATTGGTACGATTTTGTTTTCACAATAGTCATTGAGAAAGCAGGTTACCTATTTTATCTGCATGATAGGAATTTTGAGATGATGGAATTGTTTTGGGTCACAACAGGAGGGTGGTGTGAATTGAGTCATCCTCAGCTCCTGAACAAGCTAGAGCTGAGACCAGTCTGCTCATGCTGAACTTCTGATTTCAAAAGGCAAAAAATATAAAACAAGGACTTGTCACATAACTAATGAATACAATACTTGAAAATTGTCTGTATTTAATTCTCTGGGGATTAAATAGGTTCCTTAAATTATAACTAGTTCAACATCTGTTTACAACTGAGTTGATAAATTCAGAAGAAGGTTTATGAATTATGTACAGCTTTTACTGTTTCTTTTGACGTTATATATATTTCAATACAGCAGGACATCTGGCACTTAGCTGTGATGTATCCAGTGAGCAAGAAGTCCAAAAGACTTTTGAGGAGATGCAGAGGAATTTGGGTCCTATTAACTACTTGGTTAATGCAGCTGGAATCAACAGGTTGGTTACTCCTTACAAGACTATAGGTAATTAATGCTATATGAAGGCAGCTCACTGTAAGGTGCTCTGGGCTTTGCATTTATTGAGTGTTGTTGATGAGCACATCTGAAAACAATATTAAGTGCTTGCCAATATTTTGTTCCTGATGGCAGTAAAATGCTAACAGATGATACAGCTTTCACTGTAGTTTCTGCATTCTGAGTTCCCCCTCTATGCTTTCTTCCATTTTTCCTCCCCAAATGGTCCAAAACAGTGCTTGATACTTCTCTGCAAAAGAGGCTCTATGGCCAGAAGCATGGGTAACTTGTTTCTTGCTGTGCGTAGTTCTTGCAGCATTGTCATTTTGAATGCTCGAATGTATAGAACCACGTACACCCCCCATTAATATTCTATCAACAGTCTTTTTTTATGAGTAAATGTGATCAGTGGGGATATTCAGTGAGTTCTTTGGGGGTTTTTTGGTTTGTTTGTCAGGGATGGTTTGTTACTGAGAACCAAGACTGAAGATATGATAGCCCAGATTCACACTAACCTTTTGGGAACAATGTTGACTTGCAAAGCTGCTGTAAAGGTCATGATTCAACAACAGGGAGGTGCTATTGTCAATATAGGTAAGTTGCTTGTGTAAGTCAGTAGAATTCTGTATACTAATCTTCCAGAAATGTTTAGCAGGTGTAACATATTACATTAATTGTTACAGTTGACTTGTTTTCCTTGTATAAAGACATTCTATATTTGGCATTTCTTTATGAATGCGTATTCTTTTGTGTGATTTCAACCACTTCTAAATAGAAAACCAGCTTTTTTTCAGTAATAAACACCTCAGAGTTTATATTTTATTGAAAAAAGAATTTTGCTATTTGTACTAGTTTGAAAACAAACCAATGGGAGATCACAAGTCAGGATTATAATTTAATAGGAAAATTAAAATAAATGCAACAGTACAAGAACACTGACAGAGTCAGGATACAACCTGACACCCTGTTAGTCAGGGTTGTGGCACCAGTCCAGATGAAGTGGTCCTGTTGAAGTGGTGATCCTGTAGAAGGGTCTGGTCTTCACCTGAGGGTCCAGTGGTAGCTCTTGTCCTCTGAGAATCCAGTAGGTAAGGGTTGATTGTGGTGTTCCAAACTTCAGATTATATCCAGGTGGGAATGCTTGGTTCCTCCCCCTGGGTGGAGCATCTCACAATGGGATGATGTAATTTTCTGAGTCACGAAGGGAGGCTGGATGGCCCATTAACAGAAGATATCCCCTGGAGGGAGTTATCAGGGATGTGTCACGGAAGAGATAAAGAACACTGCCCCACCTGGTTTTAACAGATGGTGATAGAATGCATACTTTTGGTTACATTTTACATTATAACCTAAGATACTATTCTTAACCAATTCTTTCAATATCTAGATCTACCAGCTGCTGGCTATCAAGTCAGAATTGATAGGTACAGTCAGTTTCTTTCTTCTTTTATTTAATCAGGGGAGGGATACTTTCTTTTAGAAAAGTCTTCATTTTACTCTCGTGGTGCCTGTTGGTCAACATAGTTACATGGATTGTACAACAATCACAGATAATTGGGGTTTTGCTTATCTTAGCAGGATAAAGTGCATAAAGTAATACATATTTTACTCCTTTTCTTGTGATCTTATTTTTCATTCCAAGTTTGAAACTAGAATGATAAAGCCAGTGCAAGGTTTCAAGTTACCCATTTAATCTTCTCTTTGACATTTCTTTATTTTAGGGAGTATTGTAGGACTTAAAGGCAACTCTGGTCAAAGTGTGTATAGTGCTACCAAAGCAGGATTAGTTGGATTTTCACGCTCTCTTGCTAAAGAAGTAGCAAAAAAGCAAATTCGAGTCAACGTTGTTGCTCCAGGTTAGTTTTTGAGGAATTCCTGCATGCTCAACTGTTGCAATTTACTAAGACTGTGGCTATTTCTTGTACTCTGAAAGTAACTTAAGACAAATTGCTATTATTTTCTTCAGCTTTGTAAGTAAATGTTTTTAATATCTTTTGTTTGGTTGGTTGTTTATTTAAAGTATAATACATTCTTTTAGAAAATCTTCAGTCTTTTTAAGGGAACACCAAGAAATTTGGAAGAGTGAGTCTACCTGTTCCTATAGAGGGTTATTATGACATAATAAATGTCTTTTTTTTTTTCTTCAAAACTTGCTGTCTTTGCAGATGTAAGGATTAGAACTGATTATAGACAGAGAGCTACCCTTGTCTCCAGCTAGAGAATGCTTATTTGTTATTAGAGAAACATGACAGACCATGAGAAGCTGTTATAAAAGCACCCCTGTCTCCTTGTAGTAAAAGGAGGGAGTCCTGAAAATTATTTCTCTGAGTAAAGGCTGTGATTTCATAAGATGATCTAGTTCAAGCAGACCACCACCCTTAAGGAAAAATCCCTTCTGTATTTTCTGAGTTTTTCCACTTGTAACTCTGTACACTGCTGCTTACCTTCTGCTACCTCTGATGCCTTTCAGAATTCTACATTAACCTATTCAGCTTGTGAACTAGGCAGGAGAAATACTTTTATTCTTTAGTGAGTTGAGCAGCTCATCCACAGCCATCATAAAGGGGCAGTTTTACAGTAGAAAGCAAAAGGGAGACTTTTCCCTTCTTGATGGCAGCTAGAAAGCAGGTAAGATCAGCTCTTTATGAAGCTGCAGCTTGTGTGTAGAGTTGTGCAGCAGTGGGAAAGCCAAATCTCAGATAATGGAAAATTGTAAAAAATGCCCTTCAAAAATGTCAAGAAATATTCTTCAGGTGAGTGCTCTAATAGAAATTATTCAGGCACCATCATAAGTTCTAAAATATAATGCAAAACCACTTTTCTTGCCAGACATTTTGCGCTTGTATTTTACTTGAGAATGCTTTGGTGAAATGTGTATATTTTATCTTTCAGAAAAGTGGTACTAAATATGGTTTTTGAACTGAATTTTAGTTAGCCTTTTTTGTTTGTTTGTTTGGTGTTTGTTTGTTTGTTTTTAATGGACTTCTATAGATCTCTGCATTTTGATTATTATATCACTGTTTCCAAAATTGAAAGGTATTTTATTGGTTAGATAAAAAAGTGTTCTTGGCCATTAAATGATGTGGGCTGCTTTTGGGGACTTTGAAGAATGGTAGCTGGTGCTGAATCCTGGTAATAGATTTCACTTTGTAGGATTCAGTGGGAAATCCACTAGATAAATTTAGTCGAAGGTTAGGTAACTCTTCATATATCTCTCTGCTCTTAGGCTTTATTCACACAGAGATGACAGCTCATTTGGAAGAAGATCAGCTGAAGAAAGCAATTCTCCTTGGAAGATTTGGAGAGCCTCATGAAGTTGCACAAGCTGTTGTCTTTCTTCTAGAATCCCCATATGTTACAGGGAGTGTTCTGGTTGTAGATGGAGGCTTGCAGCTTATGACCTAAGTACTACCTTGAATAAATGACTGCTTTAATGTCATGATGGTAATATATAAATATATACTAAATAAAGGTAGAGGGTTGGAAAATGTTTGATGATTGATGTACGTGATTGACTTGGTCTTATTTAGTCAGAGGAGAAATTCGGCAGCAGTGAAGTGCAATGTATATGTTTAGCTGCCTGGAAGAGTCTGTTTGGTATTACAAAGTCTGTGCATGAAACAATTTGAAAAAGATCTGGTTTTGATATGGTGATAGCTTTAATAATGTGCTGATACGTTTTTAAAGCACTGTTTTTTTGTAAAGTCCTGTTTTCTAATTTGGGATAGAGTGAGATTTTATTTGAATTATCATGTTACACAAAGGTTAATAAAGTGCAGAGACATGTTTATTGGGTGGCAGGTATGATTGCATCAAGTTTTTCAAGTAGGGCAAAGATTATGAACTGCATAGTTTTGCATTCTTATCAGTTATTCCCTACAAAGTAGCAAGGAGTTTCCTTTGAGCTTTGTTTGTTTGTACCTAACACTACAAAGCTAGGAACTTCTAGATCTTCAGCATACCTGAATTGCCTTCAGGAGATTTAATTATATGCAATGTGTTTTTATAAAGACAAAGCCTGCTCAGTTCCATTCCTGAATGAATGTACAGCACTCACTCAATGCAGTGGCACTTGTGTGTGCCCATCGAAGAACTGTTACAGCCCTGGAGCTGCCAATCCTGTCATATTCTCAGCTTGAGCTGCACATGCACTGCTGAACACTACAGCTGCAGACCTTGCTGTGTAAGAGACTTTTCAAGGACTCAGTAGATGCCTAGAACATGTATCACTTGCAGAGCATGAAGTCAAGGTGTTTTGCTCTGTATCGTCATGAACACTCAGTTCAGCTGTTAAGTTGATGCTCCTTCATATGTATGTATAGTCAATAAAATAGCCATTTATTTTATTCAAAGCAGCTTTTGAAGCAGAGTAATTATTCTGCTGTAAATGATTCTGAGTGTTCCTGTCTTGCTGAAAACTTACCAAATGTTTGACCTCAGGCTTTTCTATTGAGCTCAAGTTATTTTTGATAATTGATGTTTTTATTATCTCTGATGAAAACTATGAATGTGGTTCAGGACCTTCACTTCTTAGCTCTGGTGTTCATTGCATCATGATCCAGATGTTGATTCAGCTTTTGAAATTACTTCCCATCTTGGCACACACCACAGTACAGAAAGAAGAGATCTTGCTGATGATAACCAAGTCTTTAAAGTTGGAGATTTTCTTCATTTGTGCAGCTGAGAAATTTTGTCTTTGTGCCAGAAAACAGTGCATGTTCAAGCTTCTTGCAGGTATGTGTTGAGAAATAATACAAGGAGTACTTGTATGATCAGGAGATTTTACAGTTGGTTGTGCTACTCACTTTGGAATATAGAATACCACTGAAAGTAATCCTTCCAGGAGTCCTTATCTTCCTGTTATCACTGTTATGTGTCATATGTGTCTTTGCACCAAAAATATAATTCCTAATTATGTTTTTCCTTGATAGAAGGAATTGGCCAGAGATTACATGAATTTTTTCCAAGGGCACTGAAGGTGAGGAAGGACAGCTGGGACATTTTTACTAGTTGAGTAAGAATATGTCAGTGAATTGGCTGCTGCCCATACTGGTTGTTGGTATTTTACAAACAAAGCCTGTGTGACATACTTGGACCAAAAGCCAAACCTAAGAAACTAGAAATAATTCCCTTTTAGTGACTTCTGACCCTAATTTTTTTCTTTTTTTTTGGTAAGGAAGTTGTTAAATAAGTTATTAGCAATGGAATTTTTAGTTTACATTTGCAATTAAAACCTGAAATAATGCTGTCAGAAGAATCTCAGCACGCCACAGTAATTTCTTGAGAAAGTTTCAGTACATACTATGTTTTTATTATTGCTCTTGCCATAAGACCAGACTTAAGTGTTGGTAGCTTTAAATAATACTTTTAAAAAGTTTTTTTTCCCCCTTTTTTCAAACTGGTAAATTAGAACTGAAAACTGGTTAACATAATCCTGGTTCTGTCCGGCCTGGTGTGATGTCTCGGGCAGGGGAAGTGGGGAATGTTCAGGGTGGGTAACAGAGCAGGTGTGTTTCTCCTTAGAAGACTCTGCTACCTCCAGCAGTTTGTGACTGGGGTGTTTGAACCCACCAATGGGTAGCTCTGGTTGAGGCCTGCAGGCATTAAAAGCAGCCCTCTAGTGCTCTCTCTGTTTTGCTTTTGATTTTGTAGACCTCTATCTTATCCTGCCTGCCTTTGTTGTTTCTGTTTCGTACTGAAGAGTCATATTTCTTTTAATTGCTTGTTGCTGGAGAGCTCTTTTGTATCTCATACTGTCTGTTAAACTTTGCTTTACTTTTCCAGTTTCTCAAGGAGGAAGCAACCGGTAGAACTTCTTGCAGAATTCACTGTGGATCTATTAAAAAAATTAAATTGTTTTATGTTTTGTTTTCTGTTGTTTCCAAATTGTTGCCAAGTGTTTTGCTTTTTTCTAACCTTTGCACTTACATTTTCAGAAGAATAACTCAGTCCCAGATAATTAATGGTCAACTTGGAGTCCATTTCTATATATATGTATATGTAAAGGTCTGAATTTTTGTATTTTTTTTCTGCATAAATTTTTCTCAAATATCTACAATGAGTTTAGTTTGCTGGTTTTAACACCTATTTCCTCAGTGAAATGGTTCTGCAGTTTTCTAATTCCTTAATCTGTTTGTTACTTTGAGTAACTTAGTGTTACTGGAGTACCCTGGGGCGTTCAGAAACTGCTGTCTCAGAACCCTTAGAAATAGGGGTTGTACTTTGCCTGCCCCAACAGAGGTGCCTGTGGTGTTCTGCTGGCACTGCACATCCTTAGGAAAGAACAACTGCTGATTCATACCCTTTGTCTTCTATCTTTAAACAATGTACTGATATGACAACTTCTTTTGGCAGCACAGCATCTTTAATAGTTTTTGGCAAGGGAATCTGTCAGATGCCTTTTAGAATTTCAAGCATGCACCATTATTAGATCTCTGTACTCTCATCTCTTTTAAACTCTTCCTTAGAAGAACTCTAAAATGTTTATCAAACATTACTTTCCTTTGCAAAAGCAACTCTGTATGTTTACCCTGTTGTTTTCTTGGCAGTTTGCTATGTACAGAAAAATATAATTGGTCTTTAGTTCCCTGGACCCCTCTGGAATCTCTTGTTAAAAAATAAGTGGTCCTTCCACCCACTAAAATCGCAAAAACTTGCTGTCACTTTTGCCAGCTTCCAGTCACTTGATAATGAGGCAGGTTTCACTCAGAGGTTTCACAGTGCAGTTACTTGGTTTGTTTTAGAATTGGGGAGTGATAGCCCCCATCTTCCCCCATTTGTCACTCTTTCCTCTGTAACCTCTCCTGCTGTTTTGCTCTGAGGAGTAAAACCTGCAACAAGTTGCCTGTAAAGGTTCTCTTCAAGTTCCTGCATAGTACCAAAAACTGATTGTAGGGTTTTGTTCAGAGTCTGGGGATTTGTTTTCCTTAGTTGTCTTTCCTTCCCTGGGCACTTTGGTTTTTACTTTGATCATCTGCTTGCCTTCTTTGGGCACAGTTCCTGTTCCTGAGGTGCTCGTCAGTGTCAATGCACTTTTGCAGATTTTTCCTCTGTGCTCTGATCTGTCTGTAAATGTTACATTCAGTGACTGATTCCATTTGACTCCTAAAGCTAGACTGCTGGTTTTACAAAGTTGATGTTTAAATGCTAGGAGCTTCCACCTGCCCACAAAAATAAGTTTAGTTTGAGGTGTGTATTTAAAGTTGTCGTACTGAAGTTCAGTACATTCAATCTTAATGTTGTCATCAGGCACTGAATCTTAATTTTGACTTGTCTTTTTGGCTTCATTTTAATATTTTCTTATTGTATGTTGCTTCTTTTTTATGGAAGTCTGTGGTAGTGGACTGCTGTCTTTATTAATAAACTTAGTCAATAGACTTGCAGAAATAAAAGTCACCATTAAAAAAACCAGTATTTGAAAACAGAATTTTGGTTCAGGCCTTTTACAGTCCTGGGGACCACAGCCAGAGTTGGGTGGCCCTGATCAGCTGCATGAAAAAGAATGTATTAAAAAAGTGATCTTGACCTCTTCATTGGGAAATTTATCCAATGTACTCATAAGTGCTGTCTGTCATCACAGTTACATTGCTGGCCTTACACGCCTCAGATGTCATAGCTGTGGCCACCTCCATAATGGTGTGGGTACTGATATTGTCTAATAACAGAGTTTACCTTGCTAGGTTTGGAAATTCAATCTGTATTTGATTGGATGATTTAATGTGTTGATATTTAGTTTTATGACTCTCCTATATATTTTGTATCACTATCTTACTTATTTTATCTTCCTTCCATCGTATTTCTGGTATGTCTGTTTTGTCATTGTCCTTGATTAAAAGCAAACATTCAGGCTTTACATCTTGTGCTGCTGGCATTTATGCCAAGCTGTATATAAATGTTTGGGGGTTCTCTGCATATGGGTGTTTGCGAGTCAGACTGTGCACTTGACTGACTTACAATGATTACTCAATTGAATTTTGAAAACTTCAGCCCACTATCTTATCAGACATACATAGTTTCTGTGATTCCATTCCTAATGGAAGTGAGAGAATGTGCTCTTATCCATCTGATGCTTCTTCACCTGCTATGTTGCTTAAAACTCTCCTATAATCTCTTAAGTACCAACATATTTTTGCTTTTTTTCTCTTTAGAGAGTATTTTATGGATTCCCACTACTCCATGTTTCTGCAGTTTCTAAAGAATCTGTAGTCCTCTTCCTACAACTGTTTTTTTAGGCATGCATTGAAACTTCACCTCATCCACCTAGTTTTGGGAGCATTTCAAGAAGGCTGCAGTGCAAGTCTGGTCTTTAACTTACTCTATATTTTATTCCAGATCTTTTCTCCCGCCCCACCCCATGTCACTGGTTTCTACATGGCCTTTCAGTACCACCACAGAATTTCTAAAGAGACCATCAAGGCATGTTTTGAGGGTGGCTGCTTTTGCAGCTGTCATTTAATTTAGCATGCAGTCCTCTTACACAGCAACCCCCTTTCTGACTCCCCCATAATTATTGCTTTGAGTTTTACTCAGCTGGGTTCCTGCTTCAGAGAGGTTGTCCTTGCTAAAAGAAGGTTGTGTACTGCAGTATTTACTCATTTCGGTGACCTGCCTTGTCACTGCCAAGTTAGGAAACCTAAAATTGTTCTTCTGTTGGCTTTGAGTTTGATTCAGTTCAAAGTTCATAGGTAGTGGGATTTGCATGTTCTGGGATTTAGTTGAAGCACATTGTAGACCTAGAAAGTTAATTGTTTTGTATGTCTTCTCTGCATTTTTCTAATGTTTGGGAAAATTATGGATTACTCTTGTTCATCTTTTCTCCTGGGTAGGTCACTGGAGCCTTAATTCTGCTTGTCTCTAAGGAAATATGTTTGTATCTTAGAACTTGCTGTAGTGATCTCACTGTCTAACACAAACAGTCTTCTCTTGCTCTTCAGGTATCTGTTGCAATTGATGGGCTGGATGGGGCTCTGAGCAGCCCTGGTCTAGTGGGAGGTGTCCCTGCCCATGGCAGGGGGCTTGTAATGAGATAATCTTTAGGGTTCCTTCCAACCCAAGCCATTTGTGATTCTGTGATTACTGTCAGTAAAAGTTTGTAGCAGGACACATAAAATGTTCATAAGGTGGTTTTGGTTTGGGATTTTTTCAAAATATTGCAGCTTTAAGGAGGAGCTCTGGTGGAGAACAGCTTTTGCAGACTAAGGTAACGGAAGTATATAATTTGGCTGAGTTGGTGCATGCTGAGTGAGTTAGGGTTGGATCCCTTGAAGAGATTTCATTGTGGCCTCCTGAGGGCAGTCTATCCTAAGGCATTATTGTATTAATAATGTCTTGGTGAGTAAAGCTGTATTGTTTTAGGGAAGTGGTGTTGCCTGTGTAGATGCAAAGCTGATGGCTGGCATCCCTGTTACTGGTTTTGTAAAACCCAGTTCCGTATATCCTGAGTTGCTGGAGATTGTAAGGCATGTCTTTTAAAGATGGAAAGGATTTCCAACTGAGATCAGTGAAATTTGGATAGAAAGTGGGTATCTAAACCCCAGCCTGCAAAATCTCTTTGTTACATTATTACCTACAGTTAAAACATACATTGTAATGATTATTTATTGCTGTAAGACAAATTTTCCTGCTTTGGTGTGTTGCACAGTGTGAGAGAGAGGTTGTATTGCATGACACTGAAATGTATATTGCCTGTTGCAGTTATGTGACTTTTTTTTCTGGAAGCACAGTGTAGTTCATTTAAGTAAAGCAAATGAAAAATGAACTCTTCAAGGCCAGGTGCACCCACTTGATTCAGTTAATCAGTATTTGAAAAGACGGGTCAAGTGTAGTTGTGGAGAGAAGTCATTGGGTGTGCTTAGTGCCTGAAGAAGTAAGAACTCTGCTAAGTCCCAAGTTATATTTGATTTTCACACACACATTGTGTCCAATTTCAGATCATATGCTAAAGGCTCCTTTTTGCTGTAGATATGTCTGTTAGTAAAAAAATGCTACCTATACCTTGCCAGACATCTTTGGGTCAGCATAACTATAATCACAACTGTTCTGGTATTTTTATGGTTCTATTTTTTATGTTAACAGCTCCTATCTGTTAAGGTCTGGGATAGTTTTTGTTCATTGTATATAACAAAATTGCCAGTTTGAGTTTGTCGGTATCAAATGCAGTGAGACATCATCCAAGTAAAAGCCACCAAAGCTTAACTTGGCATCATTACACACACATTAGGGCAGTGGGAGCACGGAGGGCAGATGTCACGGAGCAGATGGAGTTGTGTGGATGTTCCTCAACATTTCCCAGGCTGCTGGTACTGAGGTGCCCTTGCATGTGTAGCATGCTGATGGGTTTGAAATTGCTGCATGATTTTAAGAAATTTGTTTAAGAATAATTTCAAACTGATTATATGGTATTGCTGAAGCTTGTTAGTGAAGCTGTTTGATGTTTTGTGAATTCTAACTTGCCGGTATCCCAGCTCGGTATTTCTAATGCTGAATGCACTGAACTATATGTTCCAGCTCTGTGCTGGAGGCTGTACTCTCAACACCTGTATGCCCATGACCTGTTAAAAGCTCTCAGTTGCAGTGTTTTAATTCTGCTTCGCTCAATATGACCTTTTATCCTACTTTTTCAGATAGTTGGTAAATTTCTACTGAAAACTTCCTGCAACTTCAGAGAAAAGAAGGAATGTAGTTATTTCTCATGTTTCGTTTAGATGTCATTTAGTGTGCATGTATGGTTTTTGATGGTGAGATGTCCTTGCCAGCAGCAGACTGTAACTGCATCCATTCTCTGCAGGTTCTTGTAGCTGTTTTTGGAAGGCATGTACAGAACAGAGAGCACCTGTAATTTTGTAGTTGACCATAATTTTCAGGACACCAACATGGGTATGTCCTTAATTTGCAATAGATTACAGGTGTGTTGCCTGGTGTATAGAATGTCTTCTCTTATTGTCAGCACCTTTCTAGTAGCTCAGATAGGTCCTGTGTTTGGCAGTCTGGGTTTTGTACCCTCAGTTCTCTAGAAATACAATGTGATGCTGGGCCAAGAGTTGTCCAAAAAAGCTTGACAATATGTTTCCCTGAAATCGTGTTATTAAACACATAGGGAAAAAGTCCTACCATAATCCATTCAGTGTGATGAGATTTGTAGAGCTCCTTCTTTAAGTGTTGTAATAATTTTGTGCAGTGGCCATGTCCTGTTATTTTTTTCTGCTTTCTTGTTCTGCAGCTGTTTCTGGACCACTTATGCTGCTACAGAACTAGAAAGTGATAGCAGTTACATACTTGGCCAGTCCCCAGGGTTACCTGTTGCACTGCAATTGTTTTAAAAAGCACAACACCTCTCCTTCTAGGTGGTGTTGAACTGAAGTTCATTTGTCTCCATATGTATGGCTGCTGAAATCACTGCTGTACAGGTACTGCTGCTCTTAGTCTGGCTTTTTTGCTCTAGACATGAGCATTATGTTCCAAACATATTTTCAGTAGAGATTCAGTGCAGTATTAGATAATTTTATGCTTTAATCACTTCTGTTAAAAGATGCAAACTGGCTTAATTTTGAGTTAGTTGCAAGCTTTAAGACAAGTTAAAGAATACTGTGTGCTGTCTGGAATACATTGTAAATTCCTTGGGGCAGGAACTGTGTTTCCATCTGCCTGATGTGTTTTACATGCTCATATTTCTGTTCAAACAGAAAATCTCTGCAGAGGGAGGGCTATTTCTTTTAGTCAGTTCAGGAGAATGAGATAAATGTCAGTAAATTCTACCCCTTGCATGTACATTTGAATTGTGAGGGAGTGAATTAGCCAACGTGCATAATCGAAGCAGGCATTTGTAGTCCTGCATTAGTTTATCTGTAGTGCATGGTGTGAGTTTGGCAGCTGGGTCATGCAGCCAGAGCATGCAGCTGATCCCCTCAGCATCATGGCATGTTGGATAATGTGAGCTCATGAAGTACTTACATATGAAATCTGTTTGGGCTACTTGCAGAGGTGAGGATGTAGCTGTCAAGATGTGGGGGATCAAGGCATTTCTTAGCATACACCCTAAGAGAATTAAAATAGACTTTGAAAGTGGTGATATAGAAAGAAACAATGATTTATAAGCTGAGGTTTCAAGTTGGACTGGTTTTGACCCCCAGCCGCCAGTTGGCTGTGATGGAAGAAAATTGTGTATGTTAATTAATTGCTGCTGTTGCCTTCAAGCTGCAGGATAAAGGCACTGTGTGCTAAGGTGCACCACCAGCTGGAAAAACCTTCATGCATGTGGAATTTTGCACCTCACTGCTGGTACTCTTGACAGAGGTTTCTGTCGTCATCCTGCTTGTCGTTGCATTGAGTCTTTGCTATGAATATGCTTGGACTGATCAGCTTCCTAAATAATTTGAAGTCTTCCCATACCTAAACTGGAAGTCTTGTAAAAAGGCTCCTTTTTTTAGTCTTACAAAATGACAAAAATACACTCTCAGGTCATACTATCTATCTTTGGACTATGTGAAAGGAGATTAAACTTCTGAAAGTTACTTTGATGCTTCCAAGAATTTTTGTTTTTTGGCTTGAGAAGTTCATTTGCTTATGCCACGCTTCTATCTCTGACTTTGTAAGGCCAAACAGTCCCAGTAACTAAGTAACAGAACAGCTGAATGTTTTCATAAAAACAATGTTGCTGCTTAGAGATGTGATTTACTACTTAAGTGTGTCTCTACATATATACAGAGGCAAAAAGTGATGATGACCTCATCTTCAACAAGCTCAAAAAGCAGTCTCAGTTTTTTAGTCCCCAAGCCAAAGACAAACGTACTGTAAGCAGACACAACTCCAGCAACTTTATTGCCATTAATGTCAGTGCTCACTTAATTGCTGACAAAAGCCTGTTTGTAGTGATCAGTGCTTGAAATGTAAACCCAAAAGAAAAAATGGATCATCTTGCATCGTTCCTGGTATCTTCACATTGAAAAAAGGACAAACTAGTTAATAGTCAGGATTTTATAAAAAAAAAAAAAAAAAAAAAAAAAAAAAAAAAAAATAAATATTTGTTT
>VXAD01009146.1:1776399-1850453 GCA_013399195.1 Dicrurus megarhynchus
AAAAAAAAAAAAAAAAAAAAAAAAAAATTGATATTGTCTTGTTGTCAGGCTCTTAAATGAATTTAACAGTGCTCAGACCATGCCCTTTACTTAGAATCGGTTGTAAGTGATGACATATTGCAATTATTAGAAACACAAAACAGACATGCATATTTTCTAACCTATTAAAAAAAAGTATCTTTCAGTTCTTCTATTTGGCAGAAGTTTCTCAGAATTTATGAGTAATGTTCCTCTGTTCTGTTCAAACAAGACTCCAGGTCACAAGCAGACTATTCTGATAAATTCTAATAGTTTTTAGATGCTGCATATAGGCCTCACTTCATCTGTATTAATAATATTTAAAATTTAAATAATATTTAAAATCTTACACTTGCATGCTTGTACCGAAACAGTTATTAATCTTTACCAGAAAGAAAAATTTCTATTTGTGTAATATTTATTGATGTTAAACCCACATTATATCAGCACAACAGTCCAAAGTAATGATAATACATTTTTTATAAATACAAATAAAAGGTGGCAAAATAATGCTAGTGAAGCTAAACAAAAAAGTAAATTAGCATGTCACAGTTGAGGAAAATTTGGCAAAAGATATGACATACTTCTAGAATAAAATCAGATTATTCCCACCTGACAGACTATGACGTTAATCTATCTTAACCATCCCCATTACTAGTCATATCCTGCACCAGAATAGTACTACCTTGTGTGCTAAAGTTTATTAGTCACTAAAAAACAAAACAAACTTTGTGTACTTACAAAGCAATACACGTATAGCAGTAATGCAATATATGGTGTACACAATTACAAAATTAAAAAAAAAACAAAACAACAAACAAAACCCTAAGTACAGGACTTCTGAATAAATGAACTGAGATAAAAGATTTCAACACTTTTATTATAAATAATGAAAGATACCATATATGTGCTTCATATAAGGAATACAGTGTTTTCCTTTCCTAGCGAAGTATCGTAGCTCGTACCATCAAACACTCATTTTCCTTGTCAGGCCTAGTAATTCTTGCATCCATTCTCCCCCCCTCCCCTTCAACTTAAATTCATTTGGTTCTAATTTAAAACTACCTAGTCAGGTGTGACTTAAGTGGGGCTCCACTTCCATGTGGATTTGCCTTGCACTCTGAAAGTAGCCTTCAGGCTTTTCACCTATGGTGCACAGACTCTACCGCTTAAAAGAGTTGTCATTTGCCTGCAGTCAGGAGAAGGAAAAAATAAAATCTACCAGAGACATGTTATGTTAAGAAGAAAAAAAAAAAAAGAGCAAATTGGATGTTTTTGCCTATCTTCATTTTCTACTTCCTCAGATTTGCAAACCTATCACCTGTGGTGTATACTTGTCACTTAAATCCATATTGCAGTTTCAACCCATTTTTCACTTACTATACATTTCTAAAATCCTCATACATATTACACAAGCTTTAAACAGTCAAACATCCCATACATACACTCCCTAGTTTTCAGCTCACCTTAGAATTTCAGAATCTTGAATGGCAGTATTACAAGGTTACAGACTGCTGTCGGAAAATCCAGAGAGTTTCAACCTCTTGCCCAGTCCCCTCCCACCCGTTTGCAGCAACTCACTGCACTGGTTCATACTATCAGCATTTTTCCCCATCTAGTTACCAATTTCTAATCTGGAGTAGATCGTTACTATGTGTCAGCTCTTCTTTGTTGTCCTGCAGAAGTTAAATTACTTCTGCTTAGACTACCATTGCTGTATGTTTGTAAATAAGCCTCCTCCTAGATGGTAAAAAGGAAAACCACAAATGAATTGAAAGTTAGGGTGTTGATGTCCAAACTAACAGCATTGAAAGAAAGATTTTTTTCACTGTTGAATAGAAAGCAGTTTGCAGAGATACAGCATTTGCTTTCATTTCTTTTCCTTGTCCCTTCCTGTTTTATAATATTGCACTTGTTCATTGTAGCGGTCAGAATGTGTAGCCATTTCAGAACTGTTGATAACCCTTGAAGAAAACATCTTGCACCATTAAAATTGTGTAGCATCTACTTACTGCTTATGAAGGTGTGTAGTGAAAAATCTTTCTCTCTGATGCATTTTGGCCTCTATGAAAAGGGTTATGAAGCAACATAGGTTATGGAACTGGTGAGTGTGATTTGTTGTGCAATGTGTACATTTCTATTAATAATCTATCTATTCTTCTAATTTGGTATAATGAATAAGGAATATATGGTTACTGTGTTTGTTGTTTATCTTTTGTACATGAAGGTGTCTGCCCTTGCATAAAGTGACGTAGGAGTATCATTGGTCAAGGCAATGGCTTTCAGTGTTTCTGCTTTGAAAGAAAATGATGGAAGCGGCAGTTGAATCTACAGATCATCGCTCTCTACCAGGCCAGGCTGCATTGTCAGGTGGACTGGGTTTGCTTCTGGCTGGAAAGCGGCTTTGATGTCTAGTCCTTGGTCACAGAGAGCAGCGTATCGGCTGGCTGAGGGCCGCACCTTCTTTGGCTTGGTCTGCTGAGGGGGTTGTTGCCACTGAGCTATAGATTAAAAAGGAAATAAAAAGTGTTAGCCCTCCTGAGCTGTGCACTGAAGTGTGCCAGATGCTCAGTCAACCCTTTGTGAAGGAGATACTAATTTCTGAGAAGCAGAAAACCATTATATCAAAGGTAAATTTGTTTAATTTCTTAGCATTGTTGTTTTGTTTTGGTTTTTTTCTCAGCATCTAGTTTCACCTTCAAATGTGGTAAGTAAATACAACAGTCTGTGTTACTTTTTGGCATTGTTTTCTACATTTCCTTGTGCCACTGGGAAGGATGACAGCAAGGAGGTTGTTTTTGTGCACTCATATTTACAGTAACAGGCCTGTTCTAGGGTTAGTTGTTGCATACAAAAGGAAATGATCTGGTTGCTGTTGCCACCCCTTGTAAGCTGAAGAATGCTGAGCCAAGTCTCTAATTCACAATTCCCACTTCCACCACCAGCCCAGAAACCATCCTTTATCAGTCTCTCCCCTTCCCCCTCCCCCTTAATTCTTGCTATGAGAAGACTGGTAAGAGATACTTCTTTAAGAAAACATTCACTATGTAAGGGGCTGCTTTGGAACAAACTGAGTAATTAAGCAGAAAGCCATAAAAACATCTACTGTACTTTTGGTAGCTGTCACAGATGTATTACAGACTAATGTACAAAAGAATACAAAAGGTTAGGAAAGTGCCAGCAAAACAATTGTAATAATGATCCACAAAAATCATATAATCATGCTGTTATCTGTTGTTAATTAGCTATATTTAATGTACTAAGCAAAACCAGAAAGCATGCAAGCTTGTTTTGCTTTAGGTGTCTGAAAGATGGTGAAATATACTTTGACAGAGCATTTGTTGTCTTGAAGTGGATGTTTACTATTGAGGAGAAACTATAAACAAAAGAAAGAGAGACCAATGTAAACCATTCTGTGAACAACC
This sequence comes from Dicrurus megarhynchus, assembly GCA_013399195.1. NCBI lineage: Eukaryota > Metazoa > Chordata > Aves > Passeriformes > Dicruridae > Dicrurus > Dicrurus megarhynchus. Next base: position 1,779,843 of record VXAD01009146.1, read on the forward strand.
CAAAAGTTACAGAACTGTTGCTTTTGGGGGGATTAATATGATCATGAAAATTGAAGCCACTTACTATAAACATCCAACCTGGCAGTGCAAGACACAATCCCAGCCTCATTCTTAGCTGAAACAGTGTACCAGCCAGCATCCTCCTTTGTAGCTCCCTGAATAAGCAGGCAAATGTAGCCGTAGTTATCCTGATGCATGCTAATCAAAAGAAAAGTAGAAAATTACTGTTTAAATCACAAACCAGTGTAGACTATTTTAAAATGGCATTATAAACAGACCCAATCTTAGTTACAGATTGATTATAATCCAATTTTAATTAAAATTTTAATTAAAATGGAACTTCCTCTGAAATTAGCAAGTAGAAAATAAAGCCTTGCGTATGCTTGACAGTTTGGCAGTTTAATATCCTGTATTGAAAACTAAGAAGAAAAAACACATGAAGTAACTTTTCTTTCACAATTATGGATTTAGACATCTGGAGTAGCAGGAACACCAGATCTTACCCAGACTTTTTGTGGAAAGGATAAAGAAACTTGAGGAAGATCTTAAAATATAAAATATCGAATCTTAGTTGCTTAACTGTGCAACAGAATTATGAATCAGAGCTTCTGCTGAATAGCACATAGCATTCCTTTGGAACCTTGATTTTCACTAGCAAATTTCTGTAGTCTTGGTTCTGCAAGAGTAAAACTAGTTCTCTTGCTTAAAGTGCAAAGGTAGTTGTGTAAGTCTAATGATGGAAAACAAGTAATGTTTTATTTCTGATTCAGCCACCAGACTGGCTGCAAGTTTGAGTAAATGTCATAAATTATTACAATCACTAGTTAATATTTATGAGATGCCCTTTACACAAAGTGTTCTTGTGACCTTTTAGGTTTTTATTTGTTTTACAGGATAAATCATCATTGAAATTACACATGGGGAGATTATTCTAAGTCAGTCTAACCTCACTCGGTCAGTGTTGTATGTGAGTGACTCGTTCTCTTTCTTCCAAAATATCTGAGGAGATGGCTCCCCTGAGATTCGACACTCCAGTCGCACTGGGAATCCCTCGGTCACACCTGTGTTTTGTAGCTTCTCTATAAACACAGGTGCTTTCTGTACTTCCTTAGCTGTGAAAATAAAGATTGCAGTTATGCTGACATTTTTCTATGAAAACATAGCCTTTCTTTCAGCAGTGTGCTAAAAACAATCACGAAAGACCTAAGTGGCAGGAAACCTAAGTGTTGTCTTCATTAATCACAAAGTTCAGTCCTGGTTCCTCTAAAGAAAACAGTCCCATCATTATTTTAATAGGGGGAAAAGTGAGTGCTAAAAAGCTGATTCTTCTCTAAAACAACTGAAATGTAGAGCATGACAACTAGATAAACTGGCTGCACTGTGCTTGGTAAAAAGTGCTCCTTCATATTCCACAAAAGCATGAACTTTTAACTGAAGAAGGAACTGCTCTACCAGAAGTCTGGAGTCTACCAGAAGTCTGGAGTCTACCAGAAGGCATTAGTCTGATGTGCCGTGAAATGCACAAACCGTATCCCGCTGGCTGCCCAGGGGTAGGTGTGGGTCTGCACAGATTGTCATTACAAAGAAACATCCAGGGAAATAGTCTGGCTTGTGGCCTCAAGGCCAGCAGCCCCCTTTTCTTAACTGTGTGCGCAGACATTACACGCCAGCCGACTTATGCCACAACACAACGTGAATAGCTCACCTATAAATATACCATACTTCTGTTACTGCCAGGTTTCCTTTTCTTACCCCCCACCCCTCTACGTGTCATTTGACATCACTCGTGTTTTCTCTTTTCATGCTATCCTGGCAATGCTCAGTCTGAAAGCTTAGCATGAAGATGTTACCTGCAACAGTGAGCTCCAGGCTGAATGAATTTTCACCAGCTCGATTGCTGGCAATGCACGTGTAGATTCCAGCATCTCTGGATGTGACCGGTTCTATGATCAAGGAGTGCACCCCATTCTCACGCACCAACATTTTGTGAGAGCTGTCAGGGCGAATTGGTCTGCCATTAAGTTGCCAGCTTAAGTCTGGAGTTGGTAATCCACTAACCTTGAGTGTAAAGAGAGTAGTGGGAAATTGTTTTAGCCACATGAAATACCGGAGGAGTCCTGACTTGTTACTTCAGGGAAGTTTGGTTTGGTTTGCTACTGCAAGTGTACCAAAAGATTAAAGATCTAATTCTGTCCTGATTTACACACTGAGTCAGTTGTAGTCATTTACTTACTTTTTGGCCCACTCCCTGAATTCCATGATGTCTTATGGGTGCGACTGAAAAAAGATCAGTGTTTAGATAGGCTAGAAGCTAAATAACAATACATTGCAAAACACAAGGCAGGGTGACACCTTTTGTCTTTTTTATTGTTTGTTCTTCAGGTGGAATGAGAAGGTTCTCCTTTCTAGATCAACTTCTTGTTGGAAAACTTGCAGACAAAAAGATGTTAGCTGACTAACTCCTGGCCTCTGAAGTTCCATTCCACTGAGGTGACAGCACCACCTGCACTAGTTAATGCTTGGTCTGTGTGAACAAGTCCTGTACTTTTGAAGGCTGTGCCACTTGCTGTGGGGACTGCTTTAGAGCAAACAGCTTCTCCCAAATAGGTCAGCATAAAGTAAACAGAAGTCACCCAAGCCTGAATTATTTCTGCTCAGCAGAGTCATAAATCAGGTTTATACTGTTTGAAACTTTTAATGGGGGTTCAAAACTCAACTAGTTAAAGGACTTAAAATGTAGAAACACATTGTCTTTATAGTGTGTGCTGCTTCCCTCCACACCCCAGCATAGCTGCATTCTATAAATCAGTTTACTGTGAGCTCTTAAGATTTGCCTGAAGCACTTTCATTGGAGGGGAGGCAAACTTCTATTGTCCATTTACTCACTCATAAGCAATGAGATTAATTACCCTACTAACAGGCGCTGAAACTGCCAATAGGCAAAATAGCTTTGAAAAGAAACCAATGTGGTTTTTGAGTCAGCTGATGTTATCAAAAGGCTGCTGCTACCCTTTGCATGACACTTGCCTTGCAGTCCATCCTGCATAGTTTTCCTTCTTGAACAGTCAGGTCTCCAGGAGCCTGCAGAAAATGAGGCCGGAAGAATCGTTCCTGAATTGGTTCATTTTCATCACCACTGTCCCTTGATCGAGATCGTGGTCTTAAAATAACATGAAATAAAGGTAAATTATTTTTTTTTCTCTGCTTAATCAGAAAAACCATAATCACTTATAAGGCTGCTTTGAATTTTAAACCACTTCTTTGACCCATACCATAATCGCCCCATATTTACACATGTTCACTGGTAGCATTTGGCCCAGACTGAATTAATTATGACACTGCAGTTATTTAATTACTTTCATTTAATTGACATGTTGTGACAAACTATGACCTATAACACAATATTGCTACAGAATAATTGCTTGTAATATTAATTAATTTTATAAATTATAGAATTTTTGTTTAGTCTTTAAATCACGGAAATACAAATAAAACAAGCTGGCAGGCCTTGGCATGTAGCTTCAGTTCCCCATTTCTAGTGTCCTGTGTATTTAATCCCTCCACTGCTGCTGATTACACCAGAAAGTACATGGACTGTTCATTAATCACGGTTCCCTTTCAGAAAATAACAGCGGCTAAAAGCTAACTCATCTCAATTGACAAGAGACTTTTCACATCAGATTTATCTTCTCTTGTTCTGCACTAGTGAAGACTGTACAGAAAATTCTGTGTATTGAATTGCTGTGGATATATTTATTCCTCATTTAACACGTTTTTGGTATGAGATACTCCTGAATATTTTCAACTCCACCAAACTGTGGAGTTGAAACAATGAGAATTTCAATTGTGAGCAATAGGAAGAATAACTGGTTGCTAATTCTTTTTTATAAAGGTACCATAAACAGTTTGATAAATTAAAAAAAGGAAAGAAAAATAACTCCTGTCCCCATACACAGTATCAATCACCTTAAGCTTCCATGATATCACTTAATCCATTTTCAGCATTGGCTATTCTTGCCTGTTAATTTAATCCATCAAATCTTTTTCTAAGTGGTTCCTCATTTAACTAGACTCTTGTTTCCATTGAAATAAGTTTATTCCATTTGTGTGATTTAGTAATCAAAGAATTTTGAAACAAAATTTTATATCCATGTTTGTCCTTGCCTGATCAGCTCCAATGGGTTCCATTTCAGAGCCAGCTGCTGCCTACAGTAACATCCTGTGTAAAGGAAGAGGAGCTACTCAAATACCCTCCAAAGACCATTTTTATCAATAACACATTACAGTGAAATTCTCTTTTCTGAATCCCATATTCTGTTAACTTTTGCCAGTGTTTCTCTTTTGGCCGCTGTTTGCAGTGTCCATGCTGCAGTTATAGGCGCCCATATGTGTTTTCTGCTGCCTAAGGGCATTTCTCTAGGTTAAAAAAATTCACAACAAAACAGAGCTTCAAACCCTCAATGGTTACACTTGGAAAACAAGATGCTGTACTACTGCATGGAAGATAAACACTCCAGCTGCACGCTCTGCTCCACTGAGGCTCTGGTTAATTAGAGTTGCTTGAATTTGATTTATTTTGTCCTGCTCTGTTGTTGCCCTTTTCTCTGCTATTGCTCTGTTTGAATTGGCCAGGCATCACCTGTGCTACAGTATTTTCTCTAATTAATAGTTAAATGTTGACTTTTTAATGATGACCACAGTTTTCCCACAGCTATAACTAAAGGCAAATGGAGGGGCTGGGGGCATTGTGTAGATATCTGGTCCATACTGCTTAATAATGTCGGACTGGAGACTGAAATGGGAAACACAGACTGACACCCCTGCACACGCTAAGAGCTTATGTAACTCTTCAGGTGCCTAAATCCATGTCTGAAGCACCTCACAGTTTTTGCCACTTGAACACATCTAAAGCTACTTGAGTAGCTCCAACATTGCAGCTCATAAGCAACTCTGAGCTTTATTTGGTGAGCTCCTAGTCAGTTTTGCAGACATAGATGCCTTGGGATGGAAGATGGAGTGCAACAAGGAAAAGCTGTACTGATATTGTTTGGTAATGAGTTCTGCAAGACCAACTAGAAATGTGAATGTATCTAGTCAAGTGAGTGCTGCACAGTGCAAGCAACTTGTGCAAAATCTGCCTCCACATTACTGATAAGCATCCTGTTGATAAGATGCCAACAAAGTACAAGTAACTGGTGCTTCGTAAGGTCTTGTGAGGCTGAGCCAAACAGGTGAACTGGCACCACAGGAGTGTAAAAGCTGCCATCTCATTGCTGCAGCTGCAGGAAAAGGCAGCACTGGTCAAAACTGGGAGGTGTGTGTGTGTGGAATTTATGCTAAATAAAATGGAAAACAAAGAAGTTAAGAACTTGTGGCCACAGCTGTTACATTTCTTTTTACCTCTTTGTAAGTTTACCCTAAAATCACAGACTCTTTTTAAAGCCTTTGCCTTGAGAGGTGAAACTAGGGTCATTTCAATTCTAAAACATTTTGTGGTTTTAAACAAATAATGAAATGAGTAGAGCCAAGTGCTTCAGATGTCTAGGAATGACAAATTGCAACAGACTGGAATACTCTTGGATTCATTGTGGGCTCTTCAGAGTTGCAATGCGGACATCACATTGCACAGATTAGTTTCAGCAGAACTGACATCATGTACTAAATGTGTCCAGGGAGACTCCACGGGTTGGTACGGTACAATGCACTGGGAATTTCAGTGAGCTAGGAGCTGAAAAAGACTTTATGACTGACCATATGGTAATGATCACTAATTTGGAATAAAGGAGATTAAATTCAAATTAATCCCCTAATTGAGAGCAGGATAATAGGAATGTTTAGTTTATAAATCTTCTTTAAATCTCATGCATTTTAAGATTATTTTCTCGTGCATTTTAAGATTTATTTGGGACTCAGGCTGCCATGCTTAGGTGACACAATGTTTGTTGAGCACCTTGTCATCTAAGGGATTGAGTCCAAGCTTTGTGCACATCAGAAAATTCAAAAGTGGCCACCCACATCAAGTGATGCTAAGAAAGTGATGTTTGTCAGATAAGCAAATTTCAGAAAAATACATCAGGAGTGAAATAAACCCCCAGAGTTCTGCCAGAACACATTCTGTAAGAGATTAAATATACTTCAGGAGAAAGCCTGTCAACAGTGCAACAAGTCATAAAGTTCATTAAGCTAATAATTACACTTGTAATAAAACAAACAAACAAAAGGTTTTGTTGCTCTCAAGCAGAAAAGCTTAAAGAAATAATATTGTAATGCCATAGGAATATTATTTATCAAAAGTCTATGGCAATAGACATGACAAATATCACAGTATAAGGGGGAACACAGTAATTTGGGATATTACATTAGAAAAGCCAACGGCAGGAGTCTGTCTTAGAAAGGTTTTATGTGCTCCCATTTCATCAGTCTTGGGTGAACCATCTGGTGGGAGTAGTGAGAACTGTCACTAAACAGAGATTCTGTGCTGAATGCTTACAGAAACTGCTCCTCCAGGGCAAAGATAATGGGATAAGCCCTTCACATGGTAATTTTACAGGATAGAATAATCCCCAATAATTGCCCTAATTTTAATTAAACTACTCTACGGAAATCCTTTCTTTATAATTCATTACTCACTGGACACCCAAGCCAAAGCAACGCGGCTGCTTGAGTGCCTGTCTCCATTAGAAAATAGCATACCAGCCAGAAGCGGCCTTGGACTTTGAATGCATTTGGAGAGATCAAAAAGAGCCTCCTCCATTATTACCTGAGAGTTCTGTCCATCACAGAAAGAGAGACACACACATTTCGTCCTTCAGGAAGCTGCAGGAGTGGCAGCTGCTTGATGCTTTCACCCCTACCTACCTTCCTGTTCTTTGCTTTTAAAGGTCTTTCCCCTTTGTCACCCTATGTGCACTTAGTCAGTTGAAACCTGATTCTTCATGGCAGCTTTTCCCTTCAGGGGTTAACATGGACTTTCCATTTTTACCCATTATCTGCAGGTGCCAAGTGCATTAGTGACTGGACAGGCTACACCACATGGCCCCAGCCTTTTCTGTGCTGTTCTCACAGTGCAGACCTGGCAGGATATTCCCCTCCAGAGGCACCCTGAGCTTTGGGCTTAACAGGCCTAAGGGTGACACACTGCAGAGGGAGCTGGCGGCCACCTCGGAGCTGGGAAATGCTTTCAGGGCTGCAGTTTGTTCCACGCAGGAATAAGACTGGCAAGATCTTTTAAACAACCAGCCTCACTTCCTGATACTTTATAGCTACCAGAGGGGGAAGAGAGCCTGTTTTACATGCAGCAGTTCTCAGTACATACTAGTACCACTACTAACTGTTACAGAAATCCTTTCCTGGTTGTACACTGACTGTAATTACATGTACTATGTATATTAGTTGGGCAATATAGAGATTCTATAATAATTCTATATATATAATATTCTATAATAATTCTATGGCTGTTGTAACCATTAGGCAAAGCACATGCCTCATTACAGCAGAACCCAGAAACCAGAGCCCTCACACTCCCTTGAAGCAGTTCTGGTAATCAAAATGAATTTTTTTGTATCATCTAAAGCTATCTAAGCTGTGTTAAACAGCCTCATAAATGCTTTGGATAAAGAAAAAAAAAATCATTTGAAGGGAAAATTTCCTTCTAATGATCCAAAAACATGACCCAAAGCTTCGTATATGGATAATTGTTAACTCACCAAAGATAAGTTTAATACTTTATTTCTGACTCATAATTCTTATAAGAACCTGAACTGAAATATTAAATACTGAAATACTAAAATATTTCTAATGTAAATCTAATAAGCCTCTTTGACATGCAGTTATTTCTGCTGTTTCTTTAAATGAATACTTACTAGAAGCTGCAGAAGATAGAGGTTCCTGGTAGAATTCTAATCAGATGTAATATTTTAAAAAAGCCTAAGTGACAAGAGCCTTCCCAACAGCTGATAGTGTAATTTGAGATACAGAGTAACTAGTGAACACCACAGAGAAAGGAAGAGGAGACAGGGAAAATTAAAGATATTTAAAAGTCGTGTCATTTCAGAGGTTGCTTATACTTCTGAGTGTGCAAGCTCTGCAGCAATTTTCAGACAGCAGAGGTCACATTTCTTCCTGAATACCATGCTTTTAACTTATCTGCTTACCTCACATTCTTTACCCCACCACAGTTATTTTGCAAAATCCATATTATTAAACGCAAAAAAAAAAAAAAAGGCATCAAATACCTTCTTATGTGAGGCTGACCTGAAGGTGACCAAGCACTGCGGCCTCTTTGATTTACAGCTTGAACCATCAGCCTGCCCGTGCAACTTACTCTGCCCTGTTAGGGTGATAAAGAGGAGGAACATTAAAAGACTTAAAATATGTAATAATAAATGTTCAACCTGATCTGTTCTTTTTTTGCCTGCCCGTTTTATCAGCTTCCAATCTAACAGGGAACAGACTGGAATGACTGTGACTGTAACACATTCATGGTTTATTAAAAAAGACTGTTAGTACCACTGGCAATCGAGTCCTTATTGACTGTTATTGATGTGGGCAAGAGGTTTCTCTGTGTATGGAAAGTGGGAAGAACAGCAAGAAAAGTTCGAGGTCCTGAAAATGGCCCATGGTGAGTGTTGGCAGTTAACAACCGAGTTGCTGCCTCCAAAGTGGATTGATCTACTTGATCTGGTGGGCCCACAACTCAAAAAAACCCTCATTAATGTAAAAGCCAAAAGAATTTGACAAGTACTTAACAGGTCCTCTCTGCAGAGTGAACCTGGTTTGAGGAATTGCACTGAAAGGCACTGCTGTGCTCATGGACATTGGTGATAATTCAGGTGATTTTCAGTGAATGATAAATAAAACATGGCTCTGGTGTATTTGGTCCCCTTTTTTCTTTTACTTTGTGTTTTAGAAGACAGGTTGTCCACCACAAGAACTAGTCCTAACAGATTTGGGATGGGACTGCCTGGAGCCAGAACTGCCGACTTTCAAGGCTCTGTGGAATTCACCCTGTAAGTGTAAAAGCATCTCGTGGTCCTAATAAATACCAGCTCTGACCCCATGGCCGGTAGCAGTAGGCCACATCCACATCAGCTTTGCAGTGTATTTCAGCTCTAAGCTGTGAGCTCCATACTCAAGTCTGTCAGCAAAAAAGTGACAAATATTTTTATCACAGTAATTGCAGGGTTGCAAATAGCAGTTCTTTAAGAACTGTCCAAAGCCCATCAAAAAGCAATTTCACCAGGCTCACAAGCAGCCTTCAAATAGCAACAACTTTTGTGTTACTTCTGGACTGTTAGGAATGATGTCTGTGTCCCATTTCTATTCCCATGAGCCATTTAATCTGCAAGAAAAATCCCTGCATTAAAATAAGCCATTGTGCAAGACCCACAGCAATTCCTTATGTAAAAGCCTTATTTTTCCCCTTATGTTATAAGACTATTAAAGACATTTGGAACAAATTAATTTCTATTTTGGGCACCACTACATATTAATATTCTTCTGACAGGTGAAGAATACACATAGTTTGGGATCATTTCTGCATATCTCAATACAAGCTGGTGTCACAAATGGAAACACAAATGTCACAAAGGGCAATAAGGAATTTGGATAGGGAAGATTAAGCAGGAAGCCAAAGATTTTGGAAAAGTCAAAGGATGAAGAGGAAGGAAGCAATGAGTGGGAAAATAATTAATGAGAAGATGTCCTAGAAAATAAGGGGACTCCAGCTTGAGGACTGTGGGTGCGTAGTGAAAAGAAGCAGAGAATGGGATAAAAAGAAAGAAGGTGAAAATAAGAACTCGGTGTGAGCCCATACAGTTCATGGAAAGAGCTCACTTAAGGGACATGGCCTCTAACTAAAGGCCTAAACCAGGCAAAGTTTTGTGTTTGTCTAGGCCCAGGGTCCATTTGCTCTGGATTAACTCCTACGGCAAATTTGACAACAAACCCCAGTGGTGTGTCAGAACTTTAATTCCAGCTCACTGCACTTTACGCTGTGGGCAATGGGGCCTGCCGTGTTAACTACCACGGACGATCCCCAGGGTCTGTCAGCAAGGCATTTTACACACATAAATCCTGTTATGTTAGTCCAGGTCATGAGATGGCATGAACTGGCAGAGCTTCAACAAACTGAATCCTTTGCTTTAATAAAAGCAATTTCTATCAGCTGAGAACATGTCTTTTGCTTTAGAGTTTGGTGATTCCAATAGCAATGACCAAAACACAGCAACAGCCTAGCAAATATCTACCAGTCCATCAGAGTTCTGATGGGAGCTCCCTTATATTTACGTACTTCACTTTCTTAATGAAAGGTTGCCAAATTTGCCTGTTTGTGATAGCTTTGAGACACGGACAACTTTCCATTAGAATTGAGAAGGCTTTGCCAAAATTATTTCCACTCAGGATGACTTAAAAGAATTGGAATCCAGATCTTTGAGTGTGAAAGGCTAGTACATTAACTCACAGCCCTTCTTTGCCTCCATTGTACTGTTAAATGCATAGTAAAAAGCAAGCAAATAGTGGAAGAGATAAGTATGTTTGCTTGGGAATTACACTGTAAAAAAAAAGAATAGAAGGGGCTTGGTGAAACACAGATGTTTTGTTTAGGGTAGCCAGAGGAGGATGCTTCTGGTTCTTCTCCAAAGAGGGGAAAAAAGCACAAGCACAGAATTTTGTCATTTAACAAAGCTGGTTTTTCAAGCCCCAAGCTGGGAACCACACAAACCCAGCTCATTTTAGTACATCCTAAAACCCACTAACTAAGTAGTGCCATCAACGACCAGAACATTGGTAACCTGGGTCACTGTTGTGTCACTGAATGAGCATTATCCAGAAAAACAAATGCTCAAAAGTAGGCCGTAAATATTCAGGGACAGAGTATGGTGCCCAAACACAAAGGCAGTTTGTTCACCAAGTTCTCCAAGACTTCGGATCACAAAGTAACACACAGTGAAACTCAGTGCATGCACTGAGATAACACTTAGAGGAAGATGAACAGGAACCACTTCTTACCTTGAGCATGCATATATTTTTAAACCTGTTGTGAAATTTCACAAGTTATTGCAACAATGTCATCTATGTGTAAAAGCTCCCAGCTTGAACAATTCCATGGCCTTATGCTATTGCGTTAGTATTTCTTTTACTAATATACATAGAAATAATAATTAAACCACCTATATTAAAGCACTGCATTTTGTAGAATCTACCCAAAAGGTGCTCTCTGTGTGTTGCCCGTGTGTACAATCCCTTATATTCACAAGCCCTCTGCAGTACGAGCAGGACTGACAAGCTGCAGAGTGAGACAAAAATGGCAGCGTCATGCTAAGTAACCTAGCAACGTGCATAACAGAGCACAACACTCCTGCTTAGATTAAACTCTGTCTCAGTGATACAGTTTGTTATTCTGCAGTGTGATTCTGCCTGCAGGCCTAGTCTTGGCAAGATATTTGGAACTACAGAGGAAAATAATTCATTACATCCCAAAAGTTATGTTACTGCTTTGGTTTCTCACATGCAACTCTTTCCCCTCAATTTGCTGTGGTGTAGGAAAAGTGGATTGAAAAAGCTCCTTCAATAGGATGAGTGACCTGTAAGTTTGGCTATGTCTAATGAACCAGTGGGTTCTGCTGTGTACCTCAGCTCTTGTATTAAATCTGCAAAGAAAAAATGGCATCACTAAACCAGTAACACTCTGTGTTTCAGAACAGCACTGTTTAAGATCAACACAGGACACCATTCTGCTACATAATAGTGCTAGATGTTTTTTGCCTTACAGACTTGCAATCTGCCTAATGTAAGCATGTTGAGGTGTGATATACTCCCACTCATTTCAAAAGATTGGCCTCAGTCAGTGAGTAGGGTCAACAAAAGAAAGTTAAATCGCTGGAGGACTGGGTTACTTCTGCTGGTAAACTGGATTTTTTTCTCCCTTTATATATATGTGCTATCCATGCTCAATTAGAATACTGAGATGTTATCAGCTGAAACAACTAGTGGAAGAGTAATTAAAGAATGACACCCCTCCCCCCTGAAACCTCAAACCATAGGAAAAAAACTGCTGTTGATTTGCTAATCTCTTGGAGATAGAAAAGTCCCACCCTACTGATGCAAGATGAAAACAGAAATCTAACTTGCATACTTTACAGTGACTTCATCATTTAATTAAATCATGCATATGTGAGATGAGATAGTTTTCTGAAGATTTATGTCCAGGAGGATGTTTGCTCTGGAGCCAAACCTTCATTTACCTGTGGGTTAGCAGCCATAATAGTGTAATTCCCATCATCATCCAGGGTGGAGGCTGCAGTATGCAGTGAGCAAGTTCCATCAGGTTCCCTTTGAATTCGGTAGTGATCACTTCGTTTAGAAATTTGCTTCCCATCTTTAAACCAATAAATCTGCAGGAAAAAACAAAAAGCACAGCTGGTAGGAGGTGGGTGCTCATTGTCATAATTTCTCAATTGATAGCACTAAAGAATTTTAGAATTTAGAACTGCTGAAAAACTCTCTGGTAAGCAGTAAAAGAAAACTGCTTTGATCAACTCATTCCATGAGCCACTTTCCTAACAGTTACAAGATGATCAGTGGACCAAAGTGAAACAAAAACCCAAACATTTTCCAACAAAATGTACAGGTGCATAAGGGCTGAACATTTCAAGAACTGAAACTAAATGTCATTACAAAGAAAAGATTACTAATTTCAGAGATTACTAATTTTACATTTATTTTGCTTAAATCTGAAGAAGCTGCAGAAAGAACTTGAGAATGCTTTTGCTCTCTTTTCAGAAAATAAAAACATAAACAAAAAAACCAAGATAAGGATAGGCTTAATTAATTCAATGATGAATAAAATAGAAGCCATGATCTCACTGTTGAAACACCCGTTTTGTCTCATATCCATTACGCTGACTGGACTGGACCAAAATGCCAGAGGGGATAGAGCTGTTCCTGCTGGCAGTGAGCAGCTCAGTGTGTGGAGGGGCCAGCTCAGTGTAATGACATGATTGAAACAATGTCACCCCGGTGTGACAGGCCAGCTACACAAGTGGACAGCTTTGCAAAGTAATAGGAAATACTTCAAAGCAAAGCAGCACATCGACATCCTTTAATAACTGCATGCCAACACCAGCACAGTTCCAAGCTGCACAGAACAGTTACTCTGGCTATCAAACAGAGGGCTTTTCCAGTACGTTTGATACATAATTTTATTCTCTGGCTGACCCAAGATATACTTTCAATGAGCCAAAAAAATGATGTATGCAGGATAATATCTTATAGTAATCCATGAATTACACAATAAAAAAATGTATTTTTAGTGCCTCAAATGTGAAGGGGGAAAAAAGAAATGACCTAGCTTTTAGGATTCTTTTTTTAATATTATAATAATAACGTAAAATCCCAAACTGATATCTGCTGGAATCAAAAGTAAATGTTGTGTATGCATGAACACCCACAGAGGAATATCTGAAAAATGTTTTACTAGGAAGGCCATACTCAGCTGCCCAAACCCATATTTAAGTAGAACATTATTTACTTGTCATTTCTGAAATGGGTACTACACCATAACATCAGTTGTGTTCAGCATTTGAGTCACTTGTGCAGATACCTACACCATTTTCACAAGGCCAACTCATTCAAAGTATAACTGTATTTGTCCTGGTCCTGCTGGGACTATTTTGCATGAGGAAAACAGACACATTTTGCTCAGCCTCATTCTTGAAGTGGGAATTTAGGTCTTAAGAGTGAGGAAAGGGTGCTAGCTCTCTAGTGAAAAATGAAGTGACAAAGCAAAGCGCAATTCCATTCCTGATAAAGTTTAATCTACTGGGTTCTTCATATGTGCCAACATTTCAAAGCTTGAAATTCACTCACTTGGGGGAAAGTTAAGGGTATACTTTTGAATTTCACAAAAAGCAATGGAGAATTTTTTGGAGAAAATGAGTGGAAATTTTCTTTTAAAATTTATTACTGTGTATGATTTTTATATTAACAAGCATTATGTGTAAGTTGAAATGATTTCATTTCCTCAATAGCTGGTTATACTTGTTTCCCATTTTGTCTGTCAGCAGCCTTGCAGAGACTCTGTGGTCCTAACAAAGGATTTAGTCATGTCTTCTTGTCTGCTGACAGAGCACTTACTGGAGATGCAAGAGATATTTGATCACTTATATACACATGCTAATGGGTGCTAAAACAACATAGCTGCAAAAAATGAGTTTTGACTTGCATGCTTTACATGTGTCATAATGTTGCTTGGAAATCTACTGCATTAAGTAGCAACTATTTAATAACAGTACACTTATCAGAAATATCAGGAGACATGCATGGAAATACGCACAAATATCAACAGAACCAGCTATCCAAACATCATGTATATATTGTCCAAAACTTATTTCAACTAAGATTAAAAGCATTGGCCTCCCATATGAGCAGTAAATTCTTAGTATTACCTTTATCTGACATGGAGATTATAAGTAAAATGCTACCACTGCAGGAGACAATGGCCCTTGCAGTAAAGTATTTTCTTTCTAGGATAACTTTTAATAAATGTACCATTAAACTACGTAAGCACTGAACACTGCATGTGGATTGCTTTTATTTGCACCAGATTTTTAGAAACCAGTGTGTAATGACTAGGAATACAAAGGGATACTAATACAAAGTGGGGTTTGATCTTGGGCAGCACAGGCGTTTTTAATCACCAAGAATTATACTCAGCCATGTGAAGAGTGAGCAGTATGAGATTTATGTAACATTTGTGTCTCAATTAACCTCTTGTACAGCATTGTCCTAATTCTGAGGAGAAATAATCCCTTAAAAAGAAGTATTCCATAGTCCCTCCTGTAGCACCACAGGTTTCTCATTTTGATGAGAAAATAGTTTTAAATTACACCAAAGGTTATAACAAAAAGTAGACTCAGATTTAAAAAGTCATATATATGAAGACAGAATTTGCACATCAGTGTTCAATTTACATGGCATGTTCAGGGGAAAAAATAATCAAGCCAATAACCCCGCTTAGAAAAATCCCTTGTAATGAATGCCAGATTTTAGAAACACTACAGTCCTTCCCAAAGCCATTCCTTGGCAGACCTGACAGAATACTTAGAAGGGAGGAGCTTCAAGTTAGTAAATTATTTCCAGCTTTTCATTTGCCAAAGTAAAAAATTTATTCACGAGCAACACTTCCAGCTTCAACAAATGACAGCAGAAGGGCAGCTCTCAGCCACTGAGCTTTTCAAAATTGCTGTCTTGGCATGCTCTGGCAGATAAGGGGGAGATACAGCCTTGGACATTTGCGAAGCCCAGCTAACAAGTAACCATGCAACAGGACCGATATTGGTTCCATCCCAAGCAACTTAACAAATTACACAAAGCATCTGCTAGTGAATGGAACAAAGGGCCATAGTTCCAGGTGCAAGAGCAAATCACTTCTTAATGTGCACACTTTGGCACTGCAGGGAAACAGACCAGTGGCTGTGAATCACAGGGCACTCACATCAGATGTTCGTCTGTAAGGGCATACTTTAGGGGAAGTACTAAGAATGCAGCTTCTTGGCTGTGCAATCCTTATTGCCCCAGTGAGGGAAAGGAGACATCCTCTTTCATCTGTCTTAAATCAGACAGAGAAACTACACCTTAATTGGAAACTGTGGGAACTAGGGAATGGTGAAGTTGACTAAGGCTGACTCATAATAGGTCACCTAGCAACGTAGTCATAAGCCTCAGGCAGAAAGAGTATCTCTGCACACACTGCACTTCTGTCAGCAACAGACCCATTTGTCTTCCACCCTTGTTCTGCACAACAGACTCTTACCTACGGTCATCTCAGAAGTAACGCTAGACATGAAAAGCTTGGTTTCAGTCAGATTGGGCTTATCTTCTCAGTGTGTGTCTTCAGTTTGAAGCAGGAGTGCTTTTTTGATATCAGTATACTGATCAGCCCCACTTACTTTGCAGTGGTTCACATCATGTTGTGCTCTTGGAGCACAGAACTGGATTCCTTTCAGATGAAACTAAGCCAGAAAATGTGCTCCAAGAACTCATCTAACGTGCTGCATCTGCTTTAGTCTGTGGGATGAGATTAGAACTAGTCTGGAGTAAAACCTTCTGAAATGTGGGCAGGGATGGATATCTCATTCTAGAGATTTGCTTCTTCTGGTCTGCACTCCTTGCCAATATAGATGTAACCCTAGTACTCTGCTGTTCTTCCTCTGCTACCTCATAAACTCCTTTTATTTTTAATTAACAGCTTGTACAGTATCATACATGTATACCATTGGGCATGTAAAGTTACTTGCATTTATCTCTAGTACCTGTAAAACTTACACTAGATGAGAGATTTGGATGTGAGTGCTTCCGTGAAGATCTTATGTAACAGAGAGGGCATCCCTGACCTTGTCTAAGAAGACAAGAGCCCCTATCCACGAGAGGTCTCTGTAGGAGCTGCGAGGACCTCAGGGGGAAGACACTGGCTTTGGCAAGGGAGTTGAAGAAGCTGCTGCTGTTTGCTGGCTGCATAATGAGTCAGTTGATTGCCAAGCAGTTTTTGAAATGGTTGTATGCAACCTACCCAAGGAAGGCATTCTTCCAGACTACTGACATCACGCAACTGGTACTTTTATATTTGCTACAAGGAAGTGCTTCCCAAGCCCAACCCTCCCTCTGAAGTTCATCATTAAAACCTCACCATCATGTCTCATCTTGCTGTTGGGATATATGGGAGCTTATGGTATTTTATTACGCCTTCTTTTAAATTCCAGTAAAATCTAGTCTTGTTAACGTGTGTAGATGCTGAAGAATGAGAGATACCATGCTGGCTTCTGAACTAGAACCCACATATTTTTGCATTAGCATGTTGCCATGCCTGAACTAATTACCCATGCTAGCAAGGAGAGGTGGCTTTTGGGACTCCTGTGCCAGTTCATGTGGGGCTGTCTAGCATTGCACTGCATTCTGTGCTACAAATGTACCCTGGAGGTAACTTTGAAAATGAAAGAAGCATTACTTCCAGGTAAAATAATTGAGAAGAAGTCTCAGGAGGAAGTAACTGAGAACAGAAGCCTCATAGTAGCATTTTTTACTAGATTTTCACTAAATAACTCCAGTTATGCCAAAAGAGATTTGGCAGTTTATGCCAGATAGGAGTCTTTCTTGTCAAGTGTGAGTATCTCCTGTTCCTGTAAGACACAGCCCATAGAGTCCAGAGCCTGATGGTATAGTACCAACACAGAACTCTTCAGAGGAATTCTAGAAACATTTACCATCTTTTCTCACCTTTGGCTTTGGATTTCCTGCCACTTTGCATGTAAATGTGACCGGCATTCCCTCAAAGATTTTGTAGTGCTTCAGCTTTATCTCAAAATATGGCGACATACTGTTATCAATAGGTTCATCTCCATGTTGCACTTCGTCATCTGATTCTTCCACAGGAGATCTCTCCAGCCTGTATTCAATTTCACTGATCAACCTTTGCTCAAAGCTGGAGACTTTATATTCCTGCCAAATGAGAGGTAGATATTAGTGTCCAGCTTCAACACATTGCTCAGGAAGACATGTTCTTAATGTTTGGATTTTTTTATTTTACTGATCTTTAACAATCCATTAAGTTTTTATATATAAAAGGAAACTGTATCTTGTCGAAGAAAAACACTATAATCCATGTCTCCAATAACTTCCCTATGAAACAATCGAGACATCTGGTATGAGGCAAAAACTGTATTTCATGTTGTCTTAAGGTCTAATTTATAAGGGGAAAGAAAGTCATTGGTTGCTTTCTTTCCATTTTTTAAAAAATCCTACAAGAATAAAAGTATTCTGAGGCAGTTCATAAAGACAAAAGAAACACACTAATATTTCCTTGAGGGTACAGACAGATTTAGGGTGGGTTTTGTTTCCAGATGGCTAAAGACCATATGGTTTACATCTGCTATTTGCATAGAACTGTACCAGAGGCTGAACCAGAAGGATAAAATTAATTTGTTTACAGTTGCCTGTAAAAATGAGGAAAAAAATAAGAGAAAATGGCAACAGTGGCAGTCCATGATAGTTGTTTCCCTTTACTCCTGTTGCTATGGTCCCCTTTGTGTGGGACCCTTCTTTAAAAACAAAATTTATTGTAACAGTATTGAAGATACAGCAAGAAGAGCATAAACACAACCACTTGTTTGAATTTGTTATGATTTACTGATAGACACTTTAATTTGCTTTCTTGAACTGTCTACTCTGCAGTACAGAATTCTTGCTTGGAATCCTAGCCATGACAGTGATAATGTCAGAATGTAAAATAGCTTAGATGCAGGGAAAAAAAAACATTAGCCAATACTCTTCTCAGTCAGCAGAAATTCAGACACTCTTTCAAATTACCTTTGGCTATTGTCTCTGATCCTCATTGTATTTAAGACAGAACATGCATCTCATGCAAAGCATTCTTTCACATCCCCATCCTCTGTCGCTCCCTCTGGTCTGAGAATGATGTGACATCTTTCTACCATTGGTTACAGAACTAATCATAACCCTCAATAATCGTAAAAAATGGAAGAGCAGAGAAATACCTTGTAAACTGCAGATAATTTTAAAATTTCTTTGTTTCCTGAAGTGTACCAAAGAAGTAAACCATGAAGTACATGACAGAGTTAGTATCATATCAGTGTATGTTAATGTTACAGCACAAAGATAGTGGAGCAATCGATGATTGCTGTTAAACTGTCTGCACTCACACAGGCTTCTAGAACAACTTGAACATCCTCAAAGGGAGTGCAGCCCAATTCTCCACAGTTATTAATGCTAGATGACCTCTTGTTATTAACCAAGAAGAGTAGAATGGAAAAGGGAAAGAAAAAAATAATAGACAAAAAAACAAGACAGAAAAAGGTGGAAATGTTAACCTTTTGAATATCCACAGGACTCACCACAGAAGCACCAACAGAGCGAGCTTCCTGCAAGGGTAGAAAAAAAGATCAAGAGGCAGAAAGAAGACCAAGAAAGAATAACGAAGAAGACAGTTCCTCCGAGTTTTTATCAGGAGAATGTACTTTGTGTGGCACCATAAGCAAACGAATGCTACACATTTCTGAATAGCAGCTCTGGCATCTGAACAATGGAGAGTGTGTACCTGGCCTTTCAAGCAGACTTTCTGTTGTGGTTTTGGTCTGCACCCAAAAAGTGCCTATTACACAAATAAAGAGAAGATGGTTTCAAGATAGTAGATGTACTCTTGCTTTGAGAGACTTAAAGGTCAGGACAGAATAGGATAAACGGAAGAGTTTAAAGCAGAGAGCCGACATTTGAGAAGTCTCAACCTTATGGAAAAACTGAGCAACAGGCATGTGATCCTCCAATTTACTTCACTAATATATAACATATGACTTCTGTAATCAATAACCATCCTGTCTTGTGGATATTTATTGTCTTCTGTGGGACTTTATTTTAATGACAATCGTAGTCTGTAAAAAAGAAAAAATGAAATTTCTTCCTATGAAATTGTAGAGTTATGTGACACCTGTATAGCAGGATCTTCTTCGGGTTCCTGTATATTGAAGACAGTTGCAGCACTGTCTGCTCCCAGCAATCGACGAGCCATTTTTTCCTCATATGTTAATCTCTGAAAAAAAATAAAAAGGAGATGAGGGGGGAGGGAAAAGAAAGAAATGTTATTATTTCTCCAAAGCAGTACAGAGTCAGCAATGCTTAAAGTAATGTTAATAAAAGAGAGCAGCAACACGTTTCTAACAGAAATTTTCTCCCACAGTTTGTAATGCATTTTTTTACGATTACAAGTGGCTCTTTTGGCTTAAGCAACCCTTGCTCTGACTCTGCCATTTGTTTCCATCCTCGTGCCAGGAACTTGGGTAGGAATGAGCAATAGGAACTGCTTAAATCAGCATGGCCATCAGAAGAGGGCATATCAAATCATCCCAAATCTTACTCCTAGTCATTCTGCTCAGTTTTTACATCAGAACCACAAGGCAGAAAACTCTGCCAAAAATGATAAGGAGATTCTACTCTACTTGAATATTTTGTCAAAAATACAGAAAAATGTATTCTTTAAGATTTTAGAATTTCTATTTCTTCTTACTCTTTCGGAAATTGAAGAGACAGCTTATAAAAGACAACTTACATTCAGAAGATAAAATGAGTTAAAGGAATACCTTAATGTATAATTCAATTATTTCATTATTAGTTTTCTGTCTGCATTCAAGAATGCATTTCAGACACTTTCTTACAAATCAACATTGCAAAAAAAATGCAAGTTTATGCAAGACAAAGTCATTTCATGGTGAAACACCTCATTGAAAGAGAAAAATGAATGAAGAATGGAAATTGTAAACATTACATCTGCTTCATGCTTGCATTTTTAAAAAAGCTAATTTAATTTTTTTTTAATATGTCATCTTGCAGCTAAACCGGCAGGCTGAAACTCATGACAACCAGGTACCAGTGTAGTCTTGGTTACAAGCGTCTAAGAAAATAATGAAATTTTCTTCACTTATATTTCTTCTGCAGTCACTCCAAGTGCCCACAGCCATGATTACACATACAGAATTTACCCAAGACAGGAATCTGCAAGGAAAAGCCTCAAGGCAAGCACCAAATCAGAGTTTATTTAGTTAATTATTAGCTCCCACATCATCTGATCACAGTTGGTCTCTTTTTTTTTTTACCTTGGGCCATGTGGGCATTCTCAGGACATTCCATACATTTGCCCAGGCCAAACATCTCCCTTACTTTCCAAAATAGGCATTGACAGCCATTTGCAGCCCACCTCCTTGGAAAAAACAGGCACTAATACACGAGGTCAGTGATCTCACTTAACTGCTACAGAAAACTGCCGAACACTGTGCAGCCAATGGAGAAAGGTAACAGAAGCAGCAGGCATTCTGAATTCTCCCTACTTCACTCCATTGATCTTATTAAGAACCGAAATCGAGTGACTGTTGATTGATAGTCTGACTCCATGGGCTTTCCTGAACTATGCCACCACAGCTCACAGCTCAGACCTAGTAGCAAGCTTAGTAACCTTCTGGGCATCGTCCTGAGAAATGTAAAATTACACTTCCTTTCAAAGTGACACCAAGGCATCTCAAGGTATTCAGATGTTTCTTAAAACATTTTATTGACAAAAGAGGGATGACAGTTTACATTTTTAAAATTACTTCCCTCTTACAAGAAATTCCTGCTTCAAGGATAGTGTCTTAATAACTGTAAAAAATTCTTAGGAAAGTTGCTTCTCATCAACTCTGAGCAGGAAGAATTTGGTATTTTATCTTTGATGTGTATCTTAAGTGCACAAAAATGAACCGAGATCTTTGTGGCTGTGCATTTACACTGCTTGATATGCTCTTTTTACCTCATTTCTTGACTCCTCAAGCAGGTCATTAACTCTTGAGTCTACAAATTAGTACTATGGGTTATTTCTACTCTACTGGGCAAAATTCTGTTGGTCAAAAGAAGCCCCCCAACTGCAGAATCTAATGATTCCTGATTCCTACTGGGTTGTTTCTCATGATGAACTGCCTTGTCATCCTCCGATGTCCAGTTTCCACCTATTGCTTCCCCCACTGTCCAGTGACTGGGCACAAGGTAGAATCAGCCTGGGCTGAACAAGAGCTATGAATATTCATCCACTCAGTGATGAACAGTCAAAAGCAAATGGCCCTTGAGGCTCAAAAAATCCTGGAGGTACAGACTGTGCAGGCTTCTTATGCAAATTCACCACTTTTGAGACCTCCATGGCTTTGTTAAGTCCTAGTAAAGTTGTCAAACAGGAGAAGGAATGGTAGTACAAAACATACACTATCATTCCTTTTGGAAATGCAGTTTTGAAAATTCAATTAAAAATTATAAATACCTAAAAAACAATCAACAACAATTATTTTATATGCAGCATATCTCAGAAACTACCAATGATGCCCACTCCCACCCACTCCCATTCCCGAGGGTACTTTATGTTTTTATACCGGTTGCCCATTGTTCAAAAGGTCTTCTTTGAAGCGAAGTTTTCTCTCCAGATCCTGAATTACAGCATCTTTTGACCCTTGAATCTCTTCATCTGATGCTATCCTAGCAGTTCTGCCTGTTTTCTTGGGAAATCCCCTGCAAAATAGTACAAAAAAATCATGAGCTTTCCTGAAGTAATTAGTGTTTAGGAATTTATCTGGAATCACTGCCATTAATGAAAAAAACAGCATTGCTTCTTTGAAACTAGAGGTCTGACATCTTTCTTAGTATGCTGTCCCTACTAACTCACACCACTGATTAAATGGTTAGTTTAGGGACAAAGTTGAAACTATGCTTTATTTGTGCTTTAGTTAAATAGCCCTCAGGATCACTTGGCAATGGCTGTAAACACCATACACTCAGAGATGAAACTGATGAGCAGTGGCAATAAAGCAAAATGAGAGGAAACATGAAAGAGAAAGCATGACTAGGTAAATGGGGATGGAAGATAAGCTAGGTTCCTATGGAAGTACCAGATGAATAAAGATCAGGAAGATGTAAGACAAGGCAGTTAATTATTAATTTCTTATGTTATTTATTAACTAATTCCTTGCAACAACTTTGCAATACACACTGCATAACTTCATGTTTATTCTTCATATCTCTGTGAACACATACCCATAAGGCAACATGTAAATGTTGTTGCTCAAAGAAGAGCCATTCACAGAGTCTGGGTTACATTGGCAAAAAGAAAAATCATCCCTGTTAAGCAATTTTCAGCAGCAAGGTTTCCCAGTGGAATAGCAACCGTTCAGCAGTTCACATTCACAGGGCTAATTTGTTCCTCTTACCATCCTACAAGTTAGGATTGCACTTTCAGCAACTCTCAC
Source organism: Dicrurus megarhynchus (assembly GCA_013399195.1). Classification (NCBI taxonomy): domain Eukaryota; kingdom Metazoa; phylum Chordata; class Aves; order Passeriformes; family Dicruridae; genus Dicrurus; species Dicrurus megarhynchus. Next base: position 1,802,669 of record VXAD01009146.1, read on the forward strand.
TCCCATTTTCTTAAACGGTACAGGAAATTTTATTTTTCCAGACTGCACTAATATTTAACACTTTTCAGTAATGTAATGATGGTTTTATTGCTGGAAATGCCCAACATGAGTGGTTTCTACTGGAGATCAACTGTTTTTAACACAGTTGTGAAGAAATCAGCATTGTTATCATATTTGAAACTTGTAGCACACCCCATTTCTCCAGTGAAGTAACACATGACCATTTAAAACACTCATACTGATTCAATATTAGTTCACAGGGTTTTTATACCTTCGTTGAGTAAACAGGGCTCAGCCCATTACATGGGAATGACATGGAAAACATGGAATTGAATCAAATAAATAGACAAATTCAGATGACAGAAATGGAAGAAAAAAATCAGACCAGCATGCAATTGGTAAATTTATTTCCAATACACAACGTAATAATTTAATTACCAGTACCAAAACTCTAAACAAGAATCACACAGAGATAACAGATTTTCTTCGACATGATTCAATTCTATGTTTCTATGGCTAGAGAAACTTCATCCTTCAGCAAGCGCTTTCACTGGTAATTTCTAGCATTAGAAAAAATACACATATACTGTCAAATATATACACATATACTGTCACATATATACACATATAAAGCCAAAAAGGAATTAAGTGAATAGACAGAGAAGACAATAGCTGGAAACATTCCTAAAACATTTCATATTCTGTTGCTGTAAGCAAATGCAAAATGTGAAAACAGTGAAGTTCTTGTAAAAAGAACTGCATTTTTACATTAAATCACAGCGGAAGAGCAGACATTTCACAAAGAGACAGAGAACTGCATCCCTTGCCCTAGAAATATTCATCTGTCAGCTGGTGATCACCAAGTAGAATAATTCCCTCAGCTTTCAGCTGGGAGTCTTCTCAGTCACAAATAAAGCAAGTCTCTTCCACTCTGTTTGGGGGAAGAGATAGAAAATCTATCCCAACTACAGGGAGACAAGAGAGTGCTGAGAAAGGGATAAGTTCTCTTCAAGAAAGAGATGCTTCAAGAAAGAGATGCTTTTGCAACTCCAGAAATCCGGTACAGTAAATGCAAAGGAAGATATGGAAGGAAAATGGACAGGAAAAGGTGGGAAGAGGGGATCAGGAGGGAATGTCCCTCAGAAGGCTCGACCACCTGCTGGAAGGCTAATGGACAGGTGGTATCTGTTTCTCCCTTTACAGTCTTTCCCTTCACCTCCCAACCCTTAATTATCTAGGCCAGCATTGCCATGAAACCAAATTTTGCCACTTTTTAGAATACCTCCCCCCCCAAAAATTTTAAAACCCCAAACAAACAACACCAACAACATCACCACCAAAACAAAACAAAACAACCCCAAACCAAACCCAACTCAAAAATCGGCCAACTTCAAGGCAGCAAATTTGAAGTTTGGCTTCACCTTTGGCTTTACCCTGTGCCAGCTTTTAATGGAGACATGCATCCTCCCTTGAAAATTCCAAGTGATAGATTAAGAAACAGCTTTCATTTCTCATTCTCACAAATTTCGTACTTGACTGATAAACAGAGTTTTACCAGAAAAAGGTCTGCTTAGGCTTGGGACTCAATAGGCTGTAAAGGTGAAATGCAAAGTTCACCCAAGTAAGTCACAACAGTGTATGAAAAGAATGATGAGCCATGTGCTTGAGAGTGGATTTCAAGTAAAGGGTTTTCTGAAGCACTATTGATTATCTCTGAAAACAAAAACCCCTAAGCAAATACACACATTTTTCACAGGGGAATGACTACCAAGAGAATTACAAGTTAGTCAGTTCAACATCCATACTAAACACAGAAAAACAGTATCACAGTCCATTTCTAAACAATGTAGGATAATAAGAAAAGGAAAATGGAATCATATCAAACCTCATGTTTATCTCTCTGTCAGGCTGAAGGGCATGCAGATAGGCAACAAGAAGTAGCTTTGATGCACTTCAGTTTATGGCTTCTGAGTTAGCCTTCAGGAGCTGCAGTAAGTTCCCTAGTAAATCAGGGAAACAGAGTCTGGCTGAAATTTCTTACTTAGCTGCGTAAAGCTATTCAGTCTGAAAAAGCTGTTCAGAGAGAACCAGTGATTTCTTTTTCTGTCAAACTGAAATAATATAGTCCAAAATACAGTCCTTTCAAAAGGCTCTGTATAATATTTCAGTACTTCATATTATACATACTTCACCATGTATACGTACCTCAGTATGTATAATAGTTCAGTACGTAGGATTTTGGCCTTAACAACTGGAAAAGTGAAATAGAAAAATGCACTTCTGAAATTGGCTGATGACACTGAAATTGCAGAGGCTGCAATTCATTTGCAGGTAACAACTTTCACTGACAATAATCTTCATAATTTGCCTAGAGGTGTTCTAATGATGAAACTGGGGAAAATGCTCAAAGCATGATAGCAATGCTAATGGAAAATTAGCATTAAAATGTTAAGCATCTCTTAAGAATCTATGCAATTAAAACTTGGAAAATAACATTATTATTTCAAAAGGGAAAGAAATAAAATTCCAGGACATGTCAGCATAAGACATGAAATTTAGCTGTTTTCCTTTATTCCTTGCTATTAGATGCTGAATCCAGTTTTGCCACTGCACTTCAAGAAAAATACAGCAAACTGGAAAATTTTAGAACAAGAAAACTGCCATATGGTTTTAAAAGCATACCTTTTGTGACAAACTATGTCACACACACAGAGGCAAAAATTCTTGTTTATTTAGTCAGGAAACTAGGATAATGAAGATAGACAGGCAAATCAAACAAAATGTCAGAAATCAGACAATAGCTGACATCAGAAAATAGCTGGTATTTAATGATTCTCCACATCCATTGAGGATGATAAGTCACAATAACTTGAAGAAGAACAGGCCTAGCTTAGACACAAACAATGTAGAACTCTTCTTTCTCCACCCTTCAACAATGATATTTAAACCCTGGAGCAAATTATGTAGCAAAGCTACATAGCAATTTTATTTAAGAACAAGGTATGCAAATATGACAGCAATGGCCTGGGAATCCCTGGGTAACTTTTAACAGGAGAGGCAGACTCCTTAACAACCTTCCAGATCTCTAGTCTCTGGTTTTGTGCAAGATGATCCTGAGCTTTGCACAGTCAGTGTGGAAGTGTCATCCAAGACCTAGTCAAGGCAACTTGCCTGAAAAGTAGATTATCTTCCTTTTATTAAGTATTTAAGCAAGGAAGTAGTTGGCTCAAAAATGTAACTATAAAAATGAGCACTGGTCAAAATCTCTTCTTCTCTCTTCCTCTTTCGGTACTATTTTAAATTGGGACAAAAAACCCAAAGTGGTGCATAAGCGAACATAGCTCTTCCTGCAGATGCTCTGTTTTCACCCCCTCTTCAGAATCTCTTTCTCTAAATATGCACACTTTAAAAACTGTCCAAATATATACATATATCTATATATCTATGCATACATACCCCCACAGCAAGTTAACTATTAAGACCTACATTCTTGGGATGAATTTCAAAATGTCTACAAAGCAATGATAACAAATAGAAGGACTTTAGTAAATCTATCTTCCAAAGCACAGATCCTTTCAGCCTGAGTAATGGTTTACATGGCAAGACAGCCTGGCAGCAAACTTTCTTCAGCTGCTTTTGCAAATATTTTCCACCATCCTTACATGCCCTTATCTGGATGCATTTAGCTCCAAAGATTTGTGTTCTCAGTGACGCATGAGCTTTCTTTCTGTCTTCTCTCAGGGATATTATCAAACAAAAAAATCTGCCAATTCTTTCACGTATTCGTATGTTCATTCTTTGCCCAATGCAAATTTCAGAGTTACTGCATTAAGCTAGCAGGAGAAAGCATATTTCAGGATATTGACAGCATCAGTCTTGAGCACACAACCACCACCACAAATGTGCACAGAAACTAACAGCCTTGAGAAGTAGGCTGCAACTCATATGGATTTTAAGCACCTCTGAAATACACATCACCTAAATCAGTGGGGCCTGAATCCAGGCACAGATAAAAGCACAAATGTCTGAATTCTTTTGGTCAGAAAGGGTGCAGTGAAATTGCCAAAACTGTCATCTTAATTCACACAGAGATTTTTGACAGCAAAAATTTTTGCAGCCTTGGCTTGGCTCTCCTTAGTTTTGAATATTTGCCCTGACATTTGTTTAGAAACAAAGCCAAACCAGCAGTACTTTTCATGTTTTAATTACACGGAGTGCATGCTGGATGCAATTCCCTCTTTTCCTATGTACCTTTTACAGTGTAAACAAGGGCAACAGGCTGGCTGTTGTTATCCTTCCAAGAACAAATTCCTGTTTGCAGCCAATATGGCTTAGTTTCACAGAAATCCAAATTAATTCTCTGGTACTGAGGTAATGAACAGTAACTTGATTTTTTTCCCTTTAAAACTAAAGCCTTCCAAAAATACAGCTAATTCCTGCTCAGTTCACACATTTTTCACTTACTGTAAAAGCAAAGTTACTACAAGCACTGTAACAGATCACAAACTTTGAAGCTGCAGCTGCATAATAAAAAATTGGTTTAGTCTGATCTTGTTATACATGCTGTGGAGACCAGGAGCTTCAGCTCTGTCCAGTAATGTGATGTTACATGTATCTGAATTAAGGGAATGCCTGAGGAACTGACCTGACTAAGGATGATTTCCAGTAAATGAAACAAATGTAGCAAAAGTTCAATTATTTCTACCACCCAATGTTCTGAAACTAGTTGGAAAAAATAAATCATGTCTCAGCATTGGATAGGGTTAAGACTGACATGAATAATATGTATTTCTGAACATGTTTGATCCCTCTTAATGATTAGATAACAAAGAGTACAACTCACCTACAAACTGCATGACTACCACCAATATTTTTTTCTCTCAAACTTGTGTTTAAAAATGCATTTTTACTCATTAAAAGAAGAATTACTACTTTTTCATTCCCCTGTTCTGTTCCTTCCCCTCCTGAGCAAGTTATCTCTCTGCCTCATGCTGCACTGGTTACCATAGCTACATAAATGCCATTTGCCTTTCAAAAGATGTGCATATATTTTGACATCAAATTAAAAATCAAATGCCTATTTTGTAATCTGTAATCTTATCAGAATTTCTGATTGCTACCAGCGGTATGCTAGAACTGATGGTCAAGAAGAAATAACTAAAGCACCGACTACTCCTGAATGTAGAAAAGGCTGGCACAATCCTCAGTCCTGAAATCTTGAGAAGAACAGGTAACTGTGAGAAGCATGTGAAGAAAAAGCTACACTGGACTGGAGAAAGATATCATATCCAAAGTATTAAGCAACTCCAGTTGATGTAGTGTTACTGGTTAAGGTCTCTGCAACTATCAAGCATTGTACCTGGCTTTCATGTTCACAGACGTTTTTATTGCATTCAGATCTGTTTAAAACAAAGAAGTTATAAAACTAAGTCCTCTGAAAAGAAAAATCTGCAGACAAAAACAAGCATCAAAGCCATGGTGTGAACAGACTCTGTCTTTTCAACAGGGAAATACATGTACTAATTCTCTTAGTGAAATTCACTGTCATCATCTTAAGTATCTCCAAATACCATTTCGAAAAAGAACTGGATAAAAATATCTTGAAAATTAATACTTCCAGTTGCAATGATTGTCAGGATACTGTTATGTTGGTTAATGTCTGTGTGTCTTGACCTTACATCCTTAATCTCTACTTCTGTACAGCTTTAACTGATTAGATCTGGGGCACAACCTGTGTTTCTAAGTTCAAGTGGAACAAACACACGCATTCATGATATTTCAGAAAAGCTGATATGGATATGTATTTTATGATAATCACATGCACATGCCTAATCAAAAGGTGCAAAAACTGTGCAAAAACAAAGCCCCCAATATGAGCTGTCTTCGTACAACCAACAAAAATTGGTCTAATATCACAGCTAAACCCCTCATGCATTGGTATAACAGCCACAAGTAGTAACCAAGCTATGGGAAAAGAAATTTTTAAAGAAAATTTAAAAAAGGGTTTAATGGACAGGAGCAACAGTTTAAGAAAATTGGAGGCTGAGGATGGATGCAAACCCCAATATTTTCTGGAATTTTTCCAGTTACAGCTATACTTGTCTTTAGATATGTTTTCCCGAGATCCAGGAATACCTCCAGGTATGACTGGATAGGTAGCAAAGAGAGATGAAATCTCTCTCAGAAGCAAGGAAACACCCTGACCTTTTTTCTCAGTTTGATGTTGGAGTTCTTAATAAAGGTACTTCCTCCTACGTATCACTATTTTCACATCAATCATACTGTAGATAACCTCAATTTTTTACAGTTGTGACAGCAATAAGTTACAGAAACAGGAAAAGTGTAAGTCCCATCTACATAGGACAGCAATGCAGTTTACTCTAAAATGAAAGCTGGCATTAGTGCTGGGAGAGTGTTGAAGGCTGTAAGATAAAAAGATGGAGAAGTGTATTTTTCCCTCAGAGTGGTCACCATCATTGCCAGTTGATTAAAGGAACAAGATGATTACTAAAATATTTGTTTCAATTCCATTTGAGACAGAATGCAATGGACAAGTCACAATACACAGCAGCTCAGATTCAAAGGGGAAAAACCTGCAAATCTCTTTCTGGTATTGCTATTCTCACAATCCCCACAGAATCTCCTTTAAGATTTGGATTTAATGTTCTAAAAGTCACTGAGAGAGTAGTTAAATTTTGTGTAGAACGATAAAAGCAGCTTATTTAATTACATTTGATAAGATAATTTAGACGATCTTGTGTTAAAATAATGCTTTCTTTTCCATTTTCCATACTTTTCCAGAAAGTAGTAAATCAATTCTGTATAGTCAGATTTTTTTCCTGTTTTTAACTAAGGTAGTACTACTGAAGATATCTACTTAAGAAAATGTCTGCTTTAAGGAAAATCATTAATTTTTAAAGTTGCCTTCAAAAGGATATATGTATAGCTAACAATATATTTTTTTTTACTTAGAAAGATCCCATTTCTCCAGGTTGGATAATTCCACACCCCTTAGTGGCAGGTTTTATACTTTTTAAAATCAAATAGTCCCTAAATAGTCACCAAATCCTTCTCATGGGATTATTTTGCTTTCACAAATGCTCATGTAAACATACAATGTATGCTCTTACCTAGAACTTTAAAGTATACTTACTTCTGTTCTTTCACTTGTAACATGTTGCGGGTATTTCTAGGAACAGTGAGGATCAGTTTCTAGCTTGGACAGACTTAACTGTGAACAAACCTCCCTCAATCCTATGTTTCTGTCACATTAACTCTGCTCCCTGCAAGTCTTTTGTAACTAAAAGCTAACCCGAATACAACAGATTCACCCACTCTAGAGTTTTCATTAGGTAAAGAAGGAGAGAATTGAGATTTTTAAGACCAGTATCCAACAAACTTAGTCCAGCTAAGCTTTACCCCAGAAATTACTGACAAGTGCTCATAATTCCCTTAAGTACTTAATTAGCTACACAGTTCCACCAGCACTTCTGCTTAATAACACAATGCTCTGACAAGACACAGAGTCTACCAAATCTACCCCATTAACAAAAAAAGGTTATTCCCGAATCTTGTTCACCACAGCCACAGCTTGAAAATGCTGGTCACTACAAAGTGTCTAGAGCTTACTGGAAAATTGAGATGTTATTTATTCAAGGGAAACATTCCCCATATTGTTGCAAATAAATGCTTACAATGTTTAAAGGTGAATTAGTAGGTATTAATGACACAAAGCTGCCTTTTGTTGTTTCAGATGTCCAAATAAAATGCAGTAAATTCACAAGTAGGTATTTTCATAATACAAGCAAGACTGTAAGACCATATGCTGTTTAAAAAAAACCAATCCGACCAAACCACAAAAAACTCCATTCCAAACAAATAAACAATTCCCAGTGCAATGTTTCCAAATCAATCCACATTTAACTGGAAAGAATATTCATTGGTTCAAAATGGTTTAGCTAATGCATTCGCTTCCACAGAGTCTCAGGGTCCAAAACCAAGGAAAAATGTTGAAACATTAGCATGGTATTTACTGTTCATGAGCCCACAGAATACAGGAATTGAAGAGAGGGTTAGAACTGTTTTTACAAAATCACAGAATATCCTGAGTTGGAAGGGACTCACAAGGAACACTGAGTCCAGCTCCTGGCCCTGCACAGGACACCCCAAGAGTCACACCATGTGCTTGAGAGCATTGTCCAAACACTCCTTGAACTCTGTCAGGCTGGTGCTGTGACCACTTCCCTGGGTAGCTGTTCCAGTGCCCAACCACCCTCTGGGTGAAGAACCTTCTCCTAGTATCCAACCTCAACCTGCCCTGACACAACTTCAGGCCATTCCCTTGGGTCCTGTCACTTGTCACCACAGAGAAGAGATCAGTACCTGTCCCTCCTCTTCTCCTCACAAGGAACTTGTAACTGCAATGAGGTCTCCCCTCAATTTCCTCCAGGCTAAACAGATTGAGTGACCTCAGCTGCTCCTCATATGTGCTCCCCTCAAGGCCCTTCACCATCTTCATTGCCCTCCTCTTGACTCTCTCTAATGGCTTAATGTCTTTTTTATATTGTGGTGTTCAAAACTGCCCCCAGCACCCGAGGTGAGGCTGCCCCAGTGCAGAGCAGAGCGGGACAATCCCCTCCCTTGCCCAGCTGGCCATGCTGTGCCTGATGTGTCCCAGAACAAGGTTGACCCTCCTGGCTGCCAGGGCGCAATGACTCATATTCAACTTTCTGTTGACCAGGACCCCTGGGTCCCTTTCCAAAGGGCTGCTCTCCAGCCTCTCATCCTCCAGTCCTCTTGTATATCCAGGGTTGCCCCGTCCCAGATGCAAAATCTGGCACTTGTCTTTAAACTTCATGCAGCTGGTGATTGCCCAACCCTCTAGTTTGTTGAGATCTTTCTGTAGAGCGTCTCTGCCCTCTCCTGAAATGAGACTGACAGGCCTGTAGTTTCCTTCCTGCTCTTCTTGAAAACTGGGACAGCATTAGCCAGCGTCCAGTCAAGTGGGACCTCTCCAGATTCCCAAAATTGTTCAAAAATCATTGAGAGGAGTCTTGCAATGACATCAGCCAGCTCTTTGAGAATTCGTGGATGAATCCCATCAGGCTCCATACACTAACAGGGATCCAGTTGGAGCAGTGAATCCCACACAAGTTCAGAGTTGACTCTGAGTTTATCATTCTCAGAGTCCTGGTCCTTCAGCTCAGGGCACTGGGACCCCCACAGTCCATGATTGGTGCTGAAGACTGAAGAGAGCATTAACCACCTCCACCTTGTCTATATCCCTGCTTGTATGGTGAACGCCCTCATAATTTAACAGATCACTGTTATTTCTGGACTCCCTTTTGCTACTAGCATATTTTTAAAAGTCCTTTTTATTGTGCTACACAGTACTGGCTGGCTTCAGTTATAATTGAGCTTTGGCCTCACAGATTTTCTCCCCGTGGTGGCAAGCAGCATCTCTGTCATCCTCCCATGTCATCTAACCTTGCTTCTGCTTGTCAAACACTTACTTTTTCTGCCTTACCTCCAGAAGAAGATCCCCGCCTAGCCAAGTTGGCCTTCTGCCTCCCCTGCTTTTCCAACATTTTGAAATTGCCTGCTCCTGTGCCCTTAGGAGGCGGTGCTTAAAAAGCCACCAGCACTGATGGACCCCAACACCATCAAAAACATTTTCCCAGGGGACCTTACTCATTAGTTCCTTGAGCAGACTGAAGTTTTAAACTCAATTGCTTTGTGGTCACTGTGGCCAAGATGACCACCAATTTCCACTTCAGTCACAAGATCCTCTCTATTAATGAGCAGCAGATCAAGGAGGGCATCTTTCTGAGTTCGGTCCCTTAGTGTCTGCACCACGTAGTGATCATCCAGGTGTTTAGGAACCTTCTGGACCTGTTTGTATTAGCTGTATGGTATTCCCAGTTAACATTTGCCAAGTTGAAGTCCCCCGTAAGGACAAGAGTGGTTAACTTAGAGGTGTCCCTTAGTTCCTTAAAGAATAATTCATCAGCATCACCATCCTGACTAGAAGGTCTATAGTAGACTCCCATGATGACACCTGCATTATTTGTTCATTCCTTAATCCTTACCCAGAGGATTTTGACCATGCCATTGCAAACTGGAAGCACCATACATTCCAGATCCTCCATTACATACAATGCCAACCTCCCTGCCTCTCCTGCCCAGCCTGTAACCATCCTTCATGGCACACCAGCCCCAGGACTCATTGCGCCAGTTTTCACTTATGCCAATGATGTCCTGTCTGTGGGACTGGACCAAAGCCTTGAGCTCCTCTTGCTTTGTCCTGCATCTCCTTGGATTGATTTCTCTGTTTAGTAGAACAAATATGACACATGCGCTGGAAAGGAAATGCCCAAAGAAAGCTGATGAAGGGAAGGTTTGACTCCATGAGGAGTAACAAAGACTATTGGTTTGTATACAGCCACAGAGAACTTTACCAGTGCTGCCTTTGATCATTTCCAAAAATAACTGCCTCCACCTGCAATGTTTATTACTTTACCTTTATTCTCCTCCTACCACAACATGAAACTGAAAGAAATTATGCCTACCAAGTTCTGCTTTTGAGGAGTAAATCTGTAGTTGTGCCAAGATTTAGTAATGACAAAATCTTTGAAGATAAATGGCTTGATGAGAAATTCAGCTGCTGAGCAAAACTCTGAATGCTGCAATTTATTCCTTGCACCAAGTCTGTACAGCACACTGTCAGGAAACAGTATCATCATTTTCAACAAATAGATCTTGGAGATCATGGCAAAATGCTGAGACTATAGGCTGAGGTTATGGAATAGCTCAGAAACTAGCCTCAGAGAGAAAAATGTGCTGAAGAGGACTTGTGAGGATGGAGCAAAGACAAAGGAAAAGAAGAAAAAAGTGAAAGGGACCAAAAAAGAATTGAGACTATAGCACAAAGCAGAAGAGACCTAAAGCTGAGGGGGGAATGAAGGCCAGGGGAAGAACTGCTCAAGAGTGGTATGAGAATTATGGGAAACAGAGTGATTCACTCAGCAAGACACACCAGATATTAACCTACACAGTAACATGAAAAAGGAGAAGCCAGGGAAAAACTGGCATCAAAGATACATAACAATAGATTATGGCTTTTTTGCATCACACAGTACGTATTTTACCGTGTTTTAATGTTATAATTCAGATGACAAATGCTCACTGTGTATATACACACACACACATATATACACATAAATTATACACACGTACAGTCAGTATAGTTAACACGATCCAGCTCCCATCTGGACTATATTTCCTGAGGGAATGCAGAAAAACAGCCAACTACCTCATCCTCAGCTCAGACCCCAAGGTTGCTGCCTTGTCGGGGTGGGGGAGGGAGGAATATGGATAGACACACCATCATGTGCACACCCAGACTGGCTGCTGTGCTTGGGGAAGTGAGGGGCATGGGGAAGGGGGAAGAATCTTTGCGGAGTTGTCTCTCTGTCCAAAGATCAAAGGCAATGAGGAAGAACACAGCTAATGCTTCAAGTGAGAACATGTATCCATATGCACAGTGTAACAGGGAAAGAGGGACACAGCAGAGGCTCAAGCTGCTGCTATCACCCTCACAGCACACAGAAGTGAACCCAAAAAAGAATCCAGTTCTTGTCAGAACTGTTATAGCTGGACTAGAGCCTTTCCTTGGAAAATCAAGGGTCATAGTAGGCTTTGGTGGGCTGTGCTTACTGGTCAAGCTATCAGTAAATTAATCATGCAGTTTTCAGTGCTTGGTATCAATAGTGAAACTCAGCCAGTGCAAAGGACAGTAAGACAGAAAATCACAATTATTATGACTGCAAGGGCAAACTGCATTATTTATTAATTTTTCTCCTAAAAAAGTTTCATGGCCAGAATCCATAATGAGCTGTATGACACAAATCAAGATAAAGAAATGCTTTTTAAAGCACATACATGACTAATTACTTTTATATCTGTCCTCTTTCTTCCTTCTCTTCCTTTTCATATCTTGGACTGAAATAACAGAAGTTCCCACTGCAACAGTACATAGTGGAGCAAGTCACCTAGATACTGTAGATATGTTTAGACAAACTTTTGGACAAAGTTATAAATAAGCCTTGGATACAGCTATTCTCATTTTTGTTCTTCAGCATGTCTCTTTGTTCTCTAGGGATGGAATGAGAGTCTAGTGCCAGCGGAAAGACAAACTGATCTACAATGGGAACTGACATGCTCCAAAATTCTATTTTGGCCTTTAGAGAAGACAAAAGGGGAAAATAAGTATGCAGAGTTGTTAGGGATAGAGATTCTGTTTGTTTTTATGCACTGCTATTCTAAATCCCTCCCTAAACACTTTCCCAAACTTCCTCAGAACAAAATCTCTAGCCAAAACCAATGAATTGTTATGACCACTTTGTTATCAGATGTATATTTTAATACCTTGTATTTTCAGTATCACAAAGCTATAGGGACTTCTGAAAGATACTCTCTTGGTATTTCTCTACCTGCAGATGTAATAGGAACACAAACTGCAAATATCACTGAATATGTGACTTTAAAAGAACTGGGCCATAAGAAGGGCTTTCTTGGATCTCCTTCCACTGCCCTGGGCCTGCAGAGCCTTTTGCTGCTGCTTTCATATTTTCTTCAACTCCCGTTTAAAGCTTTAGCTTCTCATCTTTTGTGTTCCTACTGTAGGGCTCTTTCAGAACCTCACTTCTGTGAGGGTTAAAAAACGATCTCACATCTCTAGCACAGAAGCATTTGCAATTTATTCACACATCTCTCCCTCTCACATAGCAGCTAACAGCAAAGGACCCTAGAAAAGTACAAATGAAGCAAGTGCAATAATCTTCATTACAATCTTCAGTACATCAAGGAGCTCATCAGCTGATACTTACGGAGGCGTCACTCCTTTCGGGAGGCCTAACGCGTTGACAGAAATGGGTGGTGGCTGGGATGGCAGCATGGAGCTGAGAAAAGCTGCTGGAGACTGGCTGGAATTAGGAAATCTTGGAGTTGGAGACAGGCTGTGGGAAGGTGAAGAAAGTGAAGGAAGAGGAGGGGGTGGAGGAGGTGGAAGTGGAAAGGAATCACACACTGGATATGTCGCTGTTGGACTAAAGACAGGTGGAGGTGGGGGCGGAGGGGATGGAGAAGAAGGAGACCAGGCATATTCCCCTTCTGGAGCAAACTGCTGAGAGAAGGGAGGAACTGGCACTCTCCCAAACTGCTTCTGAGAAGCAGTTGGAGACATAGGAGAAGGAAGACTAGATGTAGATGACCCGGAAGATGGAGTCACATAACCCGAAGCAGGGCTGATGTTCTGGGCAGCAATGAACTGCTTAGGCCGAGCGTAATTGAAGGAGCTGGAAGACTGCATGGTTGGGGAAGTATGAGAGTTAAGAATACTCATTGGCACAGGAGAGGTGGCAGACTGGCTGGACTCAAGCTCCTGGAAGGAGGGGGGAGGAGGAAAGGAAGGAGAAGAGGGAGAGTGCTGATGATGATCAGGTTGCTGTTGGTGACGATACCACTGTCCGCTTTCTTGCTCCAGACGAATTTGGTTCTGCAGCTGCTGTATTTTTTTGGGGTCCCTGTGGGAAGGAAAAATAGACAAAAAGATGATCAGACATGCAGTGCTGGCTGGGGAGGAGGTAAAAGTTCCACTCATCTGTGGTCCAGGAAAATCAAAAGACAGGGAAAGTTCAAAGTGTTTAGGTATGTTGAATATCTCCATTTCTTCAGAGCTAACATATTGCTACAAAAGTCTCCCCAGTTTTATTTTCAACTGTAGGTCCTGAGACAAATCTTAGTAGATACTAATATGGTTCTGAAGCATTGCAGTACTATCAGCTCAAATGGAAATAAGAATTTCATTTAGAAATGCAGAATTTCACTGGAAGAAGAATAGAGACTAAAAAAGTTAATATGCAGGGGCACTCAAAACTCTTAATTAAGAAAAAAAAGAAAAAAGTAAAATGTTCAGCAGCAAAGCAAATCAGAACTGGGTTTTTTTGTCTCAATACAGTTGTTTGAAAGACATTAAGCTCAAAATTAACTGTGTGGTCTATCATCTGACAATACATCAGACTGACTTGCTTAAAAATTGTCATTTTTCAGCTGGAAAACATAACTTTATCTCGATACTCCAGATAGCCATAAAGTTTCAGCATATGCACAAATACCTTTTCTGTATATTTAATACATAAATACTTTATTGTATACAAGTATGTAATTGTTTATATATAATTTACGTCATCTAAGCAGAAATTTTAGAAGCAGTCTGCCTAATGCATGGCATATGAATGTATGATTCTGGTACAACAATATACTTTTGTTGATAGCAACAAAATTAGAAATGGTAATAACATCATATTTTCCACTGAAGATTAATTTTGATATTCCAACCATCTACATTTCCCAGAAAATGTTTTCTGACAATAATTCTGCTTATGATCTCAGGCCAAAGGAGATTGCTTAGATAAGAAAAAGGGGAGCAAGCTGTTTTAGGGCAGAAAACTGAAACGTCAGTAACTTAACAGTTGCCTTTTTTCAGTGGTGTTGTAAAGATGGTTCAATTCTAGCAATGTCTCACTAACAATATAAATTTCAGCACTTAAAAGGAGATTAATTTTTTCTTTTTAATTAAATTAGCAACATGAACATTAAATGTGACAGTTCACTTTGTAAATTTTATAATTAATTTTTTAATTTTGACAATAGAGACTCTAAATCCCTATCAGTTCAACTTTTCACTCCACAGGACACAGGCTGAAACTCATTCTTCTATTTTTGTGAAATTACTTTAAATTCTCCGTTATTTAAATAGGTTAAAACCACACACTTTTAGTTCCCATCATCATTCGACTCTCATAGTTGATGACAGAAACTGTTCTGACTGGACAGAGAAAACCCTGTAAGATTACTAATTTCACCTCATTCTGCATCTTTAGCCTGAATATTTGCAGACCTACTGTCCAATACCTCTAAAATTATTTATAAATAGTTATTTTATTTTTCATCATAATCGCCCTCAATATTTTTTATTTTTTACAGACAAAGGTAAAAAAGGGGAAAATGTAGCACTGTAAATGATGTGTTGAATATAGAAGAAACTTAGCTGTCTCCAACACTCCTATGTTTATCCAATATGTGCTGAAAGCAAGTAGGAGTGTCATGTCTTGAGACCTTTTTATTTGCATTTGCCAAATCACATGGCGCTGTGCCTGGCCAGCAGCATCCCACAAATGCCCATCTATGGCCCTGTCAATGCAAGTGCAGCACTGCAGCACTGCCGCTGCACTGCTGCTGACCCCGCCAGGCAGGAGCAGAGACCAGACCCGGGGTATGGCTACAAAAGGTTGATAAAAGGCAAAAACAGGGTTGCTCTGCTCTCACACTAAGCTTGGCTTGAGGACGCAGGGATATGCATGCATGTAAATCAGGGTTTATTAGCTCAGGACAGTATTGATTCCAGTTGAACAGCCTTTGGTCAGCCTAGAATCTGCATAAATGGAGTGCCTGTTTGCTTGAAAAATAACATGCAAACACAATCATTATCACATCAGTCCATGTGCCAAAAAACCACAAAGACCATCTTAGAGCAAATTTTCATGCCAGTTGTAAAAATGCACAGTCCTTGTCTGGAAAGGAATGTTCTCTACCTCAGAGCTATTCTTTTAACATCAGACATTGCCGTATTATTTTGTTGAGGAGAGGTATCCCAGGTATGTGTCATTATGAAGAAGGAAAGAAGAGGAAAGAATATCAGTTTGCCAGTGTTCCTTTGGAATGACACCATCAGTGTCATAGGTAGGTCCCTGAAAGATAACACTGTGTGACAAAGATAGGGAGAGCCCAGCTGCCAAAATTATGAAAGGGCATCAGCCCTCATCGGTAGAGAAACAAAGAAGGGAATTAAAAGAGTTTAGTTTTTGGATGAGATTACAAGAAAAACTAGTTTAATTGTAATTACATCCTCTTTCCAATTAGCTGAAATATGTTTTGTAATTTGAAAGGGCACACATGCTTTCAGGGAACACATCAAACTTGTCTAAACAATAGAGCATAAACTTATTTTCTCATGTGGAATTTTTTGTTTTGCCAAATAATTAATTATAACAATACAAGAATGAGTATTAAAAGTAATTTTTTAGCAAATTCAACCAGTAAATGGTAAAGGTAAGTAATTAAAAAAAAATAATTGCTAGGGTAAAATGAATATTGAGAAATTTCACCAACTCACTGAAAAGCAGGCCTAGTAGTACATAAATATGTTCAATAGCTCTGCTTTAGAATTTGTGATGTTTTTCCAATACCAGATATTCTTAACCAAGATATTAAAATACATTTTCAGATGATCTAATAGGTATGCTAAAACTGTTCAAAAGTGCAAGCAATAAGGCAGTAACATTTTAATGAAAGCAGACATTAGTTACAACAGAGGTGAGGTTTCTGGCACACACTGCCTGTGAGAGCAGCTTCATGCTGTGCAGGTTTGGTACTGGGCACTCGGAACGTGCTCAGGAAGGTGACGACTTTCAGAGCTAAGAGATAGCAAGCAACATATGAAAACAGATGTTAAAAGGAAAGACCAGAGACATGAGACATCAGGTTTCTTGGTGGACAACTACGGGTGCCAATACATAAACCACCGTTTAATAGCTACTTGAGAAATCATATTTTGAGGTATGCACTTGGTTTAAACAGGCTGGTTTATATTTTTATCCCATTTTCATAATGCTTTTTCTTCCTGATACCCTCTTTGTATCACATTGTTTTGAAAATAGAGCAGTCTGTGACTGAGAGTTAAACTGGTAACAACCCCCATCAGGAACTGTAACTCGAAGTGCCTGGACACAGTGGAGTCGAGGAGGGGACATAGGTAGTGGTTGTATATCTCTCCAAGTCTCAACAAGAACTGGCTACTGGATTGCAGTGACCATTACAGCAGATAGCATTTTCAGGGATGCAATAAGTCCTTCCTACTTAAGTTCTCTCCTAGGCTCATTCACATATTTCCAATATTAGGATATGTACCTACTTTACTTTTCTCCTACATTACAAAACTTATTTAGAGAAACAATGTCCCTCTTCTGGGAAGTATCTTACTATTTGCAGTTTAAGCATCAACTTTGTGTACCTTTTAAACACAAAGTTCATATGGAAGTCCTTCTATCCAAACTACCTCTCTTGGAAGAGGAAGTTCTCCAAAGGTAGAGAAATGCTGTTCAAGCCTTGAAGCCTTCATACACAAAATGAACTCTACCAAGTTAGTGTTTACAGTGAAGTATGCAAGGGCACTGAAATTTAGTCAGTGTGTTACAACACATTATACAAAGTAAATTGAAATAAATGACCACAGGTAAAGAACCAAGGTAAGTGATGTTTTCTATAACTTTTTAAAATTCCCAATTTTGTCCCTCTTGATCTTAAAAGAAAAGGAGCAAACGGAAAGCAGACAAAGAAAAGCAATTTTTGTTTGAAAGAAAGAGTCCTATTTATCTCAGGTATGGAAGAATAATGAGCTCCCTTCTGTCTCAAGTCATTCCTGAGCAAAAGCAGACTGGCCCCTTCACAATCCTACCAGCAAACTGCTCTTTGAGAAACAGATGGTACAGTTCTACAGCAAGATACAAAGCATACCACTGGAATGAAGGTACAGGAATATGTTAAATGAAAAAGAACCAGGATTAAACACAACTTTCAAAGGTTGAGCTATTTTTCTAAATTAAGACTCAAAAACAATAACAGAAAATCTCTGTATATTTGGGGCAACAACTACTCACCTTCACGAACTCTACTTTCCAATGAAGATCCAGCTTCTAACTCAATACTATTGCTTTAGAATTATACCAGAGCTCTACTGAAAGGGAAACAGTCACTATTATGCTGTATTAAATGGCAGGGGCTCCTCTCACTGAGTTCCATGTCAACAGCTCTCTATGTATAGATGTATTTTTTATATGTGTACATTTAGATGTATTTATCTCTAAACTTAGGTATTCATACAAAAAAATCCAGGATAATTTTTTTTTCATAATTTGTTAATTTATTAAAATTGGAATGTACCACATATATTTACATCTCTCTAGCTCTTGGGCAGCCCAACTGGATACCTGCTTCTGCATCTATGGCTCCCAGCAGCTGGCAGGACAGACTTGCCAGGTAGCTCTTAAGGTAGCTCTTAAAGACACTTAATTTGCTTTCTACAAGCACAACATTTGTATTTTACTGATGTAAATGGGACTGTGACAGTAATCAGTGATATCTGGAATTCTGCTCTTGACAAAATTCCTAATACAATTTAAGGTTTTCCACCAAACTTATCAATGATTGAGAGCTGTTAAAAATGAAAAAAAACCAACACCAAACCTAACTTAATCTACCAGTGAATTAATTAACAGCTGTACTGAAAAGAAATACTGAGAATACAAAAGTAATTCCAACTGAACTATCCACTGAAGAAATGTTTGCTTGTTTTTAGAAATGTTAAAAACGTACACATATGTCAAGGCAAGAATGTGAAGTAAAGGGAGAATAGCTGCATCTTCTAACAAAAACTGCCATGTATCCAACACACAGACAGCCTCCAGGCTGTATCAATACAAATACATTTAGACAAGCTTCAGGTTTTCTGAGGCTGAACAGTCCTTTATATTGTGAAAAAAAAATTGTGGACTGTTTTAAATGCTGCAAGGGTTCATATTTATGTAAGACTAGAATTGTCAATTAAAATAAAAATGGGGGCTAGGCAGGTAATGCAGGGGACAGGATAGGGGGATTGACAACAACAACATGCAGAAACCAGAACCAGTTTGGGTTCTAGCCTGAAAATATTCAGAGATATATTTTGTCTACACTGACACATTACTGAGAGTATGCAGGTTGTCATTACAATTTAAACCTCATGCTGAATAACTGGAGAACTATAACTAGAAACTATCTCCAGCAGCTACAACCCTGTAACATTTTTATTACTTTCCCTTCAAAGCTTAACAATCTGAAAATGCAGATTCACACAAATATTTTCTGTAGTTCAGGTTAATATACAGGAGCATTTATAATTAGTTTCACTGTAACCTAACACGCTCCTAGAAGAAGAAGTACAGTGCAAGAACTAACACAGAGTCTGTGTTATGAGCACACTGTGAAGCTTAGCTTAACTTTTCATCTAAGAAACTTCATACACACTGATGAGAAGTATAAACCATCTGCATTGTTTGTGAACTCTCTTTTAAGGAAGTCCTGCTGTAATTTGGCTGTTAAAAACTTTTCTATCTATCCTAAAAAGTGGCAGTTGTAGCTGTGCCCATTTCCCACTCTGGTTTGATTATCTGTCAAACACATCAAGATAATTTCTGTGCTAAGGAAACCAACAGTAGAGATAATGCCAGTATTCAGCAAACACAAGCCATTCTTTTAGAGACAGGAACCATTTTTTACCCCTCAATACCACTGTAGGGACATTTTTCAAAACATGCACCAGTGAGATAACACATTTAGCTTTGGTACAGAAAGAGAGGAAATGGTGCTCTTGTGCACATTTATTGTTCCCAAAAGTAATAAAGATACAATACAGCTTTAGCAAAAATGCTAAACGTCATACCTCTGGTAGGGTTAGATCATAAGAATTGGTCTGGTAGGCAAAAATCTGTCTGGCTTGGTAATTAAATTGTGTTGCACAACTGGTGCACAGGCTATCCAGTGATGGATATAACAGTGAAAATATTGCACAGGTAACAGGTTTTACTGATAAAAGAAGCTAAAAGTGTCATGTTATTAAGAGGTAAATTGTACTGAGACATTAATTACAAAACAGGTTCCAATCAACAGCTGAATTGGCCCAAGTAGGAAATCACTACTTGAACTGCAGGAATGAACTGGCCTGCAAACAGAAAAATAGGTCTTCTGCCTCTGGTTATGCTATTCTATGTAGAAGGTTATGTTCTGTGCTGACTGGTACATATTCAAAGAAAATATGGGGAGAAAAAAAAGAAATCAAAGTATGAAAAATCTGTGCTAGCCTAAAACCAAAAGTGAACAGAAGAAAAAGATGTAGTACAATACATTTTGACATTGGAACACCACATGCACAGTTGTCTTTTTTTAAATTTATGTATTTATTTTAAATTTAATATATTTGATTAACAAGATGCTCTATAAATCATCACATTTCATCTACCACTGACCAAAGTAAGGAGGTTTGCTTTTTTTTTTATGCTTACTCCACAACTCTTACAGTGGACTTAAAACTGGACCTCCAGGTCTTCAATATTAACATTCCAGTATCTTCAAGCGTGTTCTTTGGGTTACATATAAAGATGACTGCTTTGTACTACTGAAATAGATACTTTTGTGAGGAAGAATGGATGATAATATATTAAAAAGGGAAAAAATTGAGTAGCTATTGGATGTCCTGACATTAAAGGGAGTACACAGTTACTCTCAATGTGTTTTTAGGAAAATAAAATATTCAACTCTCTATTAAAAATACTCACAAAACTAAGGTAGCTGTAGAACCTAAGTTCTAGGCCCTTTTATGAGCTATTCTGTATTCACAAACAGTTCTCACATTTGAGCAGGTAGCTGCCTTGTGTAAAGCTGGGATATTACCAGCTGACACATCAGTAGTTCATGTTACTGAAACTCGGTGGAGGTACCCTATTCTTAAACCACCATATGAAAAGGAACAACTGAAAAGGAAATAAATACATAAGAACTGGTATTTATATGAAATAATTAGATACTTCTGCAATTCTTCCATTACAATAGGACAAGACTTACTTTAGGTGTCAGCTCCATCTTAATGCCATAAAGGTTTAGTGCTATACCATTCTTCCTGAAGTCCTGTGCACACAAAAATAACCCCCTCAACAACATACACTAACTTTTATGGAAGGAGGAGGAGCATCAGGAAGTAAGACCAACTGCTAATGACAGTAATAATCTTTCAGCCTGGTTGTCAGGAGCACTGGAAACTGAAAATAACATTGCAGCATTGCTCACAACTTTTCTGACATTTATTCAACCAATACAATCCTAACATAATTATATCTTAGGCTTGATACAGCAGAAGATGCTATATCCCTGGAAATAAATAGTTTACAGGGCACTGTCACTGCTTATCTAGCCAGACATGTACTTCAGAAGAGTGAGTTTTGAGGTTGAATTTGTTTGTTTGTTTTTAAAAGTCGTCTTCCCTGACGTATGAAAGAGAAATCAAAAATTATGATAGCCAAAATGTTGCTAAAGCACCCTCAGATATGAAGAGCTGCTACTTATTAGAAGGGCATTATAAGCATAATTTCCCCATTGCTTGGTTAAAACAGAAAAAATAAACTGAAACCTTCCAGCAGGATTACTAAGCAAAGGCAAACCCACGTACAGTACACAGGTATCACTGCAGTCAAAACCTGCTTTTAAGTAGTCAGAATACATTATGCTCCTGAACAATTGAACAGATCTGACCAGTACTAAGGACGTTCCCATTTGTCATCACAAAGAGAAACAATGTATACTGGTGTTACACAAATTTGGACACTGACATACAACCTGAATTAGCTTCTTGCAATGACAACACATAATTTTATATAGAATTTTCCTTGTAAAAAGATACAGTGATGCAATGGTGAGAATTTATTTCTTTTTAAACTGCTAGCTAAGTGTACAATATATTGTTCTGGAAAGCTTAAATGGAATACCTTATGTATAAATGGCAGAGCAAATAATTTCTTTTGTACTTTTTAGTGAAAACACATTCCAGAAAGATGATTCACTTCAAGTACTATTTGTTTTTTAGTATAGCAAACAACCTTGAGTATGGGAGACATACAGTTAGGACTTTTTCTCTGAATTAAGTGATATATAATCACATAAAAAAGAAGGGATTTTACAGGCAAACGTGTAATGATAAACACTGTTGTAGACAAATACTGTGCAATGAGTATGAGTGGCTGGTCCCTTCTCTAAAACTGTTTTGAATCTTGCTTAGCTCTCAGTGAAAGCAGTCAGCCTTCTTATACAGAGAAAACATAAGAAAGGACTATGTTTCATTTTTTCCCAAACAAACTTGTGAGCAACACGGTGACTAGCCAAAACCAAGGAACCTGGCACTTCTCCTAAGGGAACAGTAAGGACACATCTGCATTTGGATTTTCACTTGGGTCAGAAATGTGCTTTTAAAGCAAATTTCCAACTGCTTCCCACTTTCTTTTTCTCCAGTTTGCATCCATGAGAAGCTTCTCAAGAACATGAACTGCTTTCCTATCAGATGAAATGAGCTACGCCACTAATGAGCATCAGTCCACAGAACATACTAGAGCTAGTTCAAAATGAAAAACCAAAACCCCAAACTCAGTGACCCTGAAATGTGTAGATACCATGCCCTCAGCATGTTTCTTCACTCTTTGGAGACACCCTTATTTCTGTGTACTATTTGCTAATGTAGGTTATACACACGGAGTAGATGTATAAACTACCACCTGGCCTAACCATACAAGCCAAGAGGCTTTTAAAAATAAGTGTGTATGCCACAAGAGGTTCTGGCTTTATATTTTGTGTGTCAATTTCTGGTAAGTCAGACCCATCTCTTTCAAAAGAATATGCTGAAAATTAATTTTATTTGGTTTATGGGATTTTCTTTATAGGATTTCTTTACACTTTCGAAGTGTACAACAAATTGATGTGTAATATATATAAATAATAAGGTATCTTGCATATTATTTAACATTTACATATTCAGAGACAATGTATTGACCTATCCTAGTCAGCATTTTTACTATTCCTATGTTGTAGTACAGATTTTCCTATTTGATTGCCTGCAGCTGACCTCCAGAAATCAATTAATTCCACTCCTCCCATCTGCCCTGCAGTAAGAACCTCCCAGACAAAACAAACATGTCTTTTTTTTGCCTTCAGTGTGATCACAGAGCAGTTTGTAAAAAGCTAGTTACAAAGTGTATTTCTCAGGATTTAAAACCATTTTGTCTGACAATTATGAAGATTCTCTCTTTATGGACTCATTATTTTGATGACTCATGCACCTTCTTAGCCTGGAGCTGGACACTCTCAGAGAAATATTAGAAACAGCACTTGTCTGATTTAAGGGTTCATATTTTTCCATATTTATTAAGACAAGATTTATGTTAAAATGAACATTCCAGAATGGTTGACAAGAAGAGTGGTTTACCTATTCCTACAGAAAAGGAATATTTATAAAGCAATAAATATTTATAAAGCAATTTGGTTTATCTTGACCAACAGTGGTTTGTTTTGTCCTTATTGTCCCCATTGAAAAAGGTTTTTACATCGAATTGTATGTGCACTTTATTCCTGCCCATGTTCCTTGCCCACAGCAGGAAGGTTCGAACTAGATGTTCTTTAAGGTTCCCTCAAACCCAAACTGTTACATGATTCTATACATAAATTGTTTCCTTAACATAAGTAGAGTACTTAAATTACATTTGGAAACTATTGGTAAATCTCTGTTAGTAAACTGAAATTAAAAAAAAAATAATCCATGCTTTGTTTCCATCACTGTAAGTGCTAACAAGATGCAAAAGTAGCAATACATATCTTTCACAATAAAGTCAACACTAATTGTGTGTAAACCTTCTCTACAAGTATCACAACAGCTTGGACTCCAAGTATCATTTACCTCAAAAAAAAGCTGAGATAGAGGAAAAGAAAAATCAGGCTGTGCTTTGATAAACAACCAATAGTTCCATATGAAATATGTAATTTTGGACTTCCAGGTTACTTCAAAGACAGAGGGATATTGACAATACCAAAATTGGTAGCACTAAAGCCAGCATCAGCATGGATGATACGGTTCTTCCTGTATTCACTATGAGTTTCCACACGATCCTGTTACCATCAGCAGTATTCAGATCATGGTATACTGCTGGTCTGCCTTCTCATCTGTCTCCCTGCCTCTTCCCTTGGGCTACCAGCATGTTTTTGCCACCCCCTGGGAGCTTCAGAAGACTGACCTAGGGTGTATGATACCAAAATCCATGACTTTACCTTCTATCTCACTACATATGCTAGCTTCTCTGGAAAACCATGCTTCATGCTCTGGAAAACACTGGTCTAAAATAACCTCTACATATAACTGTATACTACAATTTTCTACTGTGAACTCAAGGAAAGTTATTCAAGGTTTTAGAACCTGCACGACCCTTGTGACTCTGGGCCAGTTTACTTAAGCTACCCTGTAGCCACAAATAAAATTTACACAGTACATTGATCCTGTTTCTCACTTGAAGGATCCTCCTATTCCTATTCAGTTTCAGGTACAAACCTCAAGCACAGCACTGAACAAAAGTGTACACAGTAACAAAAGCATTAGGATGATTTGAGATCAGATAGTTGATTAGACAATTCATATAAAATATGATAATCACTTACTGCAGAAAAATGAATAATTAAAAAGGCAAAAAGCTAGAGAAACCAGAAAGCATTTAAAAATGTAGTAGTTTTTGTCATAAAGGTACAAAATAAAGCAAGGACATTTAAGTTCTCCCACTAGTTGTGCTATATACCAGGGAAAGTGAGCACCCAGATTTGCAGAAAGACTTTGCTGCTTAGTATTTTTGTTTGGAGGAAAATAAGTACATTCCCCTACAGTCGTCCTCCTTCTCATGCCACGACTTTAACAAGTCCATGCACTCAGACTTACCACACTAATTACATTCTCACGCCCTAAAGGCAACGTTTTTTGAAGTCGTCCATTTTTTGGTCATTTCATAAACCTTCAGAGACTGCAGTTTTCCAAATTAATTTCAAGACTTCAATATTAAAGTTATTTAAATAATCAGTAATCCACCCGGCCTTAGTTTAAAAAATGGGGAAACAAACTTTGCTAAGCAAGAATTGATAGTACATAATTCTTGCTGTACACTGTCCAGGCAATACTTCACAGATGAGTTATGTCTGAGCTTCTACACTAGGGAGAACATTTGCCCTCAAGATTCTAATACTAGAAATGGCATCTCATGATTCAAGATTTTTTGTTTGGTTTAAATTTGTCTAATGTTTAAAATCTTACATTTGAAATTAAGAGGAATCAGTAAGGCAAAAGTCCTAGTTCCACATAATTCATAATTGCAGGAAATGTTTTTTGACCCTCGGTTGACTCAAAATTTTTTCTCATGATTTTTAGCAGCATGATCTACTTCCCCAATGAATCACTCAGAGTGAACGAGAAGAGAACTGCATACTTGGAAATAGCAACAGAATCTCGCAATCATTTTCAAATCTTCTATATATTACATAGCTTTGTATTTCCAAAACAAGCTCCAGATGTGTAAACAGTAATACTTGATTTGTGATATGACTAAAAGATCCTTTGCCTTTTTCTACTGGCCTTACAACACTTCAGTTTGATGTCATGTTGCTCTAATTCTTCTAGTCAAAAGGAGATACATAGGCAAATGTTCCCATCACTCCTCTTTGGCATCTCACATAACTAGCAGTACAGTCTCCTAGAGAGTCAGTGAAACCTCCAGAGTGCAGTTCAGAGTGTGTAAATTTGATGCTAAATGTCAGAATGTATGAAGACTCTCTTAAAGAGAGCCTTTAGGAGTCATCCCAATAAACCACAGGCTTCAAAATGAAGACAAGCGACTCAGATTTGAGAAGAAAACATAAAATGTTCAACGCATCCTCAGTAATGCAAATTAGAATGACACTACCCAAAATTCTTTCCACTGCCCACAACTTAGTAGCTCATGAGATAACTGAAGAACTCATAATACATCACATGGTTGCACAGTCACACTAGACTTAGCATTAAATTAAAGTATCTTTTCTTTTTCATTTACATTATGAGTTAGTTAACTAGCATGACACCTCTTATTTATCAGTTAACAAATGTACTCAGCTACTCTCGATGGGGAATATTCTTTTAGCTGGAATTAGTATCAGGGAGGATCCATAGTCCCAAAACTACCACACCCAGCTAGTGTCACCGTGTAGGAGTAGAATTAATAGAAAAGGTCAAATGGTTTAACAGCATTATGAAGTAACATTGTTAGAGTCAGGAAGAAATCTTGTGATTATTTATCAACACCATCAGCTGTAGAACAAAGAGTTGAACACAAGCCAGGAGGAAA
Organism: Dicrurus megarhynchus; assembly: GCA_013399195.1. Lineage (NCBI taxonomy): Eukaryota > Metazoa > Chordata > Aves > Passeriformes > Dicruridae > Dicrurus > Dicrurus megarhynchus. The sequence continues at coordinate 1,828,774 of VXAD01009146.1, forward strand.
AAAAATCTACTCATTTAAAAGGAGACTCATTTACTCATTTAAAAAGAAGTCCTAAAGAAAGTCGGAGAGGGTGATAAACAAAGATATGCCAAACTGATTTTAAACACTGCCAAAAAAGCACAGTATTGCACTGTATTGTGTATAAAGATGAATGTGAATATTTCAGACCAGAAAATCAGACTGGAACAGGAATGTCAAGATTGGTTTTAATCACACCAATCTTGCCAATTGGTTAAAAGTGAGACATCTGCATTGCTTAGGCTAAAAAGGCGCAGATCAACGTAATTAACTTCCTTTTACTTTATGTTCCCTAAACAATCAGCAAGATAGTTCCATTAAAATGCTAAACAATGTTTTTCAGCAGAGAAATACATATCTTGCAAGTATAAATGTTTAAAAAATACCCTAGAGTCTTTTTATGCACCAGGAGCAAATCTAGCATTTACTTTTCCCAAGTTAAACTTGTTTTATTTCTGTAAGATGTCCCCAAATCTTTTTATAATTCTTTCAATTGCATATAAACATAATCTCCTGGTATTAGTATATTAGCTTGGCTAAATATAGCAAGGAGCACTCGTGTTTTATGGAGCATTTTCTTTGGTATGCAGCTAATATAAATAAAATGAGCAGACAGAAGTTGGCAGTGCTCCACTGACATTACATCACTTTTCCTTAATAGGAAACCTCTCTGCAACTTAACATCTTGCTTTAAACACTCAGAAGTGTCCACAAACCCTTCAGTGAGGATCATCATATAAGGCCAGCAGTTAGCTGCAAAGGACTAGAACATAGAGCTGGATCTCCCGGTACAACATTGAAAAGAAACTCTCTGGTGAAAACCACCTTTTAAATGTCACCAACCACAGAGCAAGAGAGTTGTATAATGTCTAAGAAAAGAGATGTGTAAAATGTACATAATTCCAGTAAAAAGCAAAGGATAAACTTCTAATTCCTATGATGCTACTTCTGTAGACTCAGGAGTTCCTCTAGAAACCAACAAATTAAAAACAGAGGCCTAATCCAGCAGATAGAAATAGGATAGAGACACAAGCATCTATCACAGTTTCATTTGCTGCTTACTCTTTGTGTTCCTCAAAAAGACAAAACCTCCAATTTTGTGGTACCATCAGTATGGTCCCTCATCTTCAGTATGACATTATTTTGAAGAAATTAGTTAATTATTGTAAAATATTATATGATATTTATTTACTAAGAGACAGATGTTGCCACCCACATAGGTTGAGCTTTTCACCAAAAACAATAGAACTTCTTGACCCTACACAATGAAAATAAATTATATGCGCAGCAAAACCCAGTAGACCTACAAGGTTCCTCTGAGAAAAAGAAAAGTACTTGCACTCAATTTTTCTCATCCATTACTGAGACTGTGAGTCTTTACTGGAGACAAAAAGCAATCCACACAGTACACAAAGAAGAAAAGAGCCCAGAGAAATTTATGTTCATGTTGTAATGAATGTAAACATAAATTCTGGTTATTGTATTTCTAATGTGCATATTGCCGAGCAATAATCCAATTCCCCCTTCAAGTCTGCATGCCGTATTTGCTGGCATGGAATTTTATTGAGAACATAATTTATTTAGGCACCGTCACACAGAGACACATAAACACAAAAATGTATTTACCACAGTACAAAAAGTCATGGTAGGTCATTTTGTCCTCTGCTTTTTCCAGAAAAGTTTGAGAGCAGTTCGCTGAGTGGCTCCTACTGCTGTTAGTTGCAGCTGTGCAGCAAACAATCTTTAAAAATTTACAGTAATTGTTGCCATGCTTACATCAGTGGCTCTCAGTAAAGGAAATACTAATCTAGTAAAGGTATGCAAAAAATAAATGTAAGCTGGGCTACACTGCATATCACTGTGATTGCTCTCACTTAACCACCTGGTCTTACAATACCATGAATTCCCTGTCTCCTTTAGTCAGAAAGACATCCCTAAACACTTCTTTTGCCCAACCCTGTTCTTTCACTTCCAGTTGTGATGGCACAACTGCTCAGGACCCTAGCAGAAAGGGCAAGTGAATTAAAAGTTGAAAGTCAATGCAGAATTGGGCAAGTTGATGGTTTTGTTTGCTGGTTGGGTTTTTGTGGCTTGGTTTTGGGTGATGGGTCTGTTCATTCCTTCAGACTAAAGTGCAGCCACCTGAAGGGTTCTGCTGGTGCAACAGAAAAGTGGTGCTTGTCCAGCAACAGGCATCTGAAAGCTGGACATCTCATAGCTCACACTGCCAAGGCAGGGTTTGCAAAGCCGTATCTTTAGTTGGTAATTGTGAAGATTAGAATGAACTTCTATATCCATTCTTCTGTGGATGACTTTGCCATTTACTTCTGAATGGCAATGACCAAATAAGATGTTGAAGTTTTATTTCGCATAAATATTTTTAATTCAACGGCCCCAGAAACAAATGAAGTCCTTAATGGAGGTAAAGCCAAAATTTAGTTTACAACAGGAGAAAAGTAATTTCAAACTGGTTAGTGTGCCCAATGAATAATTTGAGAAAATGTCACCTCCATTCTAGAACTATCTAAAGATTTCAAATAGGGGTATTTATGCAATATTAACACACTCTTACCAAGAACACAGTACAGGCCCAAAAAGGAGGACATGTATCTTAAGACTTGATTGCATGAATGACAAAGATATAAATAACAATATTCACTTGACCGGTTTCATTTTTGTGTATTTTTATTGATCCATGAATTGGCTACCTACTCCATAATTAGGTTTTATTTTTTCTAAAACAATATTAGAATTATTCTCATCAGCCAATGTTCATTTTCTAAACTATGATTTTAGCAGCAGTTTCAACTAATGCCTAATTTTGAGAAAACATCAGGAAAAGCAGACGAATGAAGTTAAACTCAAAACAAAATTGAAAATAATATGGCATCTATATTTATCTAACATTAATTGAATCTTATTACAATAAAACTTCACCAAAACCTGCTGACTGGACAACAGAGTTCCTGCTAAGTAAGTTGTTGAAACTCAACATGTTAGGTTTCAACAGTCATACTGTGTTGCTGTGTCATTTTAGAATCAGAGAAAGCATCAGTTAAAATTAGCTGTAATGGAAAAAAAATCTGCTGCAAGTGTCTCACTCATCCATCTCACTGCTATTATTATGCAAGTTATCCTAATGTATATAGCAACCACAAGCAGAACTGATATGCTGTGATAAAAAACTGATATTTCTGTGATAAAAAGACGATGGATTCAACATACGTGTTGAATCCATCGTCTTTTTATCACAGAAAAATAAGCTACAACTGCTTTCCAAACTTGTGTAAATGAATTCAGGAATTCAAACCAATAGGCACACAGACATACCTTTGAAACCAACAGGAGCAACAGTAATTAGTAACTCCAAAAATCAGGCAACTTTCATATGAATTTAACTTCATTCAAGCAAATTTGGAAATGTACGTTTAACAATTCATCCATGTATTGAAATACATTGTTTAAAAAATATTAGTTTTTTCTCTAGGAGTAATTTTCTTTTTTTAAGGAGAATTAATTATCTCGGTAATTTGCTGTTACTTAAATGGCATATAAATTCTTGGAGATGTAAATGTTTCATATCCAGGTCCTAGGTTATGTCCTATCAGTAGTAACAGAAATGGAAAGCACCTGATCAGCATTTGGTAGTGTGACTGAAGTGAATCGATCTCCATGCTCTTCCCAGAAAACCTGTTACAAAGTCTGAATATGCTGTCATTTGCATCAACCTTTATTAGCACATTTAAACAGTGAAAATGCAGAAATCTTTCTTTTGTGCCTGGAAGATGTCCATAGACAAGATATATATATAAAGGAGTATGAGCATTTTTTGGTAGATATTAACTCTGTGTCTCTGGTGTCACTCTGGATTTTTTTACAAGTGTTAATTAAATACTCAGATCACAGAGAAGCCTTATCATGGCATACAAATCCAGGTAATCTAAATAACAGTGATGAATGACATCATCTGCTTCAAAAATTGGAATAGAAAAACCTTCCTTCTAGGTGGTATGGCGGAATTTCTCATGAGCTCAGGAGAACTTTTTTTGTTAAAAGACCAAGGTAAAGGCAGTAATATATCACTCTTACAAGCTCTAAATTGGAATAGGCTGCCCAGAGAAGTGGTGGAGTCACCCCCTGGAAGCGTTCAAAAACTGTGTGGATATGGCACCTGAGGACATGGTTTAATGCTGAACATGACGGTGTGCTGCTGGGTTAGTGGTTGGATTTGATGATTTTAAAGGTCTTTTTAATGCAGTATTGAGAAAGCTCACACAATGAAGAAACATCAGTTGAATAGCAGTTTAAAATGCCTAGAAATACATAAATCAGAAGCTATCTTTTTCAATACCACCTAGTTATCACCTTTGTTAACTTTGGCTTAGCAACGAGTTGTACTAATTCTATGCAGTACTTTTCACCTAGAGTTTAGAAATGTTGCTTTTCCTTCTGTTTTGGGCTAGGACACATGAAACTAGAGCTGAAGGAAGCAGTTAGGCTGGTGAAATTATGGAGGACAAATTATATCAGAAAAATACTCCTACCACAACAGGTTCTCCAAACTACTTCAGTGTACATATTACAGAACAGAAACAGCAAAGTTTAGAGTAATGAAACACAACTAAGCAAACCTGACACTTCCTAAAGACTTTTATAACTTTGAGTTATTCCCAGCCATTGCCTGACTTAGCCTGAATATGATGTACAACACTATTATTTCTGATGGCTTACATATCTTTCAGTATTTAGGCCAGTGTGCAAATCCATCAACAACAGTAAATGTAAGCCATATTTTACTGGGAAATAAAAACTCCAAACATGCCACAGATAAATTTTAAGAGTTAGCACCTCAATGAGAATTTGAGTAGAAAGACAATTATTCAAAAACACTGGACAATATGTACTATTATAATAGCAAAACTAATAATGCTTTCTAAAAAAAGGCACTTAAATGGTTTCATTAAACCAAAAGCATGAGTTTAGTTTAAACACGCTCCTGTCCACACAACATGCCGGTCATGAAATTCTCATATGACAGGAGTCTGTGCAATGCAAGACCTGATAACAGATAACAAGAATATTAATTAGACACATTCAGCAATTTACTGGACAAACAATTAATTTAGACCTGAATGGATACATCTATGAGCATCCAAGGGAAACTCTGAAACATTAAACTGCATCTCAACAAGGAAAACACATTTTTCATGTCCCCCAGCATCCAAAAAACTATTTCACTACCTCTTTTCTGTCCTTAATGCAGCATTTTGCAGTTACTTAGCTTAAATTATTCCACAAACTTCACCAGTGCTCAGTGATTTTAGCAAACCCTAAAATTTTCAAAATGAAGGGCAATTAATGGAGAAACTAATCATATTAGTATCTACCTTCCTTTATAAGTGACTCTCAACAAAGACATTTTCAAATTCATGTAGAACAGTGAACAACATATAACAACTTTTGAGGAATCGGAAGTAATTAAATAGAGGAAGCATTAAGAATAATTTCAAAAACCAACCACAGAGATTAACATCGGTAACTCGGGAAGCTTGACAGTAAATTTCCATGATTCTACCTCTATCAAAAAGACCATCAATGATGACGGAGAGAATTTCCATAACTCAGAAGCACAGTAAGTATTATTTAATTATGAGTTTGTGAAAATTTTAATCTCTCAGACAAGCAGCTTCTGTCTTGTATCACTCTGGATATGGGGCCCTGGCATTTCCATTAATTAGAAAGGTACTATTCACACGTTTTACACATCTCTCCCAAACATCCCAGTTTCTCTCTGAATAGTCAATCCTCTATTACTCCTCATAATCAACTTTGCTCTGCCAGTACTGGAAATTCTGGCAGACACAATAAATCTTTTTGGAGAAAAGAGAGGTTACTTAGCAAAAATATTGGGCATCTCAGAGCTCTGTATGTTCATACAAATTCACTCAACTCCCCCAGCTTTCATCTACTGCTGACCAGCTTCCTGCTTAAAAGCATTCCAATTCTATTCTGTTCTGCTCTTTATCAATGAGCGTGTTCCTTCAAATATTAGCATTGCAAACAGTTCCCTCTAATTCAGTACTCTTGCAAGAATTCACTCAGTAAACAGGGCCTGTCTCTTGCATTTGTAGACAGCAATGCTTAAAGCACAAACATCTATCTTCTTAATCCAAAAAAGGACATAATGTGAGTGCTGTGTTTTAGTTACAAACCGACAATTAGCCTTGGTGGTCAACAGAGCTTTCTTGTAATTTATTATAATTAACTGTCCCTAGGCCACTCCTCTTTTCTAGTCACAGTCTACCACAAAAAAAGTCCAAAGTTTGTACCCAACAGGAATGTTAACTTTACAAAGTTACAAAACAGTTTCAAAGACCGGTAAAAGTGAGGATGCAATAGCCCTGTCTGGCAGCTTGAGAAGGAGCAAACTGCAGCCAGAAGAGGATGAAACCAGAGGTATTTTATTGCCTTTTAGTACAACATGTTAAATCTAACATTAAAGGTATCAATACTTTTTTGGAACCAAACATTTCACCACACAGAGCCATGCCCACAGATAGCAATCAGATCTGTTTAAGAAGTGCAAGAAGGGCTTACTTCATCTCATGACCTGGGTAGCAAAAGAACCTGAAACTAATTCGTAACATTTGTGCTCACATGTTAATACCCTGATTTATTACTGCAGCCTGTAACAAACAGAACATCCACAACTTGTGTGTGTGTGTTTCTGAGGTCTAAATTTCTTGATACTTCTGTGATCCTGAAGAATCCCTGGGATCGTTTGCTGAAGAAAACTTCTAGTGAGAGATCACACACCAGCTCAATATGCTGAAGCTTAGACAATCACAAACCCCTGCTCCTTTAAAATACCAGTGCTCCAAAAAGCAAACTGCTTCCCTCCTTAAAAGATTCCTCAGAGTTGAAACCAAGTCCTTGATCTTGGGCTAAGTGTGATGCATGTGGTCAGTGCTGAGCTTCACCATGCTGGGCATGGTTCCACTGCGTGCCAGTCCGCTCACCACATGACGCGGCTTTGACATCAACACTGGATTGCTGCAATATGTTCCAGCCAGGGCTGCAGAGAAGGCTGACATGTTGCTTGCAGCTGGTTGCTGATGGCAGCCACACAGTTGGTAGGAGAGCAAGGGAAACATGGCAGAGATCCTGATTCTGGGCCTCCTGCTCCTTTTTCTGGGTATTTCATGTGATTCTGATAAATGTCATTATTTATGTTAATTGTCTCTTTATATCTATCCATCAACAAGACCATTAACTTTTGAAACGATGGGGGACATGGGAACCTAGAGTTTTAGAATCAGTGTATAATTTTTATTTCTGAAATCACAGAAACACTTAAAGTTGCTGTGGTTTATGGATCAGAGACAACTATAGATGTAACCTCAGAGTCAACAGCTGGAAGTTCATCTTTTGTTTTAGAAAATGTTGACACATCATTTTGATTTTATCTTAACAGACACTCCTTTTTTCTCTCCATCTATGTGGAAAATGTGCATGCAACAGTCATCTAATTCAGTTGCATATCTATGAAAGCAGTGTCTAAGCATAAGTGTTTCTGAAATACAAATGATAGGAAATTTTTTTCTCTTTCTTAAATAAAAAACCCAAACAAAAAAACCAAACCAACAACAACAATAAAAAAAAAAAAAAGAAGAGGCTTAGGTATTTTAATACAAAGCAGAAAACAGAAGCAATCATTTTCCAGAAATTCCTGATGAGCCACTTAAGAAAATACTAAACAGTTAATAACTGCAAAATCTCTAGCAGAAACTCCAAAAGTCACTAAAGATAAAAGAATGGAAACCACATGTAACATCCTAGAGACTCATAAGACAACATAATGTACTTTCAATACAGTGTGAACTTCCATAGTCTCACCTTATAAACTGGATTTCATATGCCTACAGACACTGACAGAAGAGGTGTCTCTTTTTTACATTACATACAGATCTCCAGATTTTCAGAAAGATAGAAAAACTATGAAGTTTTATAGGAAATCAAGACTTTATCCTAGAGCACAGCCAAGCCATACGGCAATCTATTTACTGGCTGAAAAAATTGCCTACAAATGTTATATGTGAAAAAATAAACATTATTCAGCAAGGACATTGAACTCATGCACGTGAGAATTGCTATGGATATAAGAAAATGATCAGGTAGCGTTAGAAACAGAAAAAGAACAGAATTTGGCCATGTCAGATGAGGAAGATGCGTGTTGTGGAAAAGAAAATAATCTGCAGTTTATAAGGAAAAATACACAGTCTGGTAGCTTGTCAGCTGAGCAATACTGATGAACACTTCTGAAACCCAGACAGTCTTTTAATGAAAATGTCTGAAAGACATTTGTTGATATGCACCAGCACCTCTGTAGGTGTGGATATCAATATTCCCTTTAAATATTCTTTATGTAATTCTGGTTTCAGGCACTTCAGATTTGCACAGAAATAAATGGCATCATCTTGCAACAGGCTCACCATCAGTAACGTAAACCAAGCAACTCATGCCTTCATTTAATTCCCTAAAAATTTTAACAGGAAACACAAATCACACACAAACAGTGACTGCATGAAAATACCCCATCCAAAAAATATTATGATCACCTCTGGGATTTTCAAAGCTTCACTTGTACTAAAAATTTCACTAGATCTTGGGTCAAAACAAAAATAGCCATAAATTAGGATGCCCTCCTGAAACCTTCAAACACAGCAAAGCAAGGCTTTATATTTCAGAGCCAAAAGAAGTAGAGTGAGGTGGGCTAAAAGAAATACAGCACCACTGGGGTTCTGAGCAAGGAAACTCTCCTTTCATTTGTGCAAAACTTTCTAATGTTGCCTTGGTGAATCTCCTGGCTGGCCAAAGTTGGCTATTCAAATTGTTTTTCACTTTAATAGCTGCTTTAAACAAAGCACCCCCATAAGTCAGATAGAGATTTTATGTTGTGTAAGGACACACACACACACACACACATTTATATATTCACACACCATTAGATTCATATGCACACAGAAACAGACTTGCATTATCTTTTCTCATAAAAAAGTTCTGCCTAATCTGTTCTTTGAAGTGAGAAACATTTTACACACATCTGGGTGTACATACATACATGGCACTTAGAACTGAAAGAAACAACTGTGTTTCTAGTGAGTGCTTTCATACTGTGATTCAGCCTATTCATAAGAATGAATTCAGCCATAGAGTAAAAATTTAATAATACTTCAAAATCCAACTACGGAAACATAATTATGCTATTTTAAGGGTAAGTCTTCCAAGTTGTGAGTAAGGTGCAAAAATGGGTAGGAGCAAGCTCAGCTCAAAGCTTGGCCTAAACCCAGCAGGTTGGCTCTCCTGAGAAAAGTTGCTATAACACATGTGGGTCTTGATTTAAACCAGATTTCTGTATTCATTGTGGCTGGAGAACTGGGGTCATACTTTTTAAATGAATCTGCAGCAGAAGGAGCACAAAAAAATCTAAATATTCCATTCTCTTTTCCTATTCACCAGAGCCCAGGCAGGACCTCCTAATGAAGTTTGTCCAGTCCACCAGACACTGCCTGCATGCATTTCTTACTCTCTGATGTACATTTGCTTTCATCATAAGAGAGGAATCCATTTAAATTTGCAATTTAAGAATTAAATCCAGCTGACTGAATCTTTATCTCAATTCAATATTTTGGAAGAGACCTTTAAGATCATCAAGTCCAACCATCAACCCAGCACCACCACTGTAACTTCTAAACCACTAAGCGATATAAAAAATTTTTTTCCTGATATCTAATCAGAATCTCCCCCTTCTCAGTTGAGGCCATTATGTCTGATCCTCTCACTGTAGGTATGATAGAAGAGACTGACCCCCACCTCAACATGACCTCATTTCAGGCACTTGTAGAGAGCAATGAGGTCCCCCATGAGCCTCTTCTTCTCCAGGCTAAACACTCCCAGCTCCCTCAGCCAGTGCTCATGTTCTCCAGTCCTTTCACAAGCCTTGTTGCCCTTCTCTGGACACACTGCAGCACCAAAATGTCATTTTTAAAGTGAGGGGCCCAAAACTGAATGCAATACTCAACGTGAGGCCTCAGCAGTGCTGAGTACAGGGGGACAATCCCTGCCCTGGTCCTGCACTACTGTTGATACAGGCCAGGATGCCATTGGCCTTCTTGACCTTCTGTTTTAGAGAAAAGTTCAGACATTTTCTTGTAAATGCAAAGATTGAAACAAATCCACTTGAGCTTGTAAAAGCTAAATATTAATGTTGTAAATGTAATACACTGTGTTTTCCCATTATTTACACTCACAGCTCAGGTTCGGTGTTGTCTTAATGTCTACAGTAGCATACAAGACCAGTATCAGTCCCTACTGTGAATTCAGTGGGGTAATTTGGTTGGTATAAACATTAACACCACTAAAACAGTTTTTTTGAGTGCTAGTCTATTTTTACATTTAAGCCTGGAAAAAAAATGTAACCATGCTGCCAATGAAAACCAAAAAAATCTTTTCCTGTACATTTCTGCTGGCTGACACATCATGTCTGCAAATAATAGTCTTTTTGTAAGAAGTCTTTACTTTACACAATACGAAAAGAACAAATAAGATATGTGCCGTCTTATGAACATTTACCAGAACTTTGACACTTTGGCAATGCAGTACAGAAGCTCCTGATGCATAGACTCAACTCTTCAACTAAATAACTCTTCCATATTTTTAAGGCTGAGGTAGGAACTCAACCCCACACTTCTGCTTGAAATATACTATAGTGAACTGCGATATAAGATTGCTTTCTCAAAGAGAATAATTAGAAGAATCATTTTTTCTTATCTTATGCTATGTACTAGCATATATAATGTAGACCATCTTCTGAAACTGGTAACAAAATCTGGAGCCCATTTCAAGAAGAAACTTCAACAGGAACATATTTTGGTGATGCGAATGAATACAATTTCCCAGCCTCAGAAGAATGTCCTGGGAAGGACTGGAAAGAATTCTGAGTAACTGCTACCAAACAATGGTTTAAGATAATCTAAGGTAATCAAAGATTTCTTACTCAAATTAACACTGGAGAGATAGGCACACCATGAAAATTAGGGAAAGCAAATTCAGTTGCTTCTTGGCTCACCTCACACAGGTGCATAAGGCAGAAAAAGCCCAGCAAGAAATTGAGCCCACTAGATTTATTTATTTATATAAAAATAAGTGCTGTTTATCTTAAAATTCCTTCCCTTTGTGGAAGGGGGAAGTGCTGGGGAGTGCCATACACAATACACTAATTACAATCACTTTCTACTTCAATAAAGGAAATACAAACTTCCTGCCTTGGCAAAGGTTAGAATGTCTCAAGCAGGTGGGAAAAGGCCCATGTAAGTGCCTAGACAGAAATGTGGAGGAAAAGTATTTCTTAAAATTTCTGTTCATGTGCTAATCCAGAAAGTAGACTACACATGTAAAAAGAACTGTCTTAGTTATTGGCATGATAATTATATTTTTGAATATATGAACACCAAAATATTAAATGATCTATAATGCTCCAGTAAGTTCTGACACTTGTGGCCGTAAGACTCTTCTTTTCACCTTTTGCAGAGTAAGAGGTTAAAATTAGTCTTCTAGGCATACTATAATTTGGTTAGTAATTACTCTGTACATATTCTTCCCAATTCTTCCAAATGCATCTATTATGCTATGAAATCATTGCTGAGTATGGCTATTACTAAGTGGGCACTTCACTCCAAAGGGAACTTTATTACTTAATCTAGCACTGAAATTCTATCTGTTAAGAAAGCAGGAATGTTTCCAAGATGAAAGATGATACATGAATACAAAATTCCATAGGCATGTTTTGATTAAATAATATTCCCAGGATAAAAGATTTCCAGTCAATTATTACGTTCTCAAGAATATATCTGGGACTATCAGTCAATTAATATGTCCTACATAGCCCTGAAATTTTTATTAGGAAAACAAAACCTTAGAGCCACCAACTCTTTGCAGATCAGTAAAGGTCCAGTACACCCCCCAAATACTTGAAGACTCCTTTCTGGGACAGTAAATAGAAAATGAAAAAACCATAGCAGTAACATAAAACATTGTATATTGAAATTATGCAACTAGTGTTGAATATGCTTATCTTCACCTTTCAGACAGTTTCTTTGCACTGCACCCTATGCACGTATCTACACATTTTCAAATTAGAAACTCAGCTTTTTAAAACCAAAGGTCTTCATGTCTTTCAGGTGTAGTGTCTACAAATGTTCATTATCTACAGGAAATGATGCTATACACACTGAGAAAACCTACATACATGACATCACATGACTGATAGTCTACTCTGCTCCCAGGCACATGGATCCATACGAAAGTTGGCATGAGTAAAATTGCAAAGCAGCTAATTTAAGTAGAACTGGATGAGAAATTAAGTTGCTGTTTGAGGAATACAATATTTTCCATCAAATACATGATTTTACAAGTAAGATTGGTTTACTCTGCCCAGCTGAGAACCAGGTAAGTTCAATAAGTTAAGTCTCTCATGGATAATTTTGAAACAGAGTAACAGAGATTCTGTAAAAGAAAGAAGAAATTCTCCATAAAAGTGGGCTGACCAGCATCCCACAGGTCAATTCCAGCCAGACCGCTTCCTTGGTCTTCCAACGCCTTAAGCCCAACAGCTGAACATTACTCATCAGATTTACCACTGTGTCCTTACAAAAAAGGAGGCATGCTGTTCTAACACAGCTAACATAGCTATTAGAAATGGCTGCTGCAGTCACACAGACCACAAAGTGGATGACAAAACTGCAATCACACTCCTGTTTGTGGAACAGTTGGCCTATCATACCCTCCACAACCATCACACAAGCTCAAAAAATTCCGCAGTGCAAAGCAGAGAGTAGTGAGTTGCTTTCTGTTACCTGGAACCATAGCTCTCAGTACTTACTTTACAATAATTGTAATTGCACAAATACAGTAATTTAGAACAACAGTTTGCAAAGTTTTATATGCTGTAATCATCACACAGTGTCTGCAAAGAGAAAACAGTAGACTCAGGCTAGTCAACAGGCCCACAATAATTGGTGCACGAGTGTCCAGCAAGATGAACTTTGCCAGTAAAAAAAGAAAAAGAATAGAAGAAAGAAACTTAAGAACACTTTGAAGATAATAGAGAATTTTCTAGGATTTCATTAAGTATAAAAGCATTTATTTTACATCAGTGCTTTTTAATGGTTAGTTAAAACACACTTCAAATTTTCAGAACAGTTTTTCACTGAAAAAAATGTTCTTGACTCAGAAAGCTGCAAGAAAAGTTATGTGACATATATCTGCCAACTGCTAACAAACCTTTACCACATATCCACCATTACAATTTTAGGAAAACTGCCTTGTCAGATTGCAGTGTGTGATAATTGGTAAATTCTGACTTTGTGATTATCACGTTTCTACTATCTCAAAGATGAAAGAAATGTTTTTATTCAAATGAGACACTCCTAATTCCAACAATATCCTACCTGCATATTCCTATGTGTTTCAAAAGTTGCAAGAACATCTGTATACCTCCTACCCCATATTTCCAGTTTCTTCTATTCAGACTCTTATCCCTCTGCCCCCACCTTTTCCCACAGGGTTTCTCCTTCTGGCCAGAAAAATTAATACAAGAACCTCATTTCACAGACAGTTCTTTCAGGTTTTGTTCCCCAACCAAAAGCAGGATGCAACACAATCTCTCTCAGAATCTTGTTGTCACAAGTATTTGCCCCATTTTCATAGTGAAGTGGTTTAGATACAGTCAACGGACATATGCTGAGAGCCATTTAACTTTTTCTATGTTTTTTTTTCCATCCTCTTGTTATCAATTCTGTATCTTAATCCTTTTATGTCTGGTATGCATTGTGAATCACAGACTAGCTCTAGATGTCTGGAAACTGCTGGGCTTTCTTAAAGAACATCATCATAACTTTGCCCACCCCAGTACGCCAGCGTATTTCTGTGCACACAAACTTGTGAGTGAACATAAAACTTTCTGCACAATATGTAATACATCTCATGAAGTTAATTTCAGAAATATAAGGTTTGTTCACAAGAATCATGTGAACAATTCAATACAGCCACAGAATACCATGGAAAAACAGTTTCTTGACCTCAAAGCCTAATGAAACAGTGACTGTGTCCACTCCTATTTTTAGATGTGTGCTCTGCAGTGCCATATTCCTTAATATAAAGCTGACCCAAATGTTCCAATAGCAGACGTTGGTTTCTCTTTGATAGCCAATGCATATCTCTGCTTTCCAAGTTTCTGTAAACACATCATTATAAAGAAGGCCAGTCTTACTTTTCCCAGCCTTCTTTCTAATTATGTGCCTGCTGCCAGGAAACTTGCCTTTTATTTTTCTTTTTTCTTGTCTTCACTACTAAAATTTAAACAAATGTCTGATGTGTGCTGCAGAGTTCGAAAAGAAGAAAAAAACCTCCAAAGCTGTTACTGTTATAAGTTACAAAGTTACTAACACCAAATTCCTTTCAACACCCAGTGATAAACAGACAAAAAAACTAAGCTACAAGAGTACATTAAGTACTAGATCACCAAATATGTCTTCCTTATAGACATATAAATTCCACAGAACAACCCAAAACTCCAATGTTTTGTTTTATTTTGGTTTAATTTTGGTAAGGAGCTGTAGTAAATCTAAAAGATCAAGTCTCCTGCCCATTACCAACTCTCTTCATCTAGAACTATCACTGGGTTCCTACAGAAGTCTCGTACAAAGAAGGCAGGGAAGGCACTCATCGTTTACTGATCTATCATATTTATTAAGGACTGATTTAGCAAGTCTTGTGATACAGAGATGCACAGAACCGCTGCCGCCACAAAGCATCCTTTCTCCGTTTGGAAACACCAAGGAGACGGCCGGGGTCGGCAAATAAAGTGCATCAGCCAAACTCGAATGCGACCACAGACGATGTGGCAAACTAAAAGAGCAAGAAAGAGTCGATCAAAAATAGAAATGGTCGAAAGATAGGCGGTCAGCCCGGTCCGATTACAGCACGATTTCATGTGCCCTGACCTTTCGCCTCCCATCACCGCTTCTGCCGTGCGTTCACCTCATCCGAAGAAAACACGTCACTAGGAACTTCTGAAAGTACCCTGCCATCTTACCTCGGCGGCGCGGAGCGGGCAGTTCTCACATAGCCCAGCGCACGTTCGCGGGGACGCGGCGAGCGGCGGCGGGCGCGGAGCGGAGCGGAGCTGCGCCCGCAGGTACCCGGCGCTATATAGGGCGGGCCGGGGCGCAGGCACCGCGCCGTGACTCACTGAGGAGCGGCCGCCGGCGCGTCCCACTCCGGCGGCTTCACGTTAAGAGTCCCGCGGCCGCCCCGGGCGCCCCGATGCGTGCGGGAGGCGTTACCAGGCTGCCGGGAACGGCAGGGAGACGTGGGTTTCCCGCAGCGAGTCGCCATCGGGATGTTTCTACCTGCTGCCGCAGTCTAAGTCTTAGCCTAAGTCTTACTCTCCCTCGGAGCTGCAAGAACTGTGACTTTGCGAAACACTTTTTGCCAAAAAATGCTCGGGTCCCAGGCTGGAAGTTCACTTTTTTTTTCCGTCCAGGAACATCCATAGCCAGCAGAAAAACTCGAGAAGGCTGCAGCAGCCTAGAGAGTAGAGGAAACATGCCAGGCTCTTCCATACTGTCATACAGCTGCACAAAAGTGTTGCTACGAGAATTTACATCAGCTTTTCTGCGAGGCAGAAGTTTGCACGATTTCCACATCATTTTTGTCTGCACGACAGAATGGGTTGGGATGGCTACACGTTTAACGTGAAACTGTGGAAGTGATGTCTCAAGTTGTTCTGCTAAGCCCTTTAATATTTCTGCGTTCTTTTACAGTAACACGCCACTACTCATCACTATGAAGTCCCCAAGTGTTCAGATTAAACTGAATTTAAAACTTTTTTTCAGAAAAAAATGTATCATGCTATTGCACTGTAGTCATCTGTTTTACAAATAGTCTCCTGTGTCTTCCTCATCTGCCAAAGAATAGCATCAGTGATCAAAAAAATTTACTATATGATGTAAAACTCCAGCTGTTTTGTGGTCTAATTATGCAAAACCTTCCAGAGTGTCAAACACATACTCTAAATACATTAATTACTACTACATATTCCACTAAGGCCTTCATTTGAAGGTAGAAAACTCCTTTCCTTTTCCTCTTCTTTTTTTCCACAAGGAGATAAAGAGTGCCAGATTTCTTTTGTTGGTTCATACCCTTCTTACTAAAAGCCACTTGGTCCAGTGCTTTCTTACAGGTTACATGCCAACATCAGTTTTACAAGTAATCATAGAACACAACTAATCACTAGTAACATCTACATAAACATGTGCTTAAAACAAGATAAATTATCTCAGAAGATACATCTATAAAATCTCTATTCTCATGCATAGCCCATGGAGATGATCAGTGGTATCACTTCCACTTTCTACATCATAAACAGCAAATTAGTGTATCAACATGCTGCCTTTTATCTCACTGTTCAGCATCCTGGACAATGGCTAGAAGATTTTAGGGCAGATGAAAGCAAGGGTGATGCTCTTTCTTTTTTGAGCTCCAGTTTCCAGTCAGTGTGTATTATAGTTCAGCTCTGGATGCCTGAAAATCTGTTTGGTTTATAAGAACAACACCATAACTATTTTCCCCAAACTGGTATGAACCTCAAAAACGAGCAAGACCTCTACCTGAGAAATTTCATTCCACAGTGGACAATGCAGAACCAGGTAGCACTTAAAATTTCTCTGCTTACTCAACCCCTTTCACACTTTTCCACCATTAAGCCCTCTTTAGGACTCAGAACTCACTCCACATCACTCCATGACTCCAGAATATAACAGGAAGAACAGAGGAATGCTGCCAATTAGGAAATAGGGTGGGGAAAATAAAGTATCTCCCCATTGCTAGAACAGAGAGTGGCATGCCAGAACCTGGCAGTGAGAAGGCTGGCACTGCACGAGCACTCTGTTAACAATTCTGGTACATGACTCTGGGGAAGAAGCATGGTAGCTCATACACATAGTATTAAGATAGTTCAAAGATAAAAGGAGTATCACTCATGGCTGATGAGGTCTCTCTATGATTTTTGGTAGGTATGCTTGTTGAGAACAGTATTTTATCTAAAAAACAGAGCACAGTTCTATTACAGCCAGTAATAGGTGCAGATAATGTAACACAAACAACAAAGAGCAGGCTGATGTACAGTAGGAAAAGTCAGTGATAGAAAAACAGTACCTGGACTTCACATCTCTTAACTGCAACTTCTCCTTTGTATTTGATTATTACACATTGAGATAATACAGCATTAAAGACATGCATTAAGGAGTTCTCCAACATTTCTTCTGTCACAGCTCTTAAAATTTTTGCACGTAGGAATTTTATGTGTATGAGTATGTTCAGTTTAGGGGATGGAAGATGAAAGCAGAGACAGCTTGTGCACATCAGCTTAGTTCAAGACACTTGCTTTTCTCTGACTCCACAGCATATTTGGGCATGTTAAGCGGAAATGAAGCTCAGCTTACTGGGAAACAAGCATGAGGCACAATGTGAGATAAAGATCCAAAGAGAAAAGAAGTAAAACCATATGCTTAACTTAAAACTTAATATGATCTGTGATTCTTTCTTGTAAACAACTTTGCTTATAATTCCAGTCCCAGGAGCATTTGTTTCTAGTTTAAGGAGTTTCCAACTGTATCTACAGCATGACTGGCAAACTGAAACAAGGAAAACTAATTTACACATAAAAAGACAATTGCCTACAACTGTAATTAAGTCCTAATATTTAAAAGAAATAATTAAAATATAATTATGATGATAACAAACAGCTTTTGGAAAAACGCAGTAAAAGAGCTCAACAATTCATTTCTGTGGACCAGGGAAGATAATGGTAGATGTCACTAGTAAAGCAGGCAAACACAAAACTGCCTGAAGTTTTTTTGCTATCATTCATTCAAACTTTGAGAAGCTTCACAAAATTAAGATTTACTTTTCAAACCACCCTGTAAATAAAATGAAATTAGTAATGTTTGAAGCTCAAAAACTAAAAAGGATGACTTCAGAAAAGAAAAGCTGGAAATGAAGAGAGAAAACGTTACACAAAGTAATCACATCCTCAGCAATGAGTGAAAATAAATGAAAATAATTTAATGGACTTCATGAAAGAGTCTGTCAAATTCTTAAACTGCTACAGAATAATTTGTAGTATTTAAATACAACCTTTTTGCCTGCAGTGTATCTTCAGTGAAGGAAGTGTATTTTAATAGTGTACATATATTTTCATTCACAACAGCTGTTTTCCAGGTGCTACCTTACTACAAAATCTACACACTTCTATTTCCTTTCTTCTCTTTGCCTCCTTGATTTTTCCTCATTATGTTATGCACAAATTTAGCATTGCAGCTGCTGACTTTACAAAGACATTTAAAGCTATACTGGAGTGTGCAATTCTGATCACACTAGTTAAGACCAGACCTCTCAAATTTTTTAAATCAAAACAGGATGGTTTGACAAAAGAAAAAAATCCAGCAAATGAAACTTAAAAAATTCCGAGGTCTAGGAAGGAGTTGTGATTGAGATTCAAATGGTGTTTTCTAATGGGGGAGACACATGACATGAGATTTTTTTGGTCTTAAAGACTGGAAATTAATTCAAGGATATAGGCATGCCTGTAAATCAACCCAAATAGTATTCAGCTAGCCACAATGCAGCTTTGCATCATATTACAGTTCAAACATCATTAAACTCAGATGGAAATGTCAGTAATATAGACCCTGAAGGACTGACCAGAAGAGGGAATTGAAAGAATTTACAAGCTTCCAAACTGATTCATATGCAGCAGACTGAATTCAATGATCTATGGAGCCCAGTTCAGCAATCTCCCTGTTTTTCCTACATAAGGGAAATGCATCCCATTTACACTAGCTGTGCAAAATAAGCTTTGGCATGCAAACCATTGCAGATTTTAAATTTTTTATTTAAAACAAAAAAAACAATCTCCATAAAACTACTCACCTCCCATACTGTACTTGACAAAAAAGTCAAAGCCTTTCTGCATAGCTTTGGATGTGGATCCCTAAGCCAGGAACAGGACACTGATTTTCTTGGAATGCATGAGAGTTTGAGATTCCTTTAGAAGGCCAGAATGCAAAGCTAGGATTTCCCAAAACCAAAAGTGACTGACTATACCTCTGAAATTGTAGTTGCCAAACATGTGCCAGTCAAAAGCATTTAGTACTATTTCAAGTATCCTGTACACCTAACTTGGCTGGTGTTGGCAAATACTGAGGTCCTAACTGTAAGTTGCTTTGCTTGGTACTATTTCTGTTTTGTGAAGATCACAATGTCTGAACTAGAAGTACTAAGCTGTTTGTGGCTTTGGTGGCTTAGCACTTCTGGAAAATAAAAGATCACATTTGTTGCAAGAAAGATTATTTAAGCAAACATTTCCCATCACATTCAATTCTGCAAATATACACCATTAAAGTTATGCGTTTTACAAAAAGGAAAACACAGCTAAGGCCAACACTTGATAGGAGATCATAATGCAGTCTCTGATCTACGAAAACATGATTCAACAACAACAATGACAACAAATGAACTTTGCCCAAACTTCTAATAATATCTATAGAAAAACAAAAATTAGAAGTTTTTATTGCTGAGACAATTTTCATAAGGCAGCTGTTACCTTTTTTGTGGAAATATATGTATACTCGCATGTGTGTGTGCATACACGGTGGTGAAGTGACTCATGCTTAAGTCTTCTTTGTTATACCACTATTTCACT
Organism: Dicrurus megarhynchus; assembly: GCA_013399195.1. Classification (NCBI taxonomy): domain Eukaryota; kingdom Metazoa; phylum Chordata; class Aves; order Passeriformes; family Dicruridae; genus Dicrurus; species Dicrurus megarhynchus. The sequence continues at coordinate 1,848,617 of VXAD01009146.1, forward strand.
TTTCAGACTAAAATAGCAAAGGTCTTCAGGGTAAAAAATTAAATTGTATTGATCAAACTTACTGTGCAACCCCTATGACAGCACAGAGAAAAACTGTGGGTCTACTATGTAGGCATTTTCTAATAAGGAACTGGAACAGTGATGGTTGAACAAGCATATGGAGAAGTCAAGTATCCCAACGATTTCCTAAAGTTCCTCATTACCTCAGTACCCACATGATTGGTCCGTTTCATCCATGACTAATCCATGAGATTTCCTGGCCTGCACAACTACTGATACAGCAATGTGTAAGACCTCTGGAAATTAAATATAATAAAATATAACCTAGAAAACCATTCACTCCTCAGGCTTTACTTCATAGTAAACCTGACATAACACTTTTCAGCTGTGATACTGAAATTCACTTTTACAAGCATTGCCATAGATTTATGAGAGGTCTACCTGCATTTCAGATGCTAAAATCGTTAGAAGGCTTATAAAAAGTCACAGACTATTACAGCAATCTGAATGTCACCTGTAAGTGCTTCCTAGTTCTGAACTCAAATCTCAACACTACATTCTCTTCTTTAATAGCCCCGATATGGCAATAGTTAGTGTGTTGTATCTTTCAATTAGCTACACTTCAGTAACTTACAGCTGCTGTAATTGTGAGGCCTGTCAGGAAAGATAAAGAAGCTGCTTCTTCTGAGTCAGGCTTCCCTACCATATTTAAAATGTTTTTCAGTAGCTGTTTATGAGCTGATCTTGTCACAATTTCAAGATCAAGGCATAACTTACTTCTTTTCATCAGGACGTCAAGCTCACAGTGCATGTAATTGTTTGCTATAAAGGCTGTGACTTTAGGACACGTTCTGTTGCTAACGTTTTGAAACCAGAGCAAACCAGGCCAGTATGTTAAATGTTACTGCTGAAGTTTGTGCCCACAGCTATTTAGCTTTCTCTATTCTAGGTTCCACACAGTCAGCAAAGATTACAGCTCTCCCTTCTGAATATTTGTTGTGTTGATTCTTCTGAAGTGAAAAAGTGGATGGTGTTCCATGGGTTTTTCCACCAGGAATAAGACCTTTTAACAAGTAGGGAAAACAATGTCCCAAGACACTACATATTAGGATCACAGGGCATGAATTTTACACCTATGTTTAAACCAAGTACCTAACTTGTGTTTCTGATATCCCATTATATTTTTCCATATTTTACGTTGTTACAAAATGCTTTTCTATCTGAATTGTCAGGACAGTATTAGGGTTTTCTAGTAATAATTTTCTTTCTTTTCTCTCTTTCTCTGCTACTGTTCTTAACTGCAAAGACACCTCTGTTTCTCAGGGGTGCATGTGTACCCTTTCTAGATGAATTTCTAAGTTTTCGTTAAAACACTACAGTAGACAAAACCTTATAAAGTGTTTTTGTAACGCCTGAAATTATCTGCAATGGGATTCTTTCCCCCTGGCAAAGGGTGACTCATTTATCTTCAGTCTGCGAACCAACGGGGCTGCCAAAGACCCCTCCTTTCTGAACAAAAATCTGTAGAGAGCTTTCACAAACATGAGACAATATGACAAACACAGCTTGAGTTCTTAACTTGGCTGGCAGAAGATCACAGAGGGATATGGACAAGTCCGCCAGCCTCGATCTCCTGCATTTACCACTCCGCTGGTAACAACAGAGAGCAGCTCCCTACACACAGACTGCTTCCCCGGCTTCCCTGGCATCTCCCCCTCTGCTCCTATTCTGAAATCCTCCAGCTCCAACTTCCTTATTTGGTTGCCGGGACCGTTCTTTGTCTGGCTGAGCCCCCCGGGCCGCGCCGCCCCCGGCTGGGCCCGGCCCGGCTGCAGCG